>JADRCH010000118.1:851119-864155 GCA_019843965.1 Rhynchomys soricoides | reverse complement strand
TCCTCCCTTTCTATTGTCTGTCTGTCTACAAGAGTGGCTTTTTGACTAGTGCTTCAGTCAGCCTGGGGTGCAGGTCTCTTTGTGAGGTGGGGATTACATTTGGGCACTTGACCGTGACCATTCATCTTTCTCACACCATCATGCCCACAGGAAGAATCCCTGGGGCACAGGTTTTCACGATACTTTACATTCGACTCGCAGGACACAAGGGTTCCCTTTCTCTGCACCATTGGTCATTTGTCTCTGGACTTTGGTCATCATGTCCCTAGCAGGTGGGAGGCTGTCTGCTATGCTTTGGTGTTGACTTATATTCTTCCATAACTAGTGGAGTTAAGCATGTTTTCATATATTCATTGGTCATTTGCATGTCTTCTTGAGTCTGTGGCATTTAGAGAGTTCTGATGACTGTTTGACTTAAATGTGGAAAGTCAAATCATTATGTTGTAAATAGGTTATGCAGACATAATTATTGTGCTTAACAGCAATCTCAGATTAGACCACCCCTCCCGGGAACATGGTCTGTATGACTGCCTATAATCATTACAAAGGCTGTGAGCTCTGATCTTCTGAAGGGTGATTCAGAATACACTCCTCTAACCCAGTGAGGGAATGGTGGACAAGTTTATGCCTTATGTCCCGATTAACTGGAGCAGTTAAAACTAAATCTGAAGATGCTGAATAACCTTGTGCCTCTTCCACAGAGAGATGGGGAGCTTCCAACATCAAAGAAAAAGCGCCAGGCAGGGGAGAAGATCATGTACACCCTGGTCTCAGTCCCACATGGAAATGACATCGCATCCCTTTTTGAACTTGATGCCACAACTCTGCAGAGAGCTGACTGCCTGGTTCCAAGGTAAAAAATAAGAAATAAAATTAATAAATAAATTAATTAATAAACAAACGAGTAAAAAGTGCGGCTGAGCAGATGTTTCTTTGACTAGCTTCCCCAACAGCTAGGGAATAAAGAGTGTAATATTTTTTTTTCCTACTTTATTTACATTTCAAATGTTTCCCCCTTTCCAGATCTCCCCTTTGGAACCTCCCCATTTCCTCCCCCCTCCCCCTGCCACTATGGGGGGATTCTCCCACCCACCCACCCACCCACCCACTCTCGTGTTCCCTCCTTGGCATTCTCCTCTACTGAGGGATCTAACAGCCTCAGGCCCAAGGGCCTCTCCTCCCCCTGATGGCTAACAAGACCCTCCTCTGCCGAATGTGTGGCCAGCACCATGGGTCCCTCCATGTGTATTCCTTGGTTGGTGGATCAGTCTCCAGGAGTATTGGGGGGGGGGGGTGGTCAGGCCAGTTGCCACTGTTGCTGCCTCCCTGGGGCTGCACACTCCCTCAGAAGAGTGTAATATTGATATAAGTTTTACTGTAGAAGAGACTGAGAGTGAAGGAAATGCTCTCAAACCATTCTGACTCTCAGGCTAACATAGCTTATTTTATTCATATAAATAATTAAAACATACAGGGCCAAAGGAGTTCTGAAAAATTTATTAGAATCATTTATTCACTTGAGTGGCCTTTGGTCACAACAATGGAAAGTAATCTAATAGCGTTTTAAATCTAAACTTTGTTTCCTTCGGTGTCAGATTCCCACTTGGCTCATTTACTTGTTCATGTTGTTAGTGGCCCAGCTAAGAAGTATCTGTTGGCTGTCAGTTACAAGGCAGGCCTGGCCCTGGGCATTAAAAGGAGAAACAGGGTCACCGGACCGATAAACGTATGAGCTGAGGTTGGTTTCGAACTTGTGGGCCACAACCGGTGCCCTAAGCCAGATCTGGTTACCTGTGCTCATTAAGCCAATTAAAAGAGTCGAATCAGAAGAGAAAAGCTGAAAGGGAGATTTATTCAGTGTAGACACATTGGGAAGCAGAGAGATGAGTGTCTCTTCAGAGTACCACCTGCATTTGGCCTGTAAAAAGATAATGAAGTGCTTCAAAGAAAGACCTCTGGGGGCGAGGTTAGGCCGAAGGGCACAGAAATGGCCTCTCTAGGAACGACTGGATAGACTGAGTGTTCCCATCAGAGAGGAACCTTCTAGGCAGCAGAGGTAGGAGGTGGAATCAGCTTGAAAAATTCTAGGGGCTATGGCTCAAAATAAGTCCAGTGAGGTGGGACCTAAGCGAGAGGCGGGGCACGGAACGAGCCAGCCAGGGTTCCACGTAGAGAGGTTATTGGCTTCTTCAGCTTGACTGTGAGTAGTTTTGTTAAACTTTTTTCATTTCCTAGACACAGTGAGTCTTGCCCGTGTCGTTAGGCCACGTGGGGTGATTCCAATTTGGCTGTGATGACACAGCATTGAAGGTGGGCCTGGCAGATGGCGGTGGTTAGCTGGGAGAACCACACAAAAATGCAGACGCGCTTCTTCAGTGTCACACAGGCTCCGAGATCACCTTGTTCATGAGGGGAGCTGCTGACTGGTGACCTGGTGTGAGCCCATCTCTCCTGCCCACCTGCTCACCAATGTAGCCTGTGAAGAGATGCCCTCTGCTGCTTTGGCCACACATCTGCCTTCTTGTGTGGGGATCTTGATCATTACTGTACCTTAACTCATTCTAGATCCAATTCAGCAAAAATGGGGTCTATCTTGAATTCCGTGTAGGAGAATTTAAGGAAGCATCGAGAACCCTTGGTCAGGTGCATAGACCCACCACAAGGTTCTGAAGTCTCGCTGTGCCAGAGTGTTAGCGACTGCTGCTCAGAGTGGTCGAAGTTCTTTTCTGTGTTGAGAAGGATTTGTGTTAGCATGGATTCAGCTGTCATTCACTCTTACACCCTCATCTGAAATACTCAAACATTTTCTTTGTGCCTGTCAAGCCTTGTGTCAAGTTCCTCATAACTATTATCTGGCTTCATTGTGGGTAACTCTCCTAGGTCAGAGGGTAGAGGGCAGAGGGCAGAGGGCAGAGGGCAGAAGCTGAGTTAGAGCAGACCACTTCATACTGGCCAAGAAAGATCTGAGGAGTGGGTCTGGGTCATTCTGAGAGTGGTGAAGTCAGTCTTGGGGTGAGATATGGATACTGCATCTTTTTAAAAGCATTACCCAGTGGATTCCAGGATGGAATGCAGGATTTCTCAAACTTTAAGGCAACCCAGGGCACCTACAATAAATAGACTGAAGGAAGGGATTCACTCAAATCCAGTGAGAGACCCACTGAGTTTATTGGGTTTACTTACAGGAGCATGGTGAGGGGTCTCTTATAGAAATCTGGGTGTCAATCAACTGAGTCACTGAAAAATCTGGTACCAGCATGGGTGATAATCTCCCTGTAGCTGTACAGATGGCACCCTCCCTTAGCTAACCCTTTACCGTGTGTATGAAGTTGGGAAATGCAGGACAAGTAGCAGGAGTCTGAGGTGAGGGTGTAATTACTGTCCCTCCCCCATGAGGGAACACCAGCAGGTCCAGTCCTAGAGGCCAGTCAAGCTTGTCTGATGATGACTGTAGTGGCCCTTAAGCTCAGAGGACAGAGTTCCACACAATGCTATAGCCAGCTGGGTGAAATGTCAACCCACGTTGTTCCAATCAGCCATGGAGATCTAATGCAGATAGTTTGTGACTCCTTGGTCTGCAGTGGGCTCTAGAGGATCCTTTTCTAGAAAACCCCAAACTAGATGTTTTGCATCAAAGACTTAGAGCAGAGCTCCCAGACTTTCCTGTGCAATGGGACTATTGGCAATCTGTGGCCAGTGCTGATACCCACCTCTCTCTAGACACTGGTTTAACTGGTGTGTGTTGCAACCAGGTCTTTGGGATGATAGGCAGCAGAGTTTGGGAGACGGTGACTCAGAAGGACAAGTGCATGAGGCAGGGTTTGATCATAGAGCACGGAATGTGAAATCTTCCTGAACGGTCATTCCTCAGCAGTGCCCTTAAACTATGGGCAGACCGTGTCACAGCTTGACTGCCGGCACATCTCCATGACATAGTTCCTAAATCCTTGTAGACTGAGCTATCACTCTGGGTTATCATCTTGTCTTAGTCAGAGTTTCTATTCCTGCACAAACATCATGACCAAGAAGCAAGCTGGGAAGGAAAGGGTTTATTCATCTTACACTTCCACATTGCTGTTCATCACCAAAGGAAGTCAGGACTGGAACTCACGCAGGTCAGGAAGCAGGAGCTGATGCAGAGGCCATAGAGGGATGTTCTTTATTGGCTTGCTTCCCCTGGCTTGTTCAGCTTGCTTTCTTATAGAACCCAAGACTACCAGCCCAGGGATGGTACCACCCACAAGGGGCCCTCCTCCCTTGATCACTAATTGAGAAAATGCCTTACAGCTGGATCTCATGGAGGCATTTTCTCAACTGAAGCTCCTTTCTCTGCTTTCTCTGCTCCTAACTCCAGCTTGTGTCAAGTTGACACAAAACCAGCCAGCATACATCTCTTCAGCTTGCACCCCAGTAGTGCTGGCTGACTCAAGGGGTACATCCAGGCAGAAAGCCTCCCTGATCCTAACCTGAGAAGTGACAGCTTCTGGGAACCAGTATTGACATCACAGTGGAAATCCTATGCCTGACTGTGTGATGGACTGTACTTAAAATATTGCATAAACTCACCAATGGTGAGATGGTTAAGGCGCATGAATGTAATGTCTAGACTTGGGTCTCATCTCTAGGTAGCTCATTATATACATTCTCTGAAATGTTTTAAAACATCTGAATCTCATCTACTCTGGTTGCAAGCTGTCTTATTGCTTTTCTATTGCAGTGAGAGGACACCATGACCATGGCAACTTGTAAAAGAAAGCATTGAATTTGAGGATTCATGGTTCCAGAGGGTTAGAGTCCATGGGGAACATGGCAGCAGGCAGGCATGGTGCAGAGCAATTGCTGAGAGCTTTCATGTTGGAAGGGAGAAGGGAGGGGGAGAGGGGAGATAGTAGAGGGAGAGTGTCTTAGTCAGGGTTTCTATTCCTGCACAAACATCATGACCAAGAAGCAAGTTGGGGAGGAAAGGGTTTATTGAGCTTACTCTTCCACATTGCTGTTCATCAGCAAAGGAAGTCAGGACTGGAACTCACGCAGGTCAGGAAGCAGGAGCTGATGCAGAGGCCACGGAGGGATGTTACTTACTGGCTTGCTTCCCCTGGCTTGCTCAGCCTGCTTTCTTATAGAACCCAAGCTCAGGGATGGCACCACTCACAAGAGGCCCTCCCACCTTGATCACTAATTGAGAAAATGCCTTACAGCTGGATCTCATGGAGGCATTTTCTCAATGGAAGCTCCTTTCTCTGTGATAACTACAGCTTGTGTCAAGGTGACACACAAAACCAGCCAGTACAGGGAGGGAGAGGGAGAGGGGAGCAGGAAAAGGGGAAAGTGAGCATGCCAACTATAATGGAGCAAGACTTCTGGGACCTCAAAGCCAACCCCAATGACATATCTCCTCCAGCAAGGCCACAGCTCCTAATCTCTCTCAGACAGTTCCACCAACTGGGGACTAAGCATTCAAATTTACGAGCCCACAGAAGCCATATATCATTTAAACAACCACACACACATTTTGCAGAAGGGAAACTCACCGGTGTTGAAAAGTGTACGGGCAAAATAGAGGGGCTAGCCACTATGTAGTGCGTAGTGCGTAGTGCGTGTGCAGTGGCCTCACTTTCCAGACCTCAGGACCCAGGGGAGAAGACAGCCACAGTAGGCGGCATCATCCCCTACTTAGAGGATTCTGGGCACTAAAGCAGAGGAGTTTCTGGTTAACTGGACAAGGGTTAGGTGCTTGCCATGGTAGGTATTTGAAACTCTGTGTGTTTTATCCGCTTTTACGAACCAGCAAGAACATGATAATGATTGAGTTTCTCTGAGGCATTTGATATCAAGCCCTCTGTTTGGTCCTAAAATGTTGCACTTTAGAGTGTATGATGTATTATGTCTTAGCTTTAGGTTGAATACCCAATAGGCTTTTTCTCTTAATAGACACTGTGCACTCTTGTTGAAGAAGTAGTGGGAATGAGAAATGAGGTAGAGAGGGCACTGTGAAATGAGGTGACTTTCTCTTCAGGTGCCATGGTGCCCACATAGATAATTCTTACACTCGATTTAAGAAATGGTTAAATGTGGAAACATTGCCCACGTAGAGTGTGAGTCCTATCTGAGCCCCTGGTTGAAATGTGCCTGCAGTCAGCACACAGGCTTGTGTATGTGTTTGGTAAAGACACCTTGCCGGGCAGTGGTTGCGCATGCCTTTAATCCCAGCACTTGGGAGGCAGAGGCAGGCGAATTTCTGAGTTAGAGGCCAGCCTGGTCTACAGAGTGAGTTCCAGGACAGCCAGGGCTACACAGAGAAACCCTGTCTCGAAAAACCGAAAAAAAAAAAAAAGACACCTTATGTAGTACACATTGTTGACTCTTCACACTGAATTAATGGTAAACAGACTATAACTCACACTCCAAGAAGCTAATCTACCACAAGCATTTTCTTTAAAACTTTTTTTTTTTTTTTTGAGGCCACAGAGTCAGTAGCTAAGACTGTGTAAGGCTAACCTCTCAGTTACAGAAGCCAGCACCCACACAGGGTGGCTCATGGACACCTGGAACTTCAGCTCCAGAGGATCTTCTGCCCTCTTCTGGCCACCATAGGAACTGCACTCATGGATAGTCACAGATTTAAATGAGATTTAGGTTGGCATACACAAGGATAGCTTCTTGATGGTGTCTTCTTGTTCACCCCACCAGGCTTTAGTCATCTCTCTTCTCTGTAACTCTGACTACCGTTTTCTTCTCTAGTCATGTTGTTAGCTTACGTAGGAACTGGGGCCAGTGTTTGTATATTACACACCGAGATTAGCCTTAAAACCAGAGAAATCGAGGAAGCACCACTAAGTCGGACACAGAAGGATGCGATCTATGGCATGAGGTCTGGGCTAGAAGTCCAATCAGCTCATGGCTCAGCCTCATCTTGGGAATGTGCCTGTTGAGCTGCTAAGAACTATTCATTTATTTAGCTGCCTGAGATATGCCTTCAGTGCCCTCAGCAGCTCCGTGATTTGAGGCTATAAATGTGTTTTAGTTAGTAGTCTGGGGACAGAATAAACTAGTCTTCACTGACCATGCTCCACAGTGTCTGAATGTGGACCAGTGAGGTGTTAGAATTTGCATTTGTGAAAGGTTTCTAGCGAGGCTGATAGCTTAGGAAGTGAAGGTGTGTACTCCAAAGCAGCCTGGATCGAGGGATTATTTCTTATTCCAGATGGATCCCGACACAGTTGCTTGTCTAAGACACTTAGTGTACGTATCACAGATGGGTCTGCTGAATATGTCAATATGTGAAGGGTTTTAATGAACAGTTATTATTGTCTCTGTGTGTGTGTGTGTGTGTGTGTGTAGGTAAGAGCACAGCTTTGTGGAGTGGGTCCTTGCCTTCCATCTTCATGTGCGTCCGGTCCCCACCATTGGGCAGCAAGCACCTCTGCCCTCTGAGCCATCCCGCCAGACCTACATGTTTTTGTATCACCTGCTTTTAGGAATTCCTACGTGCGGTTAAGGCACTTGTGCACCAACACCTGGGTAACAAGCACCAGCATCCCCATAGACACGGAGGAAGAGAGGCCTGTCATGCTGAAAGTAAGTGTGGCTGGGGATTCAGAGGGCTCAGGGAGGCTGAAAGTTCCTCAGGTCTCCTACCCGGGGGCCTGCAGCAGGGTTATGGGTCAGGAGGGAGGGATACAGATATCAGAAAGGCACAACAGGAGGATTCCAGGCGCATCTTCTCTACTTGGAAGTACTTGAGGGGAGGGCTGTGAAAGAGATGCTATCCCAGTGCAGGAAATGGCGTGGTGCGTGATCTCATCCCTGAAGCCTCTTCTTGAGGATGCTGTGTTCAGGAGTTAGCGTTCCTCTGTCTCATCTGTCCCCACCCAATGTGTCTTGGTACTGAGGATTGTGGTCTCCAGACCATGCAGTTCAATAGAAACACACATTGCAGATTGGGACCTGCCAGACCAAGGAAGACAAAGAAGCCTTTGCCATTGTGTGTGTCCCGCTGTCTGAGGTCAGAGACTTGGACTTTGCCAACGATGCCAACAAAGTGCTGGCCACCACGGTGAAGAAGCTGGAGAATGGCAGCATCACTCAGAACGAGAGGAGGTGAGAGCCTTTTAAATGTGACTGAATTTGGGGGTGAAGGTCTGTGGTCTCAGCACTCAGGAGGTGGAAGCTGGAGGATCAGGAGTTCAAGGTTATCCTCGGCTACATAGCAAGCTCAAGGCCAGCCTGAGCTACATGAGACCTTGTCCCTCAAAACTAATAAAAAAAAAATCACCTAAAGCCCCCAGACAAATAAACACCATCACCACTACCACCACAAACTCACCAACACACACACACACACCAACACACACACACAATCAATTAGATTACAGATGACTCTGACAGAACATTTAGAATATTCTTGGTAGTAGTAGCCTCACATCTGATGATGCTCAGCAGTGAAGAATTCTTTCCAGCACAGGCACCTGATGGCTCACAATGACCTGTAATTCTAGGTCTGAGGGACCTGGCGCCCCCCACTGGCCACCACAGACACTACATTCACATGCACATATACAGAAACAGACACATAAATAAAAATTTAAAAAACGAACCTAAAAATGTCTGATGGTATATTTCCCTTTTTCATTTTATCTTGGCTTGAAAATAGACGGTTTCAATTTCTCTCTGCTCTTATTTTGAAAGCTTTCCGAGACCACATGACAATACTTAAATTGGAGTTTAGATTTTGAGTTTTATGTTTTCTGGTTATTTTTATGTACAACACATTTTCATATGCTCTCCGCCTGGGCCGCTCACCCAGAGAAACTGAGCTCTTGATTCCTAACTTACTTATTTTTAAATGTGTGAGAAAAAGAAGGGCAATGGCTGCGAGAAGTCAGTACATCTCCACTTTGGATCAGCTATGCTAGGTACAATCATTCTAAGAGCCCAAGCCTTCAATAGATAGTCCCATTTTCCCCAAAGGAAATGGAGGTTAAACTCTACCTGGGTAAAATCACAAAAAATAGTGAGTGGGGGATCCAGTCACATGATTGACAGTTGGTGCTTCTCACGGCCTCAGGGTATAGACTCCTCCCTCTTCTTCTCTTTGTGATATGCGGCAGACTTTGAATCTGAACAGTAAGGAGCTGCTTGCTGAGTCTCTGGCCATGCACACCAGGGCGCTCACCTACAGCCATTAAGATGATAAGCCCCTTACTACACAGCCCAGCCAGGAATGGTAAAGTCAGAGAAACAGATGCTGCAGCTCACCTGTTCATTCCTCAGTTGGACATTCTTGAACATTTGTCCAAAAGAAGCCCAGAACACAAGGGCAAAAATGTCCAGCCTTGTTCTAAACAACCTCAAACTGAAGGCCAGCCATGTTTGTCAAATTGTACTCGCTCATACAGTGGAGTACTATACAGTCAGGAACATGAATGATACATATGTGTGATGGCATGGGTGAACCTAACAAGGTCTGGATTGTCTAGGGAGGAAACAGGATGGACATGACTGCCATAACCCTCTGTGAGTGTTCTGTCACCAAATGCACAAATTCTAGATACATTATACCATATACCTTAGATACAATACACCTCTTACTTAAACATTGTTGCTATGCTGACAAGCAGTCAAATGGGTCTCCACTTCCTGTCTGTTCCTACCATCCTTTTGGGAACCTACATTTGACACCTGTCCTATACCCACCCTCTGATGGCTAATAAACCAAGTCTGGAAGCAGAAACTAGCCACTCTTATAGCTACAGGTGATTGAAGGCCAGAGCCAGCTCACAGCAGAAATGGATCTCAGTGTGACAGTGGGAATGTTTCCTCTTGATGAATTGTCTCTGCCTGTCTCCCACGTTCACAGCAAGTTACTGCACTTCTCTGAGTCTTTTGGTCAACATGAAGTATCTACTGAGTGACGATTCCATTCAAGGTGTTCAGCCCTTCTGTGTACCTCCTCCCACAGGCCATTTTACTCCAGTTCCTGTCAGGGGAACCCAGCTCCTCAGGAGGACTGTGGACCAGAGTGACCCTGGATCACACTTTTTCACTTCCCCTGCCTGTCCCTCTGCTGCTTCAGTGAGAAAGAACAGCAAGGCTGTTGCACCCGAGAGGTTGCATTTTCTGATGGTGTCACCCTCATCCCCCTCATCAAGATGCAGTCCACACTGCCTGTCAGAGCAGTGAACAGGCTCTTAGTCCTTCGAGTTTAGAATCCAATAGGACATTCATTCTGAGAATAACTGACAACCCTGACTTTTCCCCCCCGACAGAGAGTGCAATTATTGTTAGCTATTCTTTTTATTTGAAACCAAGGTCAAGGGGAGGATTTGAGAACACCACCGGCCTGCCTCTGCATGCCCATGTGGTTGGAGCTCTCTCTTCTCTCTCTTCCTTGTGATTTCCTTTAATCACCCCAGGAAGTGACGCGGTGGGTGCAGCTCCTGGGTCAGGCTTCATCTTCCTCAGCCTTCGATGTTTTCATTTGAATTTCTTGGTTGTATACTGCGTGACTGTGCCAAGAGAACAGTTTTAGGAGTGTGTCATGGGGAGGGAGGGGGCGTGGGGTATCACTTGCTGTGTGGAGCCTGAGAAGGCACCACACTTCTTGCAGTCTCTGAGGCTTCTGCTTTGTCCACGGAGGGTCCTCTGTTACAGCTCCTGAGAGATGCAGCTAATTCAGTGAGACCGAGCGATTGATATGTGCCAGGTACTGGCCATGCAGCGTGTGCTCTGGGGTACTGCAAAGGTAAAGGCTGTCGTGCCTACTTCTTCATGCAGCTAGGGATGTGGAACATGGCTCAGTTACAGAGTGTTTATCCAGTCAGCCTGAGACCATGCTAGACTTGCTTCCAAACCCAGCACCTTAAGAAGAGCACCGTGTCTTTATGCAATGATCAGAGCTGAGTGGTGGATCTCATAAACACGTCATGTATGAAGCATCCTCCTACCCTTCCTCTCTCCCTCCCTCCTCCCTCCCTCCTCCCTCCCTCTGTCCTTCCATCCCTCTTCCCTCCTTGGTCCCCCTCTCCTCCCCCCTCTTCTTTTTCTTCCTCCTCTTCCCTCCCATAGCTCAGGGAGGCCTTGAACTCCGTGTACCTAATAACGACCTTGACCTTTAACTTCTTCTTCTCTTTATAATCTGCTTATTGAAATCTCCGTAGGCTGTTATCTGTATCCCTTTGATACTGCCTTATAATTGCACGTAGGTGATTTTCTGTGCTCTTTTATTTCTCAGATTTCTGCTGGTTCTTCACCTCACACATCCACTCTCCATTCGCATCTACCAGTTTAAATTATCTTACGGCAATTGCTTTATCTGCAGAGGACTGACAACACACTCATTTAAATGTCACTTAGAATGGCTTTGTCATTTGGGTTTTGTTAGTGATGAGTCAGCCTTCTGATTCCTAGCTGATGGCTGTCTTTCCTAAAGGCAGTTTTCTCTGTGTTTTGTGATTTAATTATGCAGGCTCCTCTTAGGTGGCACAATCTTGTCTTTTCTCTCAGTGCTCCTTCATTTTCTATCTGCATGGCCTCCGCCCGACTCCTCTCCACCAGTCCTCACTGACGTGTGATGTTGAGTCTCCTCTGGTGAGGGGCAGACATGTGAGTCATGTGATCACAGGCAGGGAGGTTCCTTCTCTGTGCTTCCTGTCTTTTCCTGCCTAGCTGCAGCCCACACAGAGCTCTGAATTTCTGAGGCTCTTCAAGACTCTGTGTCCTCACAGTTCTGTTTTTTGAGAGACAGGGTTTCTCTGTGTATTCCCGGGTGTCTGGGAACTCCCTCTTGCTCTGTAGACCAGGCTGGCCTGGAACTCAGAGCTCCACCTGCCTCTGCCTCCTGAGAAGGAATTGAAGGTGTGTGCCATTTGCCGCTCCCGACTCTTACTTTGTTCTTGACCCGTGTGGCCTTTTTTCTTTTCAGGCATGTGTTTTTGAAAATACATAATGTATATTTTATCTAACTTTACTAAATCTGACAGGAAGTCTGTTGCATGGCTTTTCTTAGGAGTATGTGAAGAGACAGTTGCTCATCTCTGATAGGGAACTGATATCAGACCAAAATAATGATTCCGGCCAGGTCTCACTTATCATGTATATACACTACATACGTATATTTTTTATATATTATGTATTTATAAAACAATACATGTACTATATATGTATATCATATACATAAGTGTATATATAAATATATACTTTATAAAACATTAATATTTAATATTTATAAATAAATATGATTTTATATAATATGTATATATACACACATGTAAATTTTATATATATATATATATATATATATATATAAAATAATGGTCTCATTGTCCCATTAACTATTACCTACTTTAAGAATAATTGAGAGTCATGACAAGGATGAACCTTTTTTTCATGTCTAAACACCCAGTTCCAGTTATGGAGTCAGCAAGAGGCAGGATATATGATCAGGCTGAATGTATGCTGAGCAGAGACCTCTTGGCTCCATGCTCACTGCAGGCTGCTGACGTCTCCTGGTGTCAGACTGTTGTTTTAAGAAGTGTTTGGGGCTGGAGAGATGGCTCAGTGGTTAAGGGCACTGACTGCTCTTCTGAAGGTCCTGAGTTCAAATTCCAGCAACCACATAGTGGCTCACAACCAACCAGATTCCATAATGGAACCTGATGCCTTCTTCTGGGATGTCTGAAGACAGCTACAGTATATATAATAAATAAATAAAGAACAGTGTTTGGAAGACTTTAACTCACAGTTGTGTTCTCTCCCCAGCCCACTGATCTCTGAGACTTACAGGATTTTATTTAATAACGCTTTGCAAATAATTGATAGAGTTGGAACTGGAGTTGAGGGTGGGTGGGGGGAAATATTGTGAAAGTTCAGCTGAGTAGCAATTGCATTCGACGTTATATTTTGTTGATTAAATATGTTTAAAAAGCGTTTAGCTTTCTTAATGTTTTAGTTCTTAGACTTAATCTTTAATGGTCTAAATTGTCACAATATTCTTCTTCTTCTTCTTCTTCTTCTTCTTCTTCTTCTTCTTCTTCTT
>JADRCH010000118.1:831442-845662 GCA_019843965.1 Rhynchomys soricoides | reverse complement strand
GGGATGGTGGGGGTAGGGGGTAGGGGGAGGGATGGTAGAGAGTGGGGGATGGTAGAGTGTTAGGGGGAGTTGGAGGGTTGACGAGATGGTGGGGGTAGGGATATGGTAGAGGGTGGGGGATGGTGGGGGGCGGAGGGGTGGTGGGTGGGGTGGTTGGGGATGTGGGGGTGTTGAGTCAAGCTAGCAGCAGTCAGCTTGCGTTCCTTTCATTACAGTTTGAAGCAGTTTTCACAAATCAGCTCAGTTCATGGAGACAGAGAAGCTTGTAGTATACTCAGACTTAACAGTGGTTCTTGTTTGTTTGCTTTTTCCATTTTTTTTTTTTTTTTTGTGGTATTGGGGATCAAACTTAGCAGCAGGCAAGCACCTTGACTCTCCGGCACCCTCAGTTGCCAGCAGCAGTTTTAAGAATGGATCCAGTGTGTAAACCCAGGCTCTGAGGCTCTGAGTCAGCGCCTGAGAGCTTGAAAGTGTTTTGGCAAGAAAACGTTGTGGGTTTTTTTTTTTCTTTCCTTTAGGAAGAATTCGTGAAAATATGTTGGCTTTGGGATTTGGCTTCAAGATTAAGGAAGTACCAAAAAGTAAATGTACCAAATGTAAAACAGGTTAGCCAGAGGCTAATTAGTCCATCAAGAAACAGGAGCAAGCGGACAGTATACACAGGCCCTCAAACAGCCTGAATTTAGATACTTGACATACAATCTACTGTATGTAGGCATCTCTGCTACCATCCTGGTGATGATTTTTGGTTGAAATGCTGCCACTGGCATTTCATTACATTCCTGCAGGATGGCAGTGTAAAGAGTGGCACTCATGTCTCCACGGAAGGGATATAGGTCCAGAACACTAAGGTGGACCTTCTGACATTCAGGGACTAGAGTGTCCAGTACAGCACCTGACTGGCTGAGCACAGGGGTGTGTGTGCAGAGGCAGCTCCTTCCCACTTCCCTTCTTGGGTCCCTGAGCTAGTTACTTCTCTTGTAGCTGTGATCAAAGCCTCTCAAGGAGCAACTGACTGGAGAAGTTGTTTGTCTGGCTCAGTCTGTGGGCCCAGTGTGCATCAGGGTAAGGAAGGTCTAGCAGTAGGTGGCTTTGTGGGGCTGGTAGCTTAAGACAGAGGTTTGTTACATCTGGCACCTGGTGTTCGGAGACATGATGGGAATCTGCCCTGGAAACACCATCTCCTGACAAGCAAACACATGCGTGCATGCACACACACAATCACCTGCTCAGGTAGATATTGACATGCTCTCTAGATTTCCTTGAAGTGTGTCACAGTGGGTGATTTACTTCTGTCCTGTCCCTTCTCTCCTCTCCTCTCCTCTCTCCTCCCCTCCCCTCCTGTCCCCTCCCCTCCTGTCCCCTCCTCTTCTGTCCCCTCCCCTTTTCTCCTGTCCCCTCCCCTCTTCTCCTGTCCCCTCCCATCCCCTTTCCTCCCCTCCTCTAGAGCTAACCCACTGCTCTGAGCAAGGATGAAGACTCCTGGGTGCTCACCAAGGCTCAGGTCCTGTACCCCTCATCTCTCGCTGCAGAATCTCATAGGAACTGAACTCTTTTCTCCATTCTATTGAACTAAGTATGTCACCCCAAAGACTCAGGGAATCATTCAGAAGAGCTGGTAGGAGGACTGTAGGAGCTGGGGACCAGGAAGGAGCCCTGTCTTCTGGGTATGACATGGCGTTGTGTTCATGAGCACACAGCAGATGTGGCTACCGCATAAACCTGCACACACAAAAAGACTGAACTAACTGGCGGGAAGAAGTGGGGTCTGGCAGGAGTAAGAGTTGTAAAGAGAGGGTAATGGAGGGCAGATATGGTCACAGTATTCTGTACCTGTGTGTAGAACTGTCAAAAGTAAAAACCAAGACCGCTTTGCATTCAGCAAGAAGCAGTGTGAAGATGGTCTTTTCTCTCAGCTTGAACTGAGTGGAATCACCGAGGAGACTCACCTCTGGGCACGTCTGTGAGGGTGTTTCTAGGTCTTACCTGAAGATGGAAGACCTTGAGTGTGGGCAGCACCGTCCCATGGGGTGGGCCCAGGACTAAATAAAAAAAGAAAGCTCAGCCAGACCCCACCCCCTTACCGAGTGCAGTGTGACCAGCCTACCTTCCTCTGCCCTGGCTTCCTAGCACCGTGAACTGTGTCCCCTGATCCTGAGTCACAGCAAGCTCCTCCACTAAGGTGCTCTGTCAGGTAGCTGATCCCTCTAGGACAGTGGTCCTCAACCTTCCAGTGCTGCGACCCATTAATACAGTTCCTCATGCCATGGTGACCCCAACCATAAAATTACATTTGTTGCTATTTCTAACTACTGTTGTGAGTGGTAATGTAAATATCTGTGCTTTTTGATAGATTTAGGTGAAAGGGTCGCTTGGCCCCCCAGAGGGGTCGTGACCCGCAGGTTGAGAAGAGCTAATCCAAGGTAACTACTCTAAGCAGCTTTCTGACGGTTTGTAGAACAAGGTTTTAAAATGTAGGCAGAAATCTTTGTATTCCGTCTTCCTTCCTTTATATTCTAATAAAGAGCTCCTGGGTGATTTAGCACCAACCCAGGCCTTTAATGTCGTGTCTGGGTTTATTATTATTTAGAGAACTCAATAGCACCTCTAATTTCATTTAATTATTTATCAACATCTTGGAAGTTGTCCTCATCTTGGACGTATGACTCTGGTGGTCATAGAAGTATGTAAATCAATATGTAGCTTTAAAGCGCTACACTGCAGAAGAGCTTTCCTTTAGTTAATTGGCTGCCCAACAGCAAGCTGTCATTCTGAAAGGCCACAAAGTGCTGCCTAGATTGTAATTAGATTTGTGTAATCAATATCACTTTCAAGGGCTACATATGTTCCGGCATGTTTTGCCCAAGGCAAAAACCACTTTCTAATCAGTAAATTATCTCATCATAGAAACAGAGGGGCATTCTCAAGGAGAAATCCCCAGAAACGGAGAGCCTTTGTCACTGTGGAGGGGACATCCCTAGCTCTAAGGTTACATGGACATGTGGCTGGTGCACAGAGTGTGAAGACTTGTGATTGTGGTTTGGACATAGCGGAGTGAGTGTGGGGGACGAGGAGCAGGGCTGGAGAGGTGGCTCAGTGGTTAGGGGGAATGGCTGCTTCAGGTCCCAGCACTCACACGGGAGCTTGCAACCACCTGTAACTCCAGTTCCAGGGCATCTGACACCCTCTTCTGGCATCTGTGGGTACTGCATGCATGTGGTACAGACACACACACACACACACACACACACACACACACACACCATTGAAAAACAGAATAAGGAACAGACATAAAAGGTGCATCGCTGAAACTCTCAGTGACAATCTCGCTCTCACTGCTAGAATAACATTTTGGCCTTTGCCATGACTCACAAGAATGCTCTCTTTCCTTTTTTTTTTTTGTTTTTTGTTTTTTTGAGACAGGGTTTCTCTGTGTAGTCCTGGCTGTCCTGGAACTCACTCTGTAGACCAGGCTGGCCTCAAACTTAGAAATCCACCTGTCTCTGCCTCCCAAGTGCTGGGATTAAAGGCGTGGGCCACCACTGCCCGGCTCCTTTTTTTTTTTTTAAAGAGAAACAATTATTAGCTAACCAAGCTGACTCTCTCTTTTACACAATTAAAAATATACTTATTGTTATGTATATGGGTGTTTTGCCTGCTTGTATGCATGTGTGTGTACCCTGTGTGGGCCTGGTGCCCACCGAGTTTCCACTACCCAGGCCCTTTGCAGGTGACGCTGCACTGCTCAGCATCTCTCTCTCGGAACTCACTCCCATGCTTGCTGGCCTCACACCCTTTCTGTCCTTGCCCCCTAGTCAGTTTTTCCAGCCTCTCTCATCAGCAGTTGCCTCTCATCTCCAACCTGGGTCTCATTTCACTCACCCACGTGTAAGAGGATGCTAGTTTGCTCTCTGAAGTCCTTTGTCTCTCTATGGTATGATCTCCAGAGAGGAGTTCTCTCTCACGTACAGCCACACCCATAGCCTCTCACACAAGGTCCTGAACTTATGAAGTCATGATGAGATAGTTATTGTGTAGCTGGCTGTAATTAATAACTTGAGCTATTATATGATCCTATTTGATTGCCCTTTGCTGATAAGTGTGCTAAGTTTTTGATGATCTTTATCAGGGAAGATCTTGTCATTTCAGTACTAGTCTGAAAAAAACAAAACAAAAATAAAACCAACTCAAATCCACCTAGGACCTTCAAGTGGCGGCACAGATCTAAGGCCTTACAAGTGAAGCATCAGGCAGCCATGTGCTTTTAAAAACAAGTATTATTATTTTACCCAAAGCTGATAGTTATGACTTCTGGTGAGCGTCAGAGGGAAGAGAGTCAGAGTGTAGGCTAGGGAAATTCTGTTACAAATTTGGATTTGTTTTTGTCAGTTGCAAGAGTGTCAGTACCCGTTTTAAAAACAATAGCTAGCAACAGAGCTTTTAATTAGCTAATTAGTTACTAGTTATTTGTGGTACTGAAGAGGGAACCTTGAGCCTAGCAAGTCCCACCACACTCCAGCCTCAGTCTTCTGTTACAGTTTAAATTCTATGGCTACAGATACCTTTTCTTTCGTTAAGAAATTCTTTCTTGAAGATTATTTACGGGCTCAGCAGTTAAGAGCACTGACTGCTCTTCCAAAGGTCCTGAGTTCAATTCCCAGCAACTGCATGCTGGCTCACAACCATCTGTAATGGGATCTGATGCTCTCTTCTAGTATATGTCTAAAGACAGCTGCAGTGTACTCATATAAATAAAAAATAAATACATCTTTAAAAAAATTATTTACTTGCTGTTTTTTTTTTCTGACAAAATTTCACTGGGTTTTTCTTGTGGCTCAGCTGATTTGAGCTGCTGACCCTCAGGGAGGCTGCCACTTCCAGGTAGTCTGCTGCATGTCCTGATGGCTCTCTCTCTCTCTCAACAGGAGTACATCGCTAAGAACTTTTGTGTTATGCAGTCCCAGATCGGCTATGATATTTTGGCAGAAGATACGATCACTGCCTTGTTACACAACAACCGAAAACTACTGGAGAAACACATCACAGCCAAAGAAATCGAGACCTTCGTCAACCTGCTCAGGAGGAACCGGGAGCCGAGGTCTGGTGGGGATGGTGGGGGCCACACCAAGCTCTGCTCTAGTGAGTCCCTTGGGGGAAGGGTTGCACATTGTCCTTTGGCTCCATGCTGCCTCAGATGGAAGAAGGAGTACAGAGAAGCCGAGGCCACCCACAGTGCTTGCTCTCCTAAGTCCTGTAACAGCAGATGCTAGATGGTGGACGGGGGCTTCCTGAAGTGTGCACCCTAACCCTGTTATATACTCACTTTGTCTTGTTTTTTTGTTGATATATGGTTTTGGAGACACTCACTTGAGGGAAGACAAATGATTTTCTAAACATGAGTCATTGTTCTAATGGATGAAAATCACCTAATAAATAGAGGCAAGCAATCATTCTAAACAAGGCTTATATGTAAGAAGAAGAGTTATTTAATTTATTTTTAAACATGCAGAGAAATACCGCTTTGAAACAATATTAAAGCCACATCAAAATAAGCTTCTTATTAAATTTCAAATTATCCTTTTGTTGTGAGGTCTTTATTGAAATGCTTTGTCTTGGGCTGGTGAGATGGTGCAGGTGGTAAGAGCATTTGCTAATGAAGTCTGCGGCCAAAGTTCGATCCCCCACTCTGGCAGAAGAGCTGTGTTCAGTGGCACTTGGCTCACATCTGTGAATCCAGCACCCCTCCGGGAGATGGGAGGTGGGAGGTAGAGGCAGGATGGTCAGCCAGATCCATACAGCACAGCAGGTGGGAAGACAGACTAACTCCTGACCTCCATGCACACCATGGCTCGCCCATGCCCAAATCCAGACATGCACATACATTTTGATACTTAAAAATTTTTAGCTTAAAAATGAGTGGATACACGCATGATTCTGTGTTTAATAATGTAATTGTTGAGGAATCAGTAAAAGGTATTCAATTAAAATATAGAAATAAAATGCCTGTCTTAATGCTTGCCTTTCCCTTCCTAGGTTTCTGGACTATCTGTCTGATCTCTGTGTGTCCAACAGCACGGCCATCCCTGTCACTCAGGAACTTATCTGCAAATTCATGCTGAGCCCTGGCAATGCAGACATCCTCATTCAGACAAAGTAAGCTGCTCCATGGGGATGTCTGTCAGAACACCCCTGGCTGAAGTGTGAGTCTTAATGGATTCCGTGTGTCATTGGTCTCCAGGCTGGTGTCCATGCACGTGGAGAACCCCATGGAGATCTCCACCCTTCCCGATGACATTGACGATGAGGAGGTTTGGCTTTACTGGATTGACAGCAATAAGGAGCCTCATGGCAAGGCCATCAGGCACCTCGCCCAGGAAGCCAGGGAAGGCACCAAAGCTGACCTAGAAGCTCTGACCTATTACAGGTATCGGGGACACTCAAAATCCCATCCTGTGATCAATGGGAGCGGTTCTCTCATCCCTCTGAGAGTTACAGATACAGTAAGAGGGCATTTAGAAATCGTGCAGAAGGTAGGAGCTGAAATGGTTAAGACCACCTAAACATTTCAAGATAAAAGTTAACACCCGTGCTTTACCCTTACATTTTCTGATGAACTTGGGGCTTTTGTGCAGGAATGCATTTCTTCCTGCTGCTGCTGGGGTGTAGGGCAGACAAGAAGCAATAAAACCTTGGCTGTAGACTGAGGAGAAGAGGGGCCGAGTGAGAGAGATCTGGTGGCAGGAAGTGGCAGTGGGTTAAGATGGTTATTGTGAGCACGCGCTCTTCTGAACTTGAGGAGGCAGGTGTCTATAGCTCTTAAAAGGTCACCTGTGTTTAGTAGCAAGAGCACTAGGGGGGGTCTTCAGGGGTCAAGATGTTGGGATCAGTAACCTAGCTGGGGGGCTGGTTGTCCGTCCGATCTGCCACAGGGCACAGGCTTGGGGAGGCAGAATTCAAGGAGTGTGCTTATCCCAAGCAGCCTCTGCCCGCCAGGGAGAGTGCTGTGCTATGGGGAAGCACTGACACACTCGCTCTGGGAGTTGCAAAGCACAGTCTAAGAAGTGGAAAGCTAGAGCTGGTTCTGGGGGTTCCCAGGCCTGTGAAGAAACCAGGGGCAGTGGGGTTCTCAGACTCTTGGACATCTAGGTGCAGCTAGGAGTCATAGGAGAGCAGAGACCGAAGTTCAGGCTTGGGGGTTGGGCAACGGGCTGGGGACAGTGTGTGGGGGGGGAGGGGCTGTGAGGGGGCAGGAGGGGAGCTCTGGCTTGTCCCAGCGGGGATGATTGCCCTTAGCTTGATGGTAGCAGGCTTGGTGGCCTTGTGCTGGGAGCACAGAGGTCTTCAGAAGACTAGGCTGCAGCTCTGTAGGCGAAGGCCTTCTTCATGGCTCCCGACTGCGGATCTTGATGAAGAGACAGTCCATGGTTCTAAACAGTTTATTGTCATGATGGAAAATGAATTCATAAAACCATACCCTACTTCTCAGGGTGGGCCTGAGATGAAATACCTTTTGTCAGAAGGGATGTCTGGGAAGGGAAGCTTATTGCCTAAGCCCTCCAGGCCTCTAGGCACCTCATTAGCATAGAGAACTCTGTTTTGGACCTTACGTGACCATAGGACATGTTTCTTTTATGTGAGAAGCATGGCACATGTTCCAAGTCAGGACTCTGGCGGGGAGCTGGGAGTCACTTAAGCCTCAGGTGTGTGCCCACTGAGTCTCCTGGTCTCAACCTGCTCTACCTTACCAAACTTCCTGGCATGGTTTTACATCCCACAGGCTGGCAAGATGGCTCAGTGGGTAGGCACACTTGTCAGGTGAGCCTGACAACCTGGATTTGATCTCTGGGGCTCATAGTAGGAGAGAACCAGCTCCCAAAGTTGTCCTCTGATCTCCACACAAGTGATGTGGCACATGGATGCCCTCCCTCCCCTTCAAAGACGATGACAACAACAACAACAACAACAACAACAACAACAACAACACCAACAACTGTTAATGACATAACCGGCTCTTTGAATCTAAGGGATGAAACCCAAGGCAAAAGTTGGTAGGAATCAGAGAAGGCTGCTGAACTCGAGTCTCCCTGTTCTATATCTCTCCAAACCAAGCCAGCAGGGCATCCTTATCATACATGCTGAAGGACCCGTTGGTAGCAATGTGTGGAATGATCCTCTTTTTAAACCAAGTAAAGACAAAGTTAGTGTGGATTCTAGAGCCCTGTCCCTGCCCTAACAGAAGCTGTGGAAGATAGGGAGAGGTGACTTCATGTGACTCACTGTCCGTTACAGGCTTTGTGGATTTGATCTTAGGTAGAAAGCCTAGCCTTGAGAAGCTATAGTGACAGGGACAGACTAAGACCTGTGTTGTCATTTCTTTACAAAGAGTTTGACTCAGTGTTCTAAGTACTTATTGTCGTACTGTTGGCTGTTCTTTGTCTATTAGAGCCACAGTGGCAGTGAGAGGGATACTGTAACATGTCTCATGCATTTAGATACCAGCTAAACCTCTTTGCAAGGATGTGCTTGGACCGCCAGTATCTGGCCATCAACCAGATTTCAACACAGCTGTCTGTAGACCTGATCCTGCGGTGTGTGTCTGACGAGAGTCTGCCCTTTGACCTCCGAGCATCTTTCTGCCGACTCATGCTGCACATGCACGTTGACCGGGACCCTCAGGAGTCTGTGGTGCCTGTTCGCTATGCTCGGCTCTGGACCGAAATCCCCACAAAGATCACGATTCATGAGTATGTTTGGACACCTCATATCTTAGGGTTACCATTTCTGTGATGAAACACCATGACCAAAGTAACTTGGGGAGGAGAGAGTTGATTTGGCTTATCCTTCCACGTCACTGTTTATTCTTGAAGGACATCAAGTCAGAAACTCAAACAGGGCAGGAACCTAGAGGCAGGAGCTGATGCAGAGGCCATGGAGGAGTGCTGCTTACTGGCTTGCTCCCCATGGCTTGTTCAACCTGCTTTCTTATAGCATGCAGGACCACCAGCCTAGGTGTGGGACCACCCACAATGGGCTGGGACCTCCCCATCAATGACTAAGAAAGCCCTACACCCTGATCTTAGGGAGGTAGTTTCTCAGTTGAGGCTCCCCGGTCTCCAGTGACATAAAACTGTCCAATACGTTGTATTCATTACTGTTTTCATTGCTCTGACCGTTTAAATAGCTGAGGAGAAATACTTTAATGAAGGAAGGGTTTATTTTGGCTCAAAGTTTGAAGGACGGCCCATCTTGGCAAGGAAGGCTCAGCCCCAGGACTTTGAGTCAGCTCCACCTTGAATCTGCACGCAGGAGGCAGAGGGAGCTCACTTCTCATTTTTCTTCTTTATTTGGTAATGGTCGCTAGCCCGGGATATGGTGCTTTCCATGTGGGCCTTCTCTTTTCAGTTAATTGGTTCTAGAAACATCCTCAAGATGTGCCCAGTGGTGTGTTTTCTAGAGGATTCTAGATTCCATCAAATTGACCGTGAAGATGAGGTATCACAGAGATGTTTCTTGGGATGTTCAAATTCAGCAGACGAATGCAAAGTGAAACGTCTTCAACTTGGGAATGAGAAGCATAGGAAGGTGGAAGGCAATTGCACATTTATGTTCTCATTGTTTATCTGGGAAGAATCAATAGGCTACTCCCTCCCAAGGGCAAATGCCAGCTCTCTGGCAGGAAGCATGTTTCTGGAAGCTAGTGGCAGCTAATCATAACAGCCATAGCTTGTTGAGTGCATGGTGTGTTGGAAGACCCCACCTGGCTCCATCCATTTCAGTTTGCAGTTGCCCCTGATGAGCAGATGGGATGCCCACCCCAAGAGGTTGATGGACGTGTCCAAGACAATGCACTCTGGGAATCAGACTGTGTACCAGTCCCAATTTACAGTCTTTTAATTTAACTTGCTCTTATATCTGCCTGGCTAGGTATGACTCCATCACAGACTCTTCCAGAAATGACATGAAGAGGAAGTTTGCCCTGACAATGGAATTTGTTGAAGACTATTTGAAAGAAGTTGTAAATCAACCATTTCCTTTTGGAGACAAAGAGAAAAATAAGCTGACATTTGAGGTATTTAAAATTACTAAATTTACTTTCTGTGTGCCTGGTGCCCACAATATTCAGAAGCGGGAATCAAATCCCATGGAACCAGTTGGTTCTGAGTCACCATGTGGGTGCTAAGAACCAAACCCAGGTCCTCTGGAAGAACAGTAAGTGCTTTTAACTACGGAGCCATCTCTCCAGCCCCACTTGAGTTTAAAAATAGTTATGCACAGCAAGATTGTGTGTTCTTGATAGAAACCAGAGCAACGAGCATCAAAGATTTTCCTTTGCTCTAATATTCAGAGTATTTGATATAATTCCATCTGTTAATGATAAAAATATAGACTTGCTATTTTAAACTTTAAATTTGGTCATTAACTTATTTTTGAGACTATATGTGATATGTAGAAATGTACTTTATATGCTAATTGCACCACAGTCGAGTTATTTGATACGATTTGAAACAGAAGAAGAAAAGTAGAAGAAAAACTTTATGCTACAGACCCCCTCCCCAGACAAGTTTGTAAAAAAAAAATTAAAAAAAAAAAATCACCTTTTCTGATTGGGTCTTTGATACAAACGTGCTCAGCGATTAGTAATACCAATTCCTAGTATACCAATCAATGGTCAATAAAATTGCAAATAAAAGCCCACTCTATTTTCATTTTTATTTTGTCTTGACAAATAAAATGCTCTATCTCAATTACCGATTTACTATAGCTTTTCTTGTTTTGTTTTTGTTGATGTGTAATCGTTATGCGTGGTAAACAAGGGCAGTTTTGGATAATTTATACCTACTGCCTTTCCCCCATCTTCATGAAGTGATGGGTTCACCTTGTTGACCTGCTTGAAATATAATAATAATAATAATAATAATAACAACAACAACAACAACAGAGAGGTCCCTGTCAATCATCGCTGGTGTATCAGTTATCTACTGTCATGAGACACATTTCCCAGGTGTAGCAGCATTTCTGTGAGTCAGGAGCCTGGGTGTGGTGCAGTGGTGTCTGTTCAGTCCGTCCTGCTTCTGCTTCTCTCAGGTGGGTGTTGGTGGCCCTTCTGTTGTGCTGGCTTGTCACCTTAGCCCTTTGCCATGTGGCTTTTCTGGGACATGGCACCTGGCTTCCCACAGAGAGCCAGAGAACAAGAGAGACTGAGAGAGTAAAGAGGAGAGAGAGACAGAGAGACAGAAACAGACAGAGGGAGGGACACAGAGAGAAACAGAGAGAGAGAGAGAGAGAGAGAGAGAGAGAGAGAGAGAGAATATATGAGAATACCCACAAGCAGTGTTCTGTAATCTAACCTTGGGAATGACACAGCATTTTTGCTGTGATATACACCAGCCTGACACATTGCAGGAGGCACAGCCTATATTGGATCCACTTCTTGGAGGCTGCATCTCACCCTCATTATTTCTTGTATTACCCAGAAGGCCACAGGCCAGTGTGTGTGGGGTGGTCATAGAATTCTGGGCCAGTTTATGGCTCATACTTAGTAAAATAATTTAACCACTGGTTAAGTGGAATCCTTCTGACTTACATTTAATTAAGTGGTAAACATTGTAACATAAACATATCCCCTAAGTCACTTTAAGGGCTCCAAATTAATCCTGGATCTGAATCAGTCACAATCCGAACAATCCCTTCCCAGGGATTTTAATTCCCAGGTGTCAAAGAATTAGGGGAATAGAATTACTCGAGCACTTTAGATATTGATTCCATTTTCCGATGTGCCTGTCTCCATGCAGGTGGTCCACCTGGCTCGGAACCTGATCTACTTCGGATTCTACAGCTTCAGCGAGTTGCTGCGGCTGACAAGAACTCTGCTGGCAATCTTAGACATCGTCCAGGCCCCCATGTCATCATATTTTGAAAGATTAAGCAAGTTTCAAGATGGAAGTAAGAACTTTGAGGAATGGGATGGTATTTTTGTTATTAAACAGGAGGGAGATAAAAACCAAACATGTAGAGAAACACATGTAATGTGTGTGTGCAGTCCGTACAAACGTAGGCTCACGGTGGGGCTATGTGATAACAGGGTGGACATGTGAGCGCTTTCATCTCATGGTAATGTGTTTGTATGCGCACATGTGTGTGTGTGTATGTGTGTGTTCACATGTATATGGGCACATATGTACTGGTAAGCATGAAGATGTGTGTGTGTGTGTGTGTGTGTGTGTGCAGACCTGAAGTTAATATCAGTTGTCTGTTTAGACCACTGTTCACTTTATTAATACAGGCAACATTTCCTGATGAACTCAGAGTACATTCATCCTGGCTACTCTGTGTATTCAGTATTCAGCTTCCCTAGGGAGCCCTTGTCTCTGCTTCTGGAATGCTGGGGTTGTAGGCAGCTACCATGCCTACTTGGCTTTGACATGGGTTCTAAGGGATTTGAACCATCAAACTTCCAGTAGTGCATATATGTATATAATATAAAACTATATATTCATAACCATATGTGCATATATGTATGTATATATGTGGAAACATACACACACACATATATGTTTGTAATATTTGCAAAGGTGATTGTATTAGGTTGGAAAGTTTCAGGAACTTTCTGAGTCTTGTGTGTTTCATTTACTTCTTTAGTCCTGTGAGATTTCCTCCTCTCTTCAGGAGGAAGTATTTTGATTTGAGAGAAACAAGTAGATGCTGTGAATGTCCCCATAGGCACAGGTGTTTGAACACAGGCTTCACAATTGATGATATTGTTCTGGAAGGGTGAGGGATCTTCAGGAGGTAGAACCTTGTTAGAAGAAGTGGATCACCGGAAGTGAGCTTTGACATTTATAGCCTGATCTCACTTCCTGCCCATGGAGACATGAGTCTCGGCACTGTGTTCCTACCTCCATGTCTTCCCCACCACTGCAGGCTGTGTTCTCTTCAACTGTGAGCCAGGATAAACCCTTCTTCCCTAAGTTGCTCTTGTCCGGTATTCTGTCACACTGGCACAGGCATAAACAGGGGTGACAATGTCCCCCCGGACATTGAGTGACAATGTCCAGTATGTGAGAATACACGGAGAGGAAGGGACCTAAAAGATCACAGGTGGTGGCTCAGAGGCTTCTAGGGCTGAGCAAGGCTACAAGAGGGGAGAAAGGAGAAGCACCCTGAGTCTTGTGTGCAAAGGGAAAGAAATAATGTGAGCTGAGCAGCGCAAAAGTAAGACAGGAAGGAGAAGGATGTGCTTGTGCACCCCGGCAGTTCTCTGAACAAGCAGCTGTAGGGACTTCTCAGTGACGTAAGCTCCCATTTCCAGGCCCCAGTGGCAGCTGAGTGTACACAAGACCCGTGAGGCTCAAGCTAGACAAAGTTCCAGCACACAGGGGAGGTGGGCACGAGTCCCACTCCAAGCTAAGAAGTCATAGCTGCTGGGAGAGGGACAGTCAGATTTCTTAGAGGGTGGAGCCCCTGCTAAGTCACCAATGCTGTAGTGGATGGCCCCATGCCCAAGAGCATGGGAGCAGCACCAATTGTACTTAATGGTTAAAAAAATAAATAACAAGAATTTGGGTGGGTGTGGGTGGATCCTGGAGGAATTGTGGGAGGGATAAATATGACCAAAATATTCTACAAAATTCTCCAGGAACTAAAAACGACACCAAGCTGGTAAAGAAAGAAGTTCTCTTGAGGATAAGAGCTGGTCCCAGTTCCTGTCGTTCACTGTAAAGGGACATTCTGTCTTTGTACTGATCAATCTAATACTGCTCGTTGGCTGTATTATGTCTGAGGGAAGGACATACTGTCTTCAAGCAGTGGCCTTGGCTCTTAGCTTGCTTAGCCTCTGAGTTCCATCTGCTCTCTGATTTAAAAGCACTGACTGTGGAACTGACCTTTTGGCTTTAAGAACCGCATCAGGAAGAACCGCGTCAGGAAGCACTTTTATTTCTTTGGTTACACACAGGAGCGACAAAATGAACATGAACATGTTGGCCGACAAATGGACACCCTGGGTATTATTTGCAAGTTGTGCACTTATTAAATTACACAACTGTTTTCTTTTTATACCAAAGGAAATAAAGTCCAAAGATTTTGTTTTTCCCTTTTCATGTATGTGTGTGTGTGTCAGTGTGTGTGTGTGTGTATGTGTCTGTGTGCATGTATGCATGTGTGTGTTTACATGTGTGTGCATGTGTGCATGTGTGTGTATATGTGTGCATGTGTGTGCAT
>JADRCH010000118.1:799959-827380 GCA_019843965.1 Rhynchomys soricoides | reverse complement strand
ATAAAATAAAATAAAATAAAATAAAATAAAATAAAATAAAATAAAATAAAATAATAAAATATAAGTTGACTGCAGGTGACTTCAGTTGTACTTCTGTTAAGTCCCGTGCTTCCTTTAAACCCACTTGTTAATCATTTGTCAAACCCAATTGTGATTTATGATCCTGCCCCTGTGGAGAGATTTGTGAGACAGAAAGCTTAACTTTTAGTTTGTGTAGCTTCAGTGTTACACAAATTTCTCATCACTTCCTTTTCTTCTGAAATTGGCAAGAGACACTTGGCCGATCAGGATGATAGAAACAAAAGCCTCTTCTTGAACCACCCTACACTCTCAGAGTTCTCTCCAGGACTCAGTGGTCTGCCTCTCCCTAGGCACCTCCCTCTATTTTTATATTTGTATTGTGACAAGGTCTCTACATAGCTCTGGCTGTCCTGGAACTTCCTCTGTAGTCCAGGCTGGCCTCAAGCTCGCCGAGATCCACCTGCCTCTGCTTCCTAAGTGCAGGGGTTAAACATGTATGCCTCTGCATTCCCATATTTCTCAAATGACTCAACACACTGTATCTGTTCAGGTGCTTGATGTTGAGTTAGTTATTGGGAAAAAAAAGAAGTGAAATTCTAGAGTGTTGATTTTCCAGAAAATCAAAAGAATATTCGGTATTTCCTCTACTGACCATCGGTGTTAGCTATGGTTGAGAAGTATGGAGCTGTTTTGTGCAGTATTGAGGGCTTCTCACCTTGGATTTGTTTCCCAAATCTAGAATTAAAATGAAAATTTCCTGTGGTAAGTGGATATGGGACATATGTGTGCCTGTGATTCCTGCAGTAGACATGGACAGTCATGTGCCTGAGACTTGTGCAGTGGACTCAGGACAGACATGTGCCTGAGACTTGTGCAGTGGACTCAGGACACCCATGTGCCTGTGATTTGTACAGTAGACTCAGGACAGCCATGTGCCTGTGATTTGTGCAGTGGACACAGGACAGCCATATGCCTGTGATTTGTGCAGTGGACACAGGACAGTCATGTGCCTGTGATTTGTGCAGTGTGGCTGATTTTTTCAAGCTGCAGAAGTTCACAGTGTAAGCACTTCCCGCCACAAGCAAGAAAATGCAACATCTTGAATTGGAGACCTCTGAGTTGGCCATACATGGAAATTTCAGGAGAATACTGTGGTCCACATGCCACAGGAATGTGAGGGTGTGGGAGGGTGGCATGTACCCTCCTATCTTCCCGACTACACGTGTTACACATTAAGATATTTGTGGCCTCTGGATTTTAATTTGTTGGTGACAGGATCTATATTTGGGGGAAAGAATCATCTAGGCTAACCTTCCTTTATAATAATCATTTGGCTAGATGGTTATTTTCCATGCAAATCTAAATAAGATGCAGACACCGTGTGCTGTAGATTTCTGTGTGATCCAGGAGTAAGATTAACAAAGGGGCTTGTTCTCCATGTGTGAGAGGTGTCCCTTGGAGGCTAGCATGTGGGGTGTGTACTCAGCCGTGGGCTGAGGGCACTAGCTGGTGTCAGTGACCTAAAACCGTCACTGCCTGTGACCACCAGCACATACTTGTAACACCTTGCCAAGGTGTGAGTGTACCACAGTGAGTTGGAATTGTTTGAGAGTTCTGGTCAGTGGAGCCTCTGCCTCAAGATTCTTCTGCTAGAAAGCAGAGGGCACTCACTTCTTCATGTTGCTCCTACTTTGTCTAGTCTTGGAAATTCTTCAACTGTAAAAGAATCTGTAATTCCCATTCTTCTTTGGTTAAACAGCCACATAGCAAAAGTTCCCAGGACTTCAAGATGAAAACCCAGGGTCATTTCTTCCTAGAACCTGCATGCCCATCAGAGAAATTGTCAGTGTTTCCTGCACTCTGAATCGTGTTACAGGAATGCTTCCCTTCATGGTCCCAGCAGGTTGTGGAAGGTGATGAATTGAAAGAGGCTGCAACCTTTCCACGGTGTACTTATGTGTAGTTACTGTTGCTCGCTGCCATCTGGTGCATGCACATTCTTTCCAGCCATCTTTAAAATTATTTTATTGATTAGTTCCTTCCCGACCCTGTAAACATTTCTACGGTTTACATTCTTTTATCACTGGGAGTTCTTGTCGCCCTGAATTCCATTTTTATCTTCCTTCATCTTGGCTCACACCCTCTCCACTTCTGGAAGGGAACGTGCTTTGCCAGATGCTAAGGCCTCTATTTCAGGCAGAAGCTCATGAGCACTCAAAAAGTCAAAACTACTGTTTGCAAAGAAAAGTTGGCATGAATTCTTTTGAATCCAGTTGCTTGCTGTAAGTGCTGAGACATAGGAAACAAGCTGGGACCTAAATCATGGGAGTGACCAGGTACTCCCTTGGCTGACGGGCTGTGGTCAATGCGGAGGAGGTGTGGTTATGAATTGTGCTCTCGTGTGGATGGAAAAAAAAATCCATGAGAAGCAAACTCAGTGAGGGACAGACAGCAATTCCTCACTGGACATGTTTGTGCTGGTCATCCCTTTCTATAACAGCATCAGAAGAGTTGGCTCTCCCTGGGATCTGAATAATGGATTTCTAGTTGGAGGAGACAAATGAATGCACACTTGGAGAATTCCGGCTTCTCCTGGAATGAGCAATTGTTTACCTTTAACCCTACTCCTAAGTTCTTTTGTGTTATGAAGGTCCCAAAGCCCTTTGTCTGAGTAGTGAGGGGAGATGCTTGAATCCCACATCTGATACTTTGTGCACTCTTGGTGTCTTGCCACCTCTTGCGTTGTTGGTAGTTTCTAAAGTCATGATTTTTACAACAGAGACTTCCTTCATTAGGCAGCCAACTTCAATCCCTCTAAGGATTCTTCTCAAGGATGTTTATGGGACCAAAAGCACAAAGGTGGTTTGAGATATAGAGAAACCCATTAGCAAGTGGCAGCGTCAGTGGCAGCGTCAGTGGCAGCGTCAGTAGCAGCACACCTGCACACCCTTCTAACACTTCATGGGAGGCCTGTGTAGAAACTATCCCTTGGCTGTGCCTGCTGTGCTTGATGTCAAAAGATGTCACAGTTGATCCTCAGAGGCACAAAGTGAAGAGGTCAGCTTTAGTGAAGAAGGTCTCCAAGTCTCTCTTTACAAACAAAACAACCAAGTGAGACCACTGAGGCAACCTTGTGGGTGACCCTCATCAAGGAGGGCTCCGAACAGGGCTGGGTCTTGCTTCTTTACGGATCAGATAAGTCGCTTCTCAAACTGAGGGTGGAAGCCAGTCACAGTCAGAGAAAGCACAGGGTGAATTTGGGTTTTCTCCGAGCTTCCACAGAACTGTCTGTGCTTTGAGGTTTTAAATTCTCTTTTCTTTGGAAGCAGGCTCTGGCTATGTTGCCTAGGGCGTCTGAGCTCTGTGTAATTGTTCTACCTCAGCCTCTTATGGAGGGAGTGAGACTCCATCCTCTCTACCTAATTTCTCTAGAGTTTAAACTGGAGGGTTGAAACATTTTATGAGAGAGAGAGAGAGAGAGAGAGAGAGAGAGAGAGAGAGAGAGAGAGAAATAACCTTCTTAATTTGCTTAGAGGGACTTGGTCACAGTCTTTGATTCTCCATTAGTCAGTTACTGTATCTTAGAGTTAAAAACCACTTCTTCTCATTTGTCAAAACATTCTATAACACCGTAACCCCCACCACCCATTGCACCGACACACCCTAGCACTTACAGTAATGAATGGAAACCTAGAAACCCCACAGATGCAGTGAGTTACATGTGGGGGTGTGAAGGTTGCAGCCATGTCCTCATCAGAAAATGAATAAGCCCTGCTGACGCTGTGGCCACCCGTGCTTTGCGTGTGTTGACTGAGTCCTCTTCTCGTGCCAGGTAACAATGTCATGAGGACCATCCACGGAGTGGGAGAGATGATGACACAGATGGTGCTCAGCAGAGGCTCCATCTTCCCAGTGAGTGTGCCTGACACACAACCCAGTGTCTACCCCAGCAAGCAGGCAAGCCCTGGTGAGCAGGAGGATGTGACAGTGATGGACACCAAGCTGAAGGTTATCGAGATTTTACAGGTGTGTCCAGCATTGTCTCCTGCCGCCAAGTGTGTGTGTCTGTGTGAGTGTGTGTCTGTGTGAGTGTGCCTGTGTATCTGTGCATGTGTCTGTGTATCTGTGCACGTGTGTGTGTATCTGTACATGCGTGTGTGTGTGTCTGTGTCTCTCTCTGTGTGTATCTGTGTGCGTGTGTATGTATATGTCTGTGTGTGTCTGTGTATCTATGCATGTGTGTGTGTCTGCCTGTCTGTGTATCTGTGCATGTGTCTCTGTGTGTCTGTGTATCTGTGTGCATGTGTGTGTTTGTCTCTGTGTGTACATGTGTTTGTATCTCTGTGTGTGTCTGTGTGAGAGTGTGTGTGTGTGTGTGTGTGTGTAACTTATGGCAATCCTCCTGCCTCAGCTTTCTAAGTGCTGAGATTCCAGATGTTAGGCATGATACCTGGTTTCACCGTGTAACTATGTTGAAATGTAATTGGTGTGATGTGATTCTGAAGCACTGCTGGTTTCTCTTTATTCTGGAAGGCTGTTGCCGTCATTTTATTATTACTTGTAGGTGAGGAACAGCGGCAATCTCACGCGGCTGCTGCTGTGCACATCCACCCTGTTGTATTGTCCCAGGGACAACACTAATGGTACCTAGCAACCGCTTTGAGGTGATAACATGGCTTTCCCATGTGTTTATTATCAGCTGGTATTGGCCGAGATGGACTATTTTCTTCACTGAAGAAAGATTTTAAGGCAGGCATAGTTAATGATGACATCCTAATCTCTTTTCTGTGTTTAATTGCTTGAAACATACTTGTGTGTTCCACATATCCAGATTTCTTGTTTTTACAGGAAACTCAAAAATTTTATGTCAGACATGCTGGTATACTCCTCCAGGAAGCTGAGGCAGAAGGGTTTCTGTGAGTTCAAGGCCAGCCTGAGCAACATAGCAAGACCCTGCCCACCCCATCATTATTTACCAAACATATTAATTGCTGATTTATTTCTTTACGTAGTTACCTCTCTTTGTGTTTCTAAGAGGCTGGGGATGCTTTATTTTTTGCACATTAATGAAGTTTAATACTTAGCCTTATCAGTTAATGAGCTCAGTTATTTCATGCACCAGACCCTCCTCACAGAGGCTATGATTGCTAGCATTTTCATTTTGGGGTGAGTCTGGGAAGCAGGCTCATGGTACTTTTTTTTGTGATAGCGTTTATTCCAGAGTCAGGAATGGAGCCTGTGGCTTTCAAGGCTGTCTTAAGAATGTGTTTCTTCAAACACATTTCCCAAATCCTTCATCATAATTGAGCGTAGACTGAACTCCCAGAAGCCGGTCAGCAGTCCGTCCTGGAAGGCTCCGTGCATTTCTCATTCAAAGTAATTAGATTTATAATCATAACACACTTCCCAGTTCCTCCAGGGTTTCCAAAGGCCGTGTCCTGAGAAATGTTGGCAGGCTTCCCTACCCTGTGTTTATGGCCTTGAAAATTCATGTCATGTTCTTACCCTGAAGCTGAGAAAGGGAACTATAGGGCCCCAGTTCAGTGTTGTGTCCTGTCCGTGGTATGTGCCCCCTCCCCCGGCCAATGGCTGACCACTGATGCACATGACCTTAACATCAATGGTGGTTTTAGCACATGCTCTCACAGTGACCCCAGGAGGAGCTGCAGCCACACTCTGCTTACCTCAGCCTCCACTCAGCACTTGGACAGTTTCCCCTGAGCCTTCTCTGTCTGACTTTCAGACAGGACCGCCTGCTTCACAGATGCTCAGAGCATCTCTTCCACAATCCCTGGTACTACACTCTCTCTGCCAGCAATTCCTCCTCAGGGGCCACCCCTCTTCACCCATTTAAGTAAAATGTGAGCATTGTCTTATCCTTCCCTCTGACCTTATTATCTCTCTTTCTCTACCGGTACACATTTTAAATTTTATTTTTATTTTGTTAAGACAAAATTTGTCTTGTAGGCTGGCCCTCACTTAGGCTGGTCTTGAACACATGAGAGTTCTCGTGCTTCAGCTCTGCAGTGCTGAGAATGTTGGTATTAGAGGTGTGAGCCACCACGCCTGGCTTTGTCTCCGTCTTGTCTGTCTCCATCTCTTACGCTGTATCTGCATCTTCATAATTAGAAACACTAGGGGAGCAAAGGTCGTGATAAAATCCTGCGAGCTTTCATCTCCAACCGAAGAGAGAGCTTCATTAGTGTCTCACACTGAATTCTTCTTTTCCTCCTTTGGGCATTTGAGGTTTAAAAATCTCCTTGTGTAGCCCAGCTCCTGTCTCCACCCTCCTGCTTCAGGACCAAGCAGCGGGCTCTTTATTAGTCTCTGGTTCCCCGTGTTGGTCTGCCCTACACCCTATAAATCCTCATTCCCTGGAGTCTCTCTCTATCCAGCATATTTTGTGTTCACAGCAAGTTAATGGAAGACTCACTAACTGGGGTTTGTTTTTCCTTCTGGACCTAATATTCATCCAGAGCTACATTTACAATCTGGCCCTCTGAAAAATATTAACAAGGATTTTAAATTTCTGTATGCATGCATGTGTATGTGTGTGTGGGAGTTATGTGCACATGAATGCAGAGGTCTGCAGAGGCCAGAAGAGAGTATTGGATCTCCTGGAGCTGGAGTTACAGGTGGCTGTGCAGCATCTGACAGGATGCTGGGCTTCAACTCTACTCCCTGCAAGAGTGGCATCTCTCCAGTCCTGTGGGTGCTTTCTGTATACCTCACCGACTTCCTCTGCCTGGCAAACAAACATGGATGAACTTAACCAAGAGTAGCTGACATGAGCTTGCTTCCATTTCGATGCAGCATGAAGGAAGACCTTTAAAGTGTGGAGAAGTGGATGGTGGAGATGGAGGGGGGGGAGAGGACGGGAAGGGGGTAGGAAAGGAGGAGATGAGAAAGAGAGGGAGGGAGGAGGAGAGAGGAAGAAAAGGATGGAGAGAGAGAGAGAGAGAGGTATCCTGGCTATGGAATCATAAGAAATGCCATAAAAGCAGTGTGTGTTGATGCTCGCACTGTCTTGAGAGCTTACTCTCATGGGGTGGGGAAGAGACTCAAGGTTCAGTGGACTCTGAACAAGCATGAGGACATTGTGTGTGACACTGTGCTCATGGGACAGAGAGCCAGAGCACTGAGGGGGGAGTGCCTGGCGGAAGGGAGGGCCCTGCAAACAAACAGAAGAGATAATGGCTACTGATAACACCAAAGGCAGGTCTTCTAAAACCTTGGCTACCATCTTGTTCACAGTTCAGGAAGGAGACCATTTGAGACCACAGCAACGCTGGTAACAGCTATGCTCAAAAACCCGGGCTTATCTCAGGGCAGTTGAGTGAAGGCAACTAAACCCGGAGCATATCCCTCTGGATGGTCTTCCCTGATCTCCTGGCTCAGCCCTGTGGACCATCTCATAACAGAGCTATCCCTTGTTTTCCCAGCACAGTAACTTGTTCCTTCCGGGCAGGGATTCCTATTGTTTGGGCTCCTCAAGGCTCCTAGTGGAGCTTGGGCCTTAAGGATTACTTCATTAGTGTCCACACACCATTGAGATGATAACAGAAAGCAGAGGAGACATGAACACCATGGAGAAACCGAGGAACCAGGATGTCAGCCTGCCTGGTGGGCCTGGCGTCTGGGCTGATGTCAGTAGAGCTAGATCAACTCTACCGCAGTTGAAGCCACAGCCTTTCTGTGCAAAAGGAGCTCTAGAATTTTCTTCTCAGCAAAGACAACTGCAAGTGTGTCTGGGATCATAAGAGCATTGCCTCTTAGACCCACAAGGCACCTCTACTGGAAATGCCTTTTAGACCCACAAGGTGCCCTATGGGAAATGTTCAGAGGACAGTTGTGGGCACCAAATTTCCTTGTTTCTAAAATAAATGGTGGCAGATATAGTGGCACATATATGTGTGAGCTCCTAGCACTTGGGAGGAAGAACAAGATGTTCAAGGTTATCCTGTGATACACAGGGTGTTTGAGGCCATCGGGGGGGGGGGGATAAATAAATAAATAAATGAATAAATGAATAAATGTGGTCTCAGTGCTGACCAATGAAAACATCTCCCCTTCCTTCATTTCAAAACCAATATAAGCAGGTGAACAGCCGAACATTTATAGCTTGCAGGTAAGTTCTCCGATTGGCTCATTTGGAAGACTGAGACGTGGTTGGTGTGTGTCATGGCTTGCATTAAAATTTTGCTCTATGTGTATGTGGACACGCGTGTCACAGTGCCTAACTCTGTGGAGCTGGCTCTCTTCTTCCACTTTACCTGGGTTCCAGGGATGGAAGGAACCCAGGTCGCCAGGCGTATGTGGCAAGGGCTTTACCCTTGGAGCCATTTCTCCAGCCCACACTCACGTGTTTAAATGCCATGCTAGTGCCTGCACCATCAGAGTATGACAGGGTCAGTCTTTCAGTACGTGCTGATGGAACTAAGCTTGACACGTTCCTTCTTCTAGTTCATCCTGAGCGTCAGGCTGGACTACCGGATCTCTTACATGCTGTCCATATACAAGAAGGAATTTGGGGAGAACAATGACAATGGTGACCCCTCTGCCAGCAGCACCCCGGACACACTGCTACCGTCAGGTATCTCTGTGGCAGTTCTTACTGTTTGCATTCTGTGTTCTCTAAAATGTACTTTAAATAATACTTTTTATTCCTTGGGAGTTTCGGGTATTTATACAATGTATTTTGATCATATCCATCCATCACTACCCCCCCCCCCCCCTTTATCTGTCCTCCCCCCACTCCCTCTAATGCCCCCACCCCATTTTCCTTCTCCATTCATCTCCCTGTTGACAACCTCCTGACTCCAGGTGGGGCCGCTGATATGAACCTGGGTGTGTGGCTCTTCATTAGGGTATAGTCAACTTACCAATAGCCTTGTTGTCAAAGAAGAGCGACTCTCCCTCCCCAGTGGCAGACATCCATGCTAGGACTCTGGTTTTTTGGCTGGCCTGATCTGGTGGAAGTTACTTCAGCTGCTGTGAGTTGACTGTGCACCAGCCATATCGTGTCTACACATCAGCCTGTCAAAGTACTCATGTCTGTTTGCTGACTCTATTCTTTCTGCCCCATCTTCTACAAAGTCCCCTGTACCTTGGATGGTGAGACATTGCTAGAGGTGACCCACCCCCAGATGAACACTCAGTGTTATTTAGACTCTGTATTTTGACCAGGTATCTGTATTAACCATTATCCATGGGAAAAGAAGTTTCTCTGACCAGAGCTGAGAACCGCATTGATCCCTGCGTACAAGCACAACTATTAAGAAGGCTGTCTGTCAGCACAGGCTTTCAGTAAATCAACAGTAGGTTCTGTGATGGTGCCTGTGATCCCCCCAGTCAGAGGCTGCTGACAGCCATGAAATCTCTTCTGGGGCGCGGGCTTTATATCCAATCAAATAGTGGCTGGCCAGTCCTATAACTATTATGCCTCTGCTGTCCAGTGGGCACATCTTGCCAGCATGTGTCAGTATTGAAATCTGCAGCATCAAGCCCTGAGGGAGATTTGAAGTGTTTTCTCCCTCAGGAGCCTGCACAGCTTCTTTGGCTGTAAGTTAGCCAGCAGGAGGAGAGCTTTCTGGTCTATTGAGGTTGTTTTCTCTGTGTCTTGAATCCAAAGTGAATGATGTCTTCAGCCGTTGGGTCTTACCTATTAGTATTGGTGGGCAACCAAGGGTAATGACAGTAGCCTGGTGTTCAGATTGCCCCTGGGGCTGCTCTGGTCAATAACCCACAGGGAGCTATTCTGTGCCTTGCACTAAGATTTTAACTTAACAACTCCTGTTTTCTACAAGTAGCACTGTCTACTTATGCAAGGAACTTCTGTTCAAATTCAATATGTGTGTGTGTGTGCGTGCATATATATGTCTGTCTGTCTGTATGCATATGTGGAGTGTATAAATGTGTGGTGTGTGTGTATGTGTGTGTATGTATATATATGTATTGCATAGCCAGAGAACATACACATATGCAAACATATGTATATGTACATATATGTATATGTATGTGTGAACAGTGTGTGTATTTATTTGTATTTAATTAGCTTACAAATAATGGATTGCCATAAGGCTGCTTTATGATCCTTGATTTTGCATTCTGCTTTTAAAGACCCCAAGCACCTTTCCTATCTATCTTAAAACAACAGTATGTCTATGGTAGAAGATGACAATAGCTGTGGTTGAAATAGAGACTGAGCAGTAGCAAGACAGAGAGGACTTTGCTGTTACTTGGCACTGTGTCCTGTATATGCCTGTCCCCTGTCACTGTCTCACTGTAGTAGGTAGGGCTGCTGTTTATTACTCCATTTCACAGATGAGAAAAAACCAGGGTTAGAGGACCAACTTGGAAAGATTAGAGTGTTTGTTATCTGCTCCTGCGACAAAAGCAACTTAAGGGTTTGTTTTGACTTAGGTTTTGATACTTAGGGATATACATCCTGGTGGAAGGGCAGCAAGGGATGGGGCTACTTCAGGATGGAAGGGCAGCAAGGGACCTGAGGTGACTGGTCACTTGGTCTCCACAGTCAGGAAGCCGGGAAGGGTGAGTGCTGGTGTTTTGCTCACTCTGAGGGGTGGCACTACCCACATTCAGGGTGGGTATTCCTGCCTCAGTTTAACCTTCCTGGGAACATCCTCACCCATACAGCCAGGGGTGTTTCCATGGAGACTCTAAATCCAGGCTGGTTGGCAGTGAGGACATCAAAGTCAGGGAGCCCTGAGGCCTCGCCAGCTTCAGAGTCTGGATCTTTTGCACATTATGTGCTTTGGGTGAGAATCTGAGAAAATGTTCATGCCTGGATCAGAGAGAAGTGTGGAGTGCATCTGAGGTCAGTGTCCGTGGGCAAGCCTCAGGTAGCCAGAGACCAAAGAGGAAGGGCTCCCCAAAGGTCCGCCTGCAGTGGTGCCTGCGCTTTGCAATTCTCTCTCACACTTAAAACTAGGATGTTTCTGAGACTTGGAACATAATCCCAAAGAGCATAAAAAAGGCTATAAAATTTAGAGGCCTTAGGAAGGGCTTTGTGACGACTCAGAAATATGATCTCACCTTTTACCTGGATGGGCCAGGTCAGTCCTGGTGGGCAGGAACTACATCTTAGAATGGAGCCAACAGTTAGCAAAGCCCTTCTGAGGCTAGCACTTGTGCACAAAGAGGACCTTCCCATCAGTGTTAGGAGACACTGTCTCCATCAATCATTTGGACAAGAAGGATTCGTTGACTGTAATGAGACTGGAGACCAGAGCAGTTGCCTCTCTACCCACCTCTGACCAGCAGGCAGCCTGCCCTGCAGCCGGGCAGCCTCTGTTCCACCCAGGCGAGGAGCCACTCCTGGCGCTCCTGCAACACTGCAGTTTCCCAGAAGTACAGACCCCAAAGGGCTGTTTCCAGGAATGGTCAGATAGAACCAGAAAGTCATGCTGGCGGCTGCACTGACAGAAGCATAACAGTTATTGGCTCCCAGAAGCCAGATTTCTGGAAACACAAGCTCTGAGTGTCAGTAAAGTACCCAAGCAAAGGTTGGGGCATCCTCGGAAAATCCTCTCTCTGACGGAGAAGATATCTTTCTAAGTGTGTGTGTGTGTGTGTGTGTGTGTGTGTGTGTGTGTGTGTGTGTGAGGGAGGGAGGGAGGGAGAGAGAGAGAGAGAGAGAGAGAGAGAGAGAGAGAGAATCTGTATGTGTATGAGTGTGTGTATAGAGAATAGGATTTTCCCTTTTCATGCTCCAGAGACACTTGCCTCACATAGGAAATGACCCTGCTCTACATGAAAAAGAGACAGAAATTCAAATGTGGCAGAAAGATCACATTGCTGGGAAGTGCAGTGACTCTGCTCTTTACATGGATTTTGATTCTTTAAAAACATGCTTTTCAAACCCTGTCTCGAAAAACCAAAAAAACCCAAAAAAACAAAAAACCCACACTTTTCCCTGGGGGTTGGAGAGACTGCTCAGCAGTTAAGAACACTGGCTGCTCCTTTAGAACCCTGGTTAGGTTCCCAGCACCCACATGGCAGCTTACAACTGGATGTAACTGGAGTCCATGGGCATCTGACATCCTTTTCTGGACACTGCACATAGGTAGTACGCAGACATGCATACAGGCAAAACATCCATACACGTTGTACTGGCTGGTTTTGTGTCAACTTGACACAAGCTGGAGTTATCACAGAGAAAGGAGTTTCAGTTGAGAAAATGCCTCCATGAGATCCAGCTGTAAGGCATTTTCTCAATTAGTGATCAAGGGGGAGGGTCCCTTGTGGGTGGTGCCATCCCTGGGCTGGTAGTCCTGGGTTCTATAAGAAAGCAGGCTGAGCAAGCCAGGGGAAGCAAGCCAGTAAACAGCATCTCCCCATGGCCTCTGCATCAGCTCCTGATCCCTGACCTGCTTGAGTTCCAGTCCTGACTTCTTTTGGTGATGAACAGCAGCATGGAAGTGTGAGCTCAACAAACCCTTTCCTTCCCAACTTGCTTCTTGGTCATGATGTTTGTGCAGGAATAGAAACCCTGACTAAGACACACGTGAAATAAAAAATTGTTCTTCTATACTACCACTAGTGTGACCTGTATTTTTATGTAGGTATACACACATATTTTTGACATATCAATTACACACACACATGAGTTATTTATAAATAAGAATACCTTTGTAGATATGATCTTTTGATCTTTTAACACATTTGATGGAAGTAATATGTTAAAGCATAGCTTATATTAAATAGGGAGATAGCTTATTTGTGGCTCTGGATTCAACATACAGCAACTAAATATGTATGTACACACATAAAAAATTCAATTAAGATGTTCAAGATTGTTCCAGTCTTTTTTTTTTTTTTTCAGTTGCTGTGGTAAAATACTCCAGCAAGAGTGATTTAGGAGAGAGTGGGGTTTATTTCAATTTTTCTAGTTATAGTCCATGTGGCAAGGCAGTCACAGAACATATCCTTGAGAGAGCTGGTCACACCACAGCCACAGTCAGGCCAAGAGAGAAATACGTGCCAAGTGGACACGTGTGTACTTGCTTGTGTTCGCCTTGGCTTCTGTACTCTTCAACAATTCAGGATCTCATACCTAGGGAATGGCACCACCCATGGTGAGCTGAATCTTCCCACATCAATGAACATTAGTAATCAAGTCAGTCCCCAACACGTGCCCACGGGCTAATCCAATTTAGGCAGTTCCTCATTGAAAATATCGTCCTAGGTGATTCTAGGTTGTGTCAGGTTGACCAAGCATTATGCCGACTGAGTGGAATCATAATGTAATTTTCTGAACTATTAGCATTCAATGTCGCAAAAGGCGTTAAGATAAAAATATATTTGAGTAAATGAACATGAAAGTGAGTTAAGACAAAATAAAGATGTTCACTGTGTTTCTTCACAGCTCTTGTCCCTGACATCGATGAGATTGCGGCTCAGGCAGAAACGATGTTTGCTGGAAGGTACTGTAATGAATGTTTATCTTATATATGAATCTATCTCACCTGGAATTTTATCCATAGTTTGTTATAATTCATCTTTTTATACATATTTAGATACCTAGATAGATATGGATGTAGATATTTAGATCATTGCTGATAATTTCTCCCAGAAACAAAGCTTTAATATTACTCTAGAGGAAAGACCATGACTCTTATTTAAGCCACCTTTAAAAACTGGGAGAAACAGCGTCCACGTATTTAACTTTCTCCGAATTCTTAGCTTTTATTTCCTTAGATAGTGAGAATGCAAATGCCCTTTAGCTCTATAACCGTTGTGGTGTCTTGTAAAACATTTCGCTCCCTGGGTCTTAGATAGTTGAGACAAGAAAGTTGCTTCTTTGATGTTGGGCGTGAGAAACCAGGCATTTCTTCCAGCTAGAAATATCCATGATGGGAGAAAGTAAGGGACCTCAGGGACCTGTGACCCGAGGCTCTCCTTTGCTACCACATCCCTGGCCTCTATTGTTGTGAAGTTTCTTTTTCAGAAATGAAATAATGGCGACCACAGCAAGAAAGTAAATCTCAGAACTACCGGAGTTCATTTTTAGTACAGACCTTAGGTAACCTAAGGAGACCTTTCTAGAAAGGGGAACAAGGCTTAAGGTTTAACAGAACCCGAAGATCCACAGTTCCATGCTAGCCTGGGCTACATAGTGTAAATCTGTCTAGGGCAGAGGAGAGAGAGAGAGAGAGAAGAGGGGAGGCTGGGGAGGGAACAGAGGGAGGAAGGCAGGCAGACCAGAGCCCCTAAGGACTTATTTAGTGAACATTTGGTATAAGCTTATTTTATATTGTGACATTGGCTTTTGTTATGATTTACTATTGAAATATTTCATTATTCTGAGGCAGAAAGATAAAGGCAGTCTATGATTTCATTTTCAAACGTAGACATGAGTTGCGTAATGACACTGGCCAGTGACGCCCCAGGTGATAGTCTGATGGTGACAGAGTTGTGCTCTGTAAAATGACAAGAACTGAGAGATTCCTAGAGGCAGTGACCTCACAGCCACTGCTGTCAGACCGCAGTGTGTTACTCAGGGGTCTGGAGAAGTGTGTGGGAACTACCCCAGTGTGTGGTACATGCAGTCGTATGCAGAATGTAACACTTGGGAGTGACAGTAAGTGACCCTTACTGGCTTCTGTGTTGCGTATACTTTAAACCATTATTTCATGGTATGTGTTTATGTCTGTATCTTTGTCTCTCTGTGTGTACCTGTGTGTAAGAATATGCATCTGTATATGTGACTCTGAATGAGTCTGTATGTGTGTCTCTGTATATGTATCTGTGTGTATGTATGTGTGTATGTGACTGTGTGTATCTGTGTATCTGTATGTATCTATGTGTGTATGTATGTATGTGTATATGACTCTGTGTGTGTTTGTATATATGTTTCTGTATGCATATCTGTGTATATGTGTGTATGTATGTGTATGTGACTGTGTGTATGTGACTGTGTGTGTGTGTGTGTGTGTGTGTGAGAGAGAGAGACAGAGAGAGAGACAGAGAGAGACAGAGAGCACGCAGCAGTGGCTCACACACCTTGTCTCTTGACTGTGTTACTTCTCTTTTGCTTCATTTAACTTTATGCTGCTGTGTTCATCATGAATCAAGAATCAATTGATTATACTCTGTCTTTCTGTCTGTCTATCATCTGTGTATCTATCCTCTATTTATAGATCTCTTTATACCTATCATTTAAAAAATCATCTATGTCTGCCTATTATCTATGTATGTTTATGTATTATGTCTATCAGTCATCTGTCTGGGAGGGCAAGCATCTATTGATCTATCATCTATCATCTGTCTGTGTACCAGTTCTAGGTATCAGTCATTTATATATGCATCTATCTGTTGTCTGTGTTCTGTCTCTGCACCTCTTATGTATCCATAATCTGCCTCCCTGTCATACCTATCCACCCCCACCTATGGAACCTACAAGTATTACATAATGCGTATAATAGGCTATATAGGCTTGCACAACTGCCGTCTGTACCCAAGCCATCTAAGCATGTGCTTCTAGAACACAGCCCAGCAGCAGCAGCAGCGCGTGCCTTCAGATAGACCATTCACCCCAGTGGACTCTTGTTCCCAGTCCCACTGTGCCGAACACACAGAGGCCCAGGGGTGATGTGCATTGTGACTGTCCCTCCCCAACTGCCACAGGGTGATCTCTTGGGCTTTGGGAGAAACCAGCCATTGGTTGATCTCAGAATGATCTCGGGACTACTCAAATGCCTGTACTTCTCTGTGTGTTGCTGATCAACTCTTGAAACCCTTTGTCACTGTCCCTCCATCAACTATATGAGATTAAGAAGTAACAATGTCTCCCTTTTAATTTCATATTTTGGGAAAACAAGGGATATAAGCTTAAACATGTGGTATAATTGAAATGACTTTAATATAGATATCATGTAATTTGTTGTTTTAGAATTACTTTTGGTTTTATAGAAAAGAAAAAACTCCGGTCCAGCTTGATGATGAAGGAGGCAGGACGTTCTTACGAGTCCTCATCCATCTGATCATGCATGACTACCCTCCACTGCTGTCAGGAGCCCTGCAGCTGCTGTTCAAGCACTTCAGCCAGAGGGCAGAAGTGCTTCAGGCCTTCAAACAGGTGAGGCTGGGGCAGTGCTGCTTGCCCAACAAGGGGCTGGTGCTGGTGCTGGGGCTGGGGCTGGTGCTGGGGCTGGTGCTGGGGCTGGGGCTGGTGCTGGTGCTGGGGCTGGGGCTGGGGCTGGGTGCCTGCTTGCCCAGAATGCACAGACTCTGAGTTGAGTCCTCAGATCTCAGGTCCTCAGTGACCCAAGAAAATGGACACAAAAAGTTGACTGGCCCTCAAGTTCTAAGAGTGTTTGTGACCCCCAGCCTGATGCTAGTTTCAGATAAGGCTGTCTTCCTTGAACCTTTTTGTTGTTGTTGAGACAGAGTCTCACTCTGTAGCAGGAACTGGCCCAGAATTCACTATATTTAGATTGACTTTGAACTCTTGGCCATGCCCCTGTCTCTGAGTGCTGGAATTGCAGGCATGCTCTATGATACCTCTTTTATTACTTTTTGTTTTGAAAGATAGGTATGGCCTTGTATGTGCCTAACAGGACCTGCTTTAGATTGAGTCTCTTCCACAGGTGATTTTCAGTCAATATCTTTATAAAAATGGCAGACTCTAAAATGTAGGGTGTGCTAGAGAACAGGAACATGCTAGAAAGTTTGTTGCCACTGCTGTTATTTTTGCTACAGAATTTAATGATCCATTTGACAAGCCATAGCTTCTAAATAATGCAGATTTTTGTCATAAAAAATGCAGATCCTCCAAAGAAAGGGCCCATGATGGGAATCTAGGCTTTTCTCACGTAATGTTTGGATTGCATGTTAATCTCACAATGATTACTTGTGAGTATGGGTACCTCACTAATGTCTTGTGTTTAGTGGAGTGCAGACTTTAAGGAGCTAAATGGGAGCCATTTAGATGCACATGCTTCACATGTATGTATAAATTATAAATTATATTGTTCTCTTAAGTTCTGAGACTTCCTGTTTATATTAGCAAATGTATATTGTAGCCATTAATATTTTCTTCCATGGGTTTTTTATGTGTTGACTTTTCAAACAGATGCATGTATAGAAAGCCTCAGAAAAACTAACTTGAACCATGAATTTGGAGTTAGATTATCTTTTGAATGAATTGCTTATTTTTGTCTTATGCATGGGTATTTCCATTCATATATATATGTTCACATATATGTGTAGTACCCATGTACATGTGTGCACAGGTATGTGCAGTACCCATGTATGTATGTTCACATATGTGTGTAGTACCCAGAGGCCGGAAGAGGGTTCACATCCTTTGGAGCTGGAGTTACAGGAGGTTGTGAGCTGCCATGTGGGTGCTCAGAACTGAACTCAGGTCCTCTACAAGAGCTTTAACCTCCGAGCCATCTCTCCACACACACCCCCGCCCCAAGCTTTTATGTTAAATTACCTTCAGCATTTTGAAGTGTAAAAAGAATTCCTTTTCACATGTGAACATATTGCTTGGAGTCTTTCGGCTAAGCTTTCAGCCAATACACATGTAAATACCCAGGAATGTTTTGTAATTGTTGACCTTCACCTAACCAGTGTTTTAAAATGAGACCTTCGGTGTATGGAAACTAGGAATCTAGAAGCCATGTGAGAATATTAAGGGATGAAGTTCTCCCGTGTTTAGGTGCAGTTACTGGTGTCAAACCAAGACGTCGATAACTACAAGCAGATCAAGGCAGACCTGGACCAACTGCGGCTGACGGTGGAGAAGTCTGAGTTGTGGGTGGAGAAGAACAGCAGCTATGAGAATGGTGACATGGGCGAGGGCCAGGCCAAAGGAGGCGAAGAGGCGAACGAGGTTTGTTCCCGAGGTCATTTTTAGGAAGAAAATTACTTATTTTTCTTTAATGTATGACAAGTGCTTTGCCCACATTCATGTCTGTGCAGTCCATGCATGCAGTGCTCATAGAGGACAGAAGGGGGCACCATATCCCCTGGAACTGGGGAGTCAGAGAGTTGTCAGCTGAGATATGGGCTGGGAATGAAATTGGGTCCTGTGAAGAGCAGCCAGGGCTCTTAAGGGTTAAGCCAGACATAGACCCCTACTTTGTTTTTTTTTCCTTACAAAACAGTTCTACTGATATTTACATGAAAGCTGACTACCACCAATGTTATAATTGGTGTTTCTGAAATGCCTGCCTAGTGTTCCACTTAGGGATTTTCATCTGCAGAAAGGGTGTGGGGGGGCTTACCTGGTGCAGCCTTGGAAGTACAGAACAGTCCGGATTGTAGAATGAGGGCATGGCAGGTGCTAATTAAATATTAATACATGTCATATTTATTAATATAAATATTTTAATAACTATTATATTAATTATTAGAAACGCTGAGGAGTTACAAGATAGATTGGAGGTGGTGAAGTTCTAGGGCAGGGCTCAGGATGGTGGGCTACTTGTGATTCTTCACTTTATCTCTTAGGACGTGTTTCTATAATTTTTACAAGTGTTAGTGGGATGTAGCCTTTCTGTTCCATAAAATTTTGTTTTATGGATCAGTTAGGGCCATGGGGTGGGGCATAAATTCTTCTCTAACTCATTTCTGAAGAAAAAAAATTGGCATTTATTTAGTGCTTCCCATGTCCATTCCCCCCCCCCCCCCCCCAAATCAGATGTTTTTATATGTGGATTCTCCTTTTAAATGTCACAACAAACTTTGGGGATTGCTATAGGGCTACCTTTTAAACTTAGTAAAGTAAAGCTTGGAAATCCAAGGGCTCCCCCAGGCTGTAAACTCTGGGACTTGGCCAGCAGTTGGATGATAGGACCCTGGTTGCCTCAGATTGCACTTTCTGACACAAAATAAGTTACCATGCTTTCACAAATGTAATACGACTTCCTTCCCCAAAATCACACTTTCTGCGTGTCCTAGGGAATTTCCTGTTGCTTCTCATCTGACTTGAGCATACCTATTTGAGTTATTTGAGTGGAGGTCTTTGGCTGGGCTGGGGGATGGCTTAGCAGGCCAAGGAACTTGATGCCAACCGAGCCTGTTGATCTGAGTTCACTGCGTGGATCCGACAGCCCTCAACTTAGCAGCTCACTGTGCTACAAAGACAGAAGATGTCTCATAAGAATGCGTATGAGATGTACCAGGAAGGTTGTTAATCCCTGGCCTTCACTCACTGAGGGACGGTGGGAAAGGGAGGACCCTTGTGAGCATGATATTCTGTTGGGAGCATCGCAGGTGCTTTGCACACCTATGAGAAAGAAGAGGGGCATTTGGATAATCGCGGACATTCTCCAGGCAAAACCGTACAGCTTGCGGTGTAAAAAATTAGTTGTCTAACCTGAAATGGGTGAAGCTAGCATTTATTCACTGAGTTCCTGATATATTGGTTTAAGAAATGGAAATCATGGTAGGTATGTGGCTTAGGATGTGACTTAATACGGGAGAGTTACATATTTGGAAAAATCTAGAGTTGGAGAGGTTGCCCTGGACCGTTGGCTTCAGGGTCAAACGATCATAGCTCTGTGTGGAGACTCCATTCCTGAGTCAGGAGGCTGCTTTCTGTGGCTGCGTCTGCCTCTGCGGACCCACTTTTTGAAGGCCTGGGGTGTGGAGGTGACTATGAGGTTCTTAGGAGACATTCCTGTCTGCTGGAATTTTCTCTTTGGCTCCGGAAGTTCCAGGGAGCTGCCTGCTAGCTTCCTCCTGGCATCTTGGGTGCACATGAGCTCACTGCGCTGGCTGAGGCTGAATTGGGTTTAGAATCTTCACTGCAGGGGAGCTGGCGGCTGCAGGCAAAGCAAAGGGGATATGAAGGGAGGCTAGGCCTGAGTTAAAAACCAGCACAGAGAAGATAATGCAGAGGCCATCGGTGTGGGGGTAGGGTGGTATAGGGGTTGGAATCAGATCTACTGCTTAGCATATATGCTACTTGGAGTAACTTGCTTTCACTTTCCAAGATCTGTATTTATCACCTGCAAAATGGGCACACAGTATACCGTAAGGTGTTGGTGAGCAAATCTTTGGTGGAGTGTGTTAGCATGCTGGTTAGGATTTTTTTTTTTTCTTGTTACTTTGACACAAGCTTGGGTCATTTGAGAATGAGGACCCTCAACTGAAAAGATACCTTCATCAGATCGGCTTGTAGGAAAGTCTGTAGAGACATTTCTTGATCAGGGATTAATGTAGGGGTGGCTAGCCCACTGTGAGCAGTGCTGTCTCTGGGCAGGTGGTTCTGGGTTCTCTGAAAAAGCAAGCTGAGTAAGGCACGAGAGTGAGCCAGTCAGCAGTGCTTCTCCATGGCCTTGGCTTCACTTCCTGTCTCCAAGCTCCTGTCTTCCCTTCTGTCTGCCCTGGCTTCCCTTTGTGATGGACTGTGACATATAAGATTAAACGAACCCTTTCCTCCCTAAGTTACTTTTAGTCATGGCATTTACCACAAGAACAGAAAGTAAAGAAAGACAGCCAGTTAACATGCATCGGTGTGTACTCAACAACTGACAGTGTGAGCAAGAAGCTAAGATTAGATACTAGAAAATCAAGCAAGGAGGCTCTAACTTTATTTTATTATTTCTTTGAAGACTTGGTTTTATTTCTGTGTATGGGTGTTTGTAGAGTCAGAAGAGGGTTTTGGAGCCCCCGCAGCTGGGTTATAGGCAGTTGTGAGCTACCCAGTGTGGGTGCTGGGAGCTGAACTCAGATCCTCTGTAAGAGCAGCAAATGTTCTTGACTCTTGAGCCAACCCTCAGTCCCCTCTAACTGTACTTTATTGCTTCAGTCTTGTCGTCATGGACCAGTGGGCTTACTTCTGAGTTGCTCCATCTCCTGACCGTATCCTAGCAACAGCGTTCCAGTGCCGTATCTGTGCACAGCGCCACCTAGAATGAACAGGCTTTTGAATCTCCTGCTTAGAGATGAGGGAGCCTGTCCTCAGAGTCCCTCCTACTGCCTGTCTGAAGCCTGGACATGTTTTGCCATTAAGCCAGTGGGCTAAGATAGCCCGCTGTCTTTGTATTTGTTGTCTACTTGACACAGGCTAGAGTCATCCCGAAAGAAGGAACCTTGACTGAAGGACTGCCTCCTCAGATTGGCTTATAGACATGTCTGTGGGAAACTGTCTTGATTGTTCATTGGTTTAGAAGGACATAGCCCAGTGTGGGTGACAGGGTTCCTGGTCTATACAGGGAAGCCACTCAGCGTGTGCCCATGAAGGGAGCCAGCAGGCAGCATTCTTCCATAGTTCTTTCCATGATGCCCTGTGGCCTGGACTGTATCCTGTGTAAGCCTTTTACCCCTTATGCTGCATGTGGTCAGAAAGTTTAATCACAGCAGTAAGGATCAAATTTAAAGAGCGTGTATCTTAAGAAATAGATCACTGCTGGTAAGAAGGCTCCAGTGGTCTTTCTGTACCCAGAATAAACTGCTCCCACAAATTTGTTAGCTTCCTTGTTTAATGGCTTTCTCCCATGTGTAATATGTATTAATAAAACACAGGAAATATAGGGGAAATACTTTCTCCAGGCTCTTCTGGGTCTGCTGTCTCCCATCCTTGTTGAGTATAGCAATAATTCACCAAAGCTCTAATCCGCGTTGGCACATTGGCATACAGGGCTTTTTAGTGAGGTGGTCACAGACTGATGTTTTAAGAAACTTTGCAATTAAAAGCGGCATCACTGTGACAGCTTGGGCATGCTTCTTCCTCTAGATCCCATTCAAGAGGTGCTTCAGGTTTGTGCTTAGGAGCCCACCGTCCCATCTGCTGTGTCCTGGCTCAAGCCAGTCATTTCCTGCAGAGCAAGTCTTTTCCTCCAACAGTGTGTGAGAGCTGCCATACCTCCCATGCCCATTACTGTTGGCTGGTGTGTACAACAACCGTCACCATTGTTTCTTTGATTCCATTAGGTGGTTCAGAAGGTCAGATTAATTAATTCATTGGTTAATTAATTAATCATTTTTATAAAGCTAGGTTCTGTTTGGGCAGGCAATGGGGTTCCGTTTGCTCAGGTGTAACAGATAACGACACTGGGCTGTGGAGATGGCTCAGTGGTTAACGCCCTTACCACACAAATGCAAGGGCCAGGAGTTTGGATGTTTAGAACCTATTGGCAGGTGGCCTGTAACTCCAGCATCAGAAGGCAGAGGTGGGGAGTGCCCAGAGCAAGCTGGCTAGCCAGACTAGCCATCCTGATGAACGGTGGGTTGGACAGACCCTGCCTCAGTCAATACGGTGAGAGGGCAATGGAGATGAGTCCAGGCAACAACCTCGGGGCTCCCTGATGTTATATTCTTTGTCTTCTGCCCCCCACTGTGGCTATGACGAGGTTGGCTGTGTGAATAGTTGGGTCTTAATTTTGAAACTCCAGCTAAGTGTATATTAAGCCTTATTAGTGTGCCTGTCACTGTAATGTCAGTGTACACATGCATGGTAGATTTCGTTTGTCTCTTTCTCAATCCTGTTACCTTGCAGCAGACACTCTCTAAATCATGTAAACTCATACCTGTTTGTCTAACCCGCATCTTAATTTGGAGTTAACCACATCAGCTGAGAATTTAACTCCATCCATGATACTTTTTCATAACCAAAAACTGATTTTTTTTTCCACATTTGGTTGGTGGTTTTCACCAGGCGCTATTGCTTTTAAACGTTCAGGTTCATGTCTACCTGATATTCTGCTCATGCGCTTTTAGAGTCCGAGGAGGTTGGGAGCTGCTTTTCTAATTTTAAAAATTTTTTGTCTTTTTAAGATTTGTTATTTTTATGAGTATGTGCCTTTTGCCGACACGCACGAGTGTGTACCACATGTTTGCCCAGTGTCTGTGGTACCAGAAGGGTACCACTCTTGTGAGTACCTCTCTCAGTACATATTCATTTAAGGATATCTCTGTGGTCATGAGCTGTCGTAGCTATTTGGTTGCAGATTCTGCGTCGATATGCATTGATATCCATTGGGTTGAAGAGGGTGCTTTCCTTCTGTGGGGGATTGTAGTTGCCCCAGCCTGTTGCCAGGAGGCGCTGTTGGTCTGAACCTACAGAGATCCCTATCTGCATGCCTGCCTTGAGACAGGAATGGGTTGAGCTCCTCAGACGCTGACCTTGCTCAGAGTCTGGGTCCTGCGCCGCAAATTAGCCTCTGGATGGTCACTCTGGCCTGTTGATTGGAGCCTTTGATAATGGCTTCTGGTTGTGTGTCCTCCTGCCCACACTGAGGACACAAAGTGAGGCAGGCATGTCATTTCATAGGAAGGCTTGCTGTAGTTTTCAGCTGTTCCTGCAGAAGCTCCCGAGGTAGCTTCATTCAGGCCTTTAGTGCGGTTGTTGTTATTGTGAAGGTACATTCTGTGTGGAATTCTTCTGAGGCTTGAATTTAGTCTAGAGAACATTCTGTTACACTTTGGGGGACTCTGTTTTGTAGTCACACTAATTACAGATTTTTGGATTGAGACTTTGGGGGCCTCTGTATGAGTGGGAATTCTAGTCCTAGATCCTGAGAATGGGCTTCTCTTTGTGTACAGGGGCTTGAGACCCTAAGACCATAGCCAGAGAGAACACCAAGCTATATTTGCACCTTTGTCTGTCCAGTGGGCTGTGTCTTCCTTCACTCACTGCTGTGATGTCTTCCTTTGATGTTTGTAGATCTGTGGTTTCTGGCCAGAACTTTCATCTTTCTTGGCAGACTGACTTGACGACAACTCCTCCTCCTCTTCCTCCTCTTCTTCCTCCTCCTCCCTTCCTCTCTCCTTTCCTCTGTCTCTCTCTCCCTCCCTCCCTCCCTCCCTCCCCCAATATTAGAACTTGGAATATAGGTTGCCAGCATGGGCTGAGCTTCTAAGGGGCACCAGTGAATACCAGTGGATTGCTGCTCTGAAATTTTTATGAACTTTTGTGGTTTCTGAGGTCCTGTTGAAAAGAGGCATCTTAAATATTTTATCAGTCACCTTTGGATGTTATCTAGAAGGGGCTCATTACATTCTGCCTGGCAGTTGTCAAAAATAGTAAGGTACTCTGTGTTTTCAGTCCCTGTATCCCTGCCCCCGGGGTCTGTGCTGATGTTGGAGATGACCCACGTGGACCACAGCTGAGCTTCCTGTCCTTGACTAGTGGTTGTTTCTCTGGAGTAGAGTCCTCTCCAACTCCCTGCCTTGTGTATGGGATCTGCATGCTCACTACTTGGTATTCATAGGACTTTCTCATTTCCATTGCTAAAGTTTGATGTCTGGACTCCAATCTAATATTCCAGATATGGCTCTTGCTCTGCAGAAACAAACACCTATGAAACACCTATAAAGCCCAAGCACACAGTAGGCTTGATTTGAGGGATGAAAGGGTAGTTAGTTACTAATGCATTCAACACTAAAAGCTGCAAGAGTGTTGTATTAGAAATGACTGGGAGTTGGGAGACCCTGCAGAGTTTCCATTTGGCAGAATCCAGAATGTTTCAGAAGCAGGGCCACTGTGGGAGGTGTCCAAGAGCCTTTTGCACATGATCAGGGGTGAATTTATGAATGCATGAGGGTGTGTGTGGGGTGAGAGAAACTGGAAGGGTCCGTTTATAATGTAATTTCAGGAGACAAAGAAAGGAGTGTGAGAGACAGTGGTGTTAACTTGTACACAGATGAATGGACTTCATTGTGAGGAAACCAGCAGTCAAGGACAGTGGTTACATACAGGATGGAATCCATTCCGGTGTCAGCGGAAGTGGCCGGCCGTGCACACTCCAGCAGTCTCTGGAAGTTTCACAGAGGCTGTAAGCACGGCTTTTGGTATTGTTCTGAGCAATCCAGTTTCCTGCTGTGTAGATATTAGAGGGCACATACCATGAATCCTGGGCTTCATTTATGTAACTAAAAAATGCCTTCATTCGCATGAACGTTTACAAACATTTTCTTTGATTTTTATTTTATTGTATAAGTGATACTGATTAAAGTAAGATACTCTCTCTTACTTTTATGCCACAGTTTAGTTTTCTCGTCTGCATGGAGACAACACAGACTCTTTAGGGCTTGAGAGGAACTTTTTCATTTAAAACAAAACCTTATATGGCACATGCATTTTTTTCCTTGTGATTTAGGTAGAATATACTGATTTTTAAAAGATGTTCATCCTTTTTTTCAACCTGATAAAACTTGTGCAACTTCTCTTCAGAGTAAAGTTTAACGCAGATAAAAGTGAACTTTCCTAGTTGGAAATGACCCTTCATCCCCCATTAAATAAATGAAAGATTTCAACATAATTTAAACAAAGAAGAATTGGAAGGTGTCACCATAGGCAAAACATATGAAAAATATGAAGTACCTTAGTTCAGAATAGTACTCCAAATCATCCCGTTGCTAGAGCTGATCTCTAATGATCACAGAGAGGGAGGGGGACAGGTTTCACACCTGTGTTTATACGCTGGGTTCCCTGTGTGCAAATGTATCTTCTGGGGCCATGGAAAGTGCAATCATTTTCGGAGGTCAGTGGGCTAGGGGGTAAGCAGACAGTGTTGGCAGCATTGGCACAGTCTTTAATTCATCACCTTCAAATACGTGTTTTCTAAATTTAGAAGGAGAGATTAAGCCAGGAAGGTGTGGCTGAGCGGGTTAAGTCAGGATTACCCTTTCTGGTCACCTTTCTCTTTATTTGGCTTGAGCAGCAGGCCACCTGAGCATCTCAGAGCTCCAGAGAGAAGGCCCTGTTCTGTTCATTTGATTATTACCATGAGTTTGCTTCTGTTTCTTTCTACCTGTTTCTTTTTATGCAACTGTGTAGTTTTCAGTGTTTTCTTGTAATTTAAAATGTCTTTGTGTATATGTGTACAACTCTGTGTGTATATATACATGTATGTGTTTCTGTGTGTGTATATATGTATACAACCATGTGAATGTATACATGTATGTGTTTCTGTGTGCGATATGCGTATATGTGTATATGTGTGCATGTATATGTGTGCGTATGTATGTGTGTATGTGAGTACGTGTGTGTGTGTGTGTGTGTGCACATGTATGTGTGCTGTCTCTGCCTTCCCATTTCTGGGATTATAGCTATTGTTCTTGACTTCCAGCTTTTCATAATAAAATTACTTACCTACTCAGTGACTTTAAGTCTGATATTTACACATCTATCTTGTTTTGGACTAAGGGCAATATTTTCTTTTGTCAAACTTTCTAGTTGGGTCTTTTTAATACTCACCCAGTGTGGATCCATGTCTGTTCTTTGGCTTACAGATCTTTTGTTGTGGTTCTTTTAGTGGACACATGGAGCAGGAACAAGATGCACTGAGCAACACCCTTGAGGGCTCTGTTGTGTAGACAAGGGGCTAAGACTGTGGGCACCTTCTTCTCTTTCAGGGCTCTTTAAACTAACCCATCCTTGCTTGTGCCTGAAGTAGGGACAACCCTGTTTTCTATGGGCCCCATTGCTGGCCTACCCCCAAAACTCCCAGAGGCTGTAGGGCACAGCCTAGGCTTCTTCACAGAGACAGCCCACTGTTGACATGCCCCTTACAAAGTTTCTGTGGGGATGGAAGAGCAATTCTTTGGAAATTAGACCTGTTCTGTGTCCAGCAGGGCATGCAGCATTTCTCTGTTGGCCTATAGAGGGAGGGACCTTACTTTGTTTTGCTGATGCTTGGCTTATTGCCCCTCCTCCTCAGAGAGCTGGTCTCAGGCATGTCAGGGATACTGTGGGGTCATCCTGACCACTCTGGAGTGTTGCAGTGACCTCAGACAGGCTTACCAGGTGTGCTGTTATTCAGCTCTGTGAATGTTTTAATGTATGGATGTTTTTCAGCATAGAAGAGAGACAGAGCTTGTTGTGAAGTACACAGCCTGCTTTCAAGGGGCAACAGGCCTGGAGTCAGAGGGTCCATCTATGTCTACATCGAAGGCAGCCTTTGCACTATTTCTAAAGTTTCTAGAACTGACAGTTTTCCTTGCACACTTTGTCTTGTTTCAGGGGCCAGTTTTGTTTAATTCTGTGGGCAGGTATATCTTTATTCTTTATTAGAAATCTCCCTGCTGTACACTAACCTTGTAAGGTATAGAGATCTCGGAGCTAGGGTTAGGTAGCTACCTGGTAATGACCTTCTTGATAGGTCAGGATGTCATAGCTCCTTCCTGGGCCAGAGGCATGACTCAGGTCCTGTTCTGAGGTATTCACAGTCCTGTGGCCTCATCTGGTGGTTTTACAAGCTGCTGAGGGAGGGGTCATCCAACTGACCCCAGACTTGTTAGTATTTAACAAACTTCCTTGCAGTATCAAGACCTGAAACCCTAAGACCATTCAGGTGGCACTGAGATGATCCAGCTGCTTTGGCCTGAATTTCTGTTTAGATGAGTTTAGAGTCTCCACTGTGTTGACTTTCAACCTCTAGAGACCATCAGGGAACCCAGGAAGAAGGTGTAGACTGGG
>JADRCH010000118.1:778408-799949 GCA_019843965.1 Rhynchomys soricoides | reverse complement strand
AGTAGTTGACCATATGGGAAGAGATATGTTAAGACAGTAGTTGACCACACGACCCGAAGACCAACAGGGTCACTCTTACAATTATAACCCAATCCCACCTTGAACAGCGATCCAGTTCAGAGCTGTTCACTGTGTTGGTGCCTCATGAGCTTTGCATGTGGTTTTGTAGCTCACTCGAGCAGATGAAACATTAGCTGAATTATTGGGAGTATCTAACACAGCATTCAACATTGATTACACCACAGAAGACCTAGAACAACCTTGAAGAAACCCAAAACCACATGGTTTTTATCATTATTATTTTTTATCTTTTTCTGTAGAGCTGCATCTGCCTCCTTAGAAAGGTGTGTGTGTGTGTGTGTGAGTGTATGTGTGCATTCACGTGCGTGCGTGTGTGCACACATGTTTGTGTGTCTTTTGATTTGAATTAATAGGCCACTGGGAAACCTCCCTTATGACAATTAGGTTTATGACAGAACTTCCTGTAGGTGGTGCCAGTTGATGCCGTTTCTCCCCCTGAAAGGGCCATCTGCCCAGAAGCAATGGGAGCAGGAGTATAGACACAGCAGTTCTCTTGTGTTCTATCTTGGGCACAATCTCAGAACCACACCAGGAGAGAGTTCTCTTCTTGAGTTTACAGGGTAGAAATAAAGGTCTAGGCTCAAACGAAGAGAGACACAGGCAGGTCTTGTGAACAAGGGAGAAACAGACAGTAAACCTGATGTGTCTGCTTGTTTGCTTGACCAGGTATTTAAGGTTCTTCATTTGTTGACTTTCCCAAGAGACGTTGTCTCCCGAACAGTGGTTCTCAACCCGTGGTCACCTGAGACCAATGGAAAACACAGATATTTACATTATGATTCATAACATGTGCAAAACTACAGTTATGAAGTTGCAATGAAATAAGTTTGTGGTTGGACATCACCACCACACAAGGAACGGTATTAAAGGGTCACAGCATCAGCAAGGTTGGGAACCACTGATCTAGAAGTTTCCAATTGTAGAGTTCAGCCTGGGATCCATCAGTGAATCCAGCTACCATTTTCTGGGACCATGGTGGCTCTTTAGTCTGATGTAGTAGATGCAGTGACCCAGGGGGAGCAGCCAGGTAAGCTCAGTGCATGAACTAGGTAGGCATGGTGGCAGGAGCTGTAATCCCAGCTCTCAAGGTTGACCAGATGGTCGGTTCAGGGTCACCTTTGGTTACATACAAAGTTTGAGGCCATCCTGGGATGTATGATATCCTGCCTAAGACAAACAAACAAAAATCTATAAATCAAACATATTCCTTGTATTTTCCAGAACCTAAGGAAAGGAAGCTGTCCAGGGCACACACATTTTGTTGTTTTGTCAGTGGGATGGAAAGACAAAAACATGTGGGGTATTTTGTTTGACACTAGATTAAACATTATCAAATAACTGTCAAAAATAATATCAAAGGAATAAAGTCATATTTGTTTCAGGAGAGAGTGGGGGGAAGAGGCAAAATTGGAACCGGTATGCATTCTCTCAAGGGGATGGAATGTGGGTCGGGGTTGGAGCAAGGCATCTGCTAGCTCTGGGGCACACAGCCTCATGAACCTGTTGTGGATTCTGGCTCAAGCCTTACAACCTTATACATCTTCCAGGGATGCAGAAACTGTTACTCAAGCCTCCAAATTAATGCTATATGCAAGGCCATATATACTTATCTGGGGGATTTCAGTCCTTCTGTAACCTGCCAGACATCTGCCTAAGTAGCTGTCATTGCTCCATCACCCTGCAAGGGTCTTTCATTCAGTTATCTGAGTGTGTGTCCAGGGTGGTTATCTGGTGTGTGTGTGTGTACTCGCTCGTGAGCGCAGGGTTGGTAGTAAAGGATATTCATTCTGAGTGCCAACTAAACTGAAATTAGATTGGCTAGCAAAATCTGAAAGACTGGCCATTAATGTTTTCCCCATATAGTCTGTAGGGGTGTGGGGGAGGGAAGGCAGACATTTGCCATCAGAATTCGGGGTAAGGCTGGTTGGTTAATGGAGCCACCCATTGTATTAAAGAGTGCTTATTGGAAGAGGAGGCTTGGGATACAGATGGCGAGCAGGAGGCTTTGCTGGCTAAGCCACTCTGCCGAGGGAGGATCAGCTCCTGAAACTGGTGGGTGGGGATGAGGATGGCTTTCACGGAACTACATCCATTCCACAGTGTGGGCGCCTCATGGCTCTGTGTGGTGGGGTCTGGAAAGTTCTGTGTGTCTTCTGTGAAGAATTCCCTGACCCAGCTTCTAGACTGTTTTCCTGATTCTGAGCAGCTGGTTTATAATGATCGTGTAGTGTGTGATTGCAGTACTTACCCCGTGAGATGTGTTAGCCAAGGTTCTTCCCATGTTCACCTAGAAGAAGTAAGTTTAGGTTGTGTAGCTGATGGTAAAATCCGCCCAGGAGTACTGCCGGAACACCATTTCAGTCTTTCATGACTCAAAGTGTCATTGGATTTGTGCTGTAAGAGTGACCCTGTTCTCTGCAGTAACATCCTACCTCCAACCTGCCCAGGCCTGCTCAGCTCTGGGGTCTGCACAAGTAACACTCCTACGCCTTGCAGTTTTCTGATTTTTTGTCTTTGGAATAAATGAAGAGCTTTGTGGATTTGGTCACTGACCTGCATCTAACACTGTGTAGGGTATAATGACCACTCTCCATCTCAGTTCTCTAGGGGGGAAAACTCTTGAAACATCTGTATTTAAAGGTTTACTTAATATTAATAATAATAAAGCCAACACAACCTAACTGTCCTTACATAGTTTGCATGCTTCTAAATCTCCTGGTCCCTGCCTGGGAATCATCCAGATGTTCTGTGGGTTGATGTTTTTGTTCAGCTTAGTTACTGACTTATTTTCTGAAATTAAAAAGGATTGTTTGTGGAATTCTCCAGTGTCTCCTCCCTTTGTTGACTGCTGGAACTTTAAATTAGAATCATTATTCTTCATAATTCCTTTACAGAGTTGAGCAATTTTCTGTCTCTTCCCCTGGGTTGAACCAAAGCACGTAATTTTTTTTTGTAATGTTTTGCCCAATATTACTTTTCTTCTTTCCTTTTTGCTGGTGATGGGATTTGAACTGAGGACTATATGCGTTCTTTGCAAGTGCTCTGCCACTAGATGTTACCCCTAGCCCAAGCTTGCTTTTTTTAAGCAGCAAGACTGCTTCTCCCAAGGTTGCTGTCTCCAGGGTTTGCCGGTTATCTTTAGCTGCTGTCTTTAAGGTTGACAGACACAGCACGAGGAGCTTTGCCAGTCAGAGCCTTGCTCACACCTTAATACTAATTTGTGGTACATGGGGTGCTCTTCCTTGTAAAATGGAAATACGGGCTCCATTTTTGTGGTTAGAAAAGGGAATCTGGTTTTTGTGAGCTAGGCTCCTAATTTTGAAATCTAGATTCCACCATTTCTATGGTGCTGAAATTATAGGATGCCCAGATTGGAAAAACAAAAAGAAATTTAATTATATTTCTAGAATCTGCGACTTTTGCTTCTTTCCCATAATTCCTGTTTGATAGGAAGTAGAAACTCTGTGGCCTTTGTCTCTGGCTACCTGCTCTACCCCCTTCCACACCGGTCTCCCTAATACAGGCAGTGTTAGTTGCTGGTCTCTTCCTGGCCTCAGGGATGCACCTTTCACTCACTGTCAGGCTGATTGTGTCTCACCTCTCTCCCATCTTAGCCTGGAGTGGAGGCTATCCTCCTGCTCCTCATGGCCTCTCGGTGATAGCTGATGGTGTAGCTCCCATCCACCTTGCTCAAAGCCTGAAGGCCTTCCACACCAGACTCTTCTATCATTTGTGAGCACAGTCACTTTGAGGGAAAGAGAGGATGCTCAAGAGGTAGAGGAATGTCAGTCGTGGTCACAGGGAAGCATGGAGAGCCATTTTTAGCAAGAATGGGAACACACTACAGAGTTGAATGCAGAATTGTAATTAGGAGTACTTATCAGTACTTGGCAGTGTTACTGCATGGGGGATGGGTGGCTCTTCTACCCAAGCCCACCACATGAGACCTTGAGATTGGCTCTGACTGAGTCGGTGGCCTCAGCCTGACTGCACCTTTAATGAGATGAGAGTCAGCAGACAGATGAAGCTGCTCATGTGTCAGAGATAAATAGGCAGGAGGCAGGGAGAGAAAGTGGGGAGTTAGGAGTCTGAGACCCATGACTCAAAAGTTCAGTTCTCTGAGACACAGGAGGGGCATTCTGGGTAGATGATGAGAGTGGGAATAGTTGTTTGTTTACAGGGTTTTCATGCTTAGCAAATGGCAGAGAAGATTCCAACAGGGTGCGGGTGGGGCTGCAAATAGTGTTTGCCAGGAAAGTAGCAAAGAAATGTAAAGCTGATATGGGGGGCTGGCTTCAAACTGGCCACACCTTTCTTTGGCCAGAGCCTTCCTTCAGTGTCATTTGACTGACAGGGAAAGCTTCTGCGTTAATCTCTCAGTTTGAGTGAATTTCTGGATCCTGGAGCACCACAGGGAGGACATCTTAGGATGAATGCAGCCACATCAACTGGCCTTATGTATCTCTATTACTTTTCCTGAGCTTAGGATGTGGTCCACACCAACTGGGAGCCTGACCCTGCCAACAGGCAGGAGGTCAGGGCGTCTCCGACCCAGTTGAACATGACATTGAATTGGAATGCAGTTCTCTGCATCGTGTAGGTCAGGGAAGTGACAACTGGGCCAGTTCCTGCCATTCTCTGAGCAATAGTCTACCTGCTCTCGCTCTGGTACCTCTAAAAACATACCTATAGATTTTCCTGGAAGCATCTCTCTGCTGTCCACCCATGCGCCCCATATGCTCAGCTACATAGTTCTCATCTTTGAAGATCTTGACGTGACCTTGGCTCCTCTTGTAAGGCTACTTGAAGCTGGGGCAACTCTTCCTCCCTCCCTCTGAAGCAAGTCACATCCATTTGAAATCTCCGATTTCTCATTTTATGCTTTTGTAGGTGGCTGTAGGTTTCCGGCAAGAAGAAGGGACCTTCTATTTCTCTGAGAGGCTCTCACAGTAGGCTAGTGTAGGCACATAGTGAGCCTTAACAAACATACTATGTGTGAGGGTGCTGGTGGATGCTTTTGTATGGTGAGTCCAATAGGTGATATTTAGCATGTGCACATGCCCTGGGTTTCTTTCTTAATGTGATATATCAGACAGTGGTAATGATAATTACTTACTTTTGGTGTCTCCGTATTTTTCCGCAAATCTTACGGATGCAGTAGTTTGAAATAATACCTTTAATTCGTTTTTCTTTCTTCATTGTCCTGCACACACTTGATCTGTTCCAAGTTTGACTCTTGAGGATGTCATGGTAACCTGGCAGAGCATCCTGGGGTTAAGTGGGTCTTGCCTTTCTTCCCTTAGCTGCTGTGATAGGGTTGCTTCTTCATTCATCACTCCCTTACAGATCATCTTCGATGATAGAATTATATCTTGTGTGCCCTTGGTTTTGACTGCTTCCCCACATATAGAAAGTATTATGGTATGCCTGCAGCATCCATACATTCATATAGAAGCAATGTGCACAGCAGCCTTTTACACATGCTTTCATTCATGAGTGCTCAGCAATGCCACTTACCCTGTAACGTGGTCCTTCTGATGTTGCAGTAATGTGCTTGGCTCATTCAAACTGAGAAACTTTTGATGCAGCAACAAAAAAGCACAAATTAACAGATGTTCAACAACAAAAAAAACCCAAAACACAAATTAACAGATGTTTGACGAAGTAACTATAAATCATATTTTTACTGTAAAACTAGTATGCTCATGACAAACATAAAATACACTCTGGTGTTGATTTCAGGAATCCACCCTCTTGAGCCCGGTGCAGGACGGCGCGAAGACACCTCAGATCGACAGCAACAAGGGCAACAACTACCGGATCGTCAAGGAGGTCGGCAGATGAAACTGCTTCCTCTGTGTGCTTAGGCACACAGAGACTGTTTTTGCTTACATGTGTGTCACAGTGCTGTGTTTAATGCCATGCTTCATCTTTCTAAAGATCTTGATTAGGCTGAGTAAGCTCTGTGTGCAGAACAAGAAATGTCGTAATCAACACCAACGGTTGCTGAAAAACATGGGGGCTCACTCTGTGGTGCTGGACCTTCTGCAGATCCCCTATGAGAAGGTTTGCCCTGTTTTACTCTTTTTCTTCAATTCAGTATTACTTAAAACATATCACCACTTCATAAAGAACTTCCTCCCCCCTTAATTGTTTAAGAGGAATCCTGTTTCGCCGGGTTGTGGTGGCGCACGCCTTTAAACCCAGCACTTGGGAGGCAGAGGCAGGCGGATTTCTGAGTTTGAGACCAGCCTGGTCTACAGAGTGAGTTCCAGGACAGCCAGGGCTACACAGAGAAACCCTGTCTCAAATGCCCAGCACCCTTGGGGTCCTTCTTGCGTTTTCTATGCACACGGGTGTGCTTTTACACAACCCTGCTTTAGCCTTGCAAATTAGGAAAGCATGGCCAATCCTCACCGAGTCCCACATACCATGAAGGTTCCCCACAGTCCCAGCCATGTCCTGTTGACACAGGTTCTTGCTTTAGAAGCGTGTAGACTCATGGCTTGGTTGTGCTATCTATTTCTCTCTCAGTCCTGAACTCACTTAGATGGCCAGTTAGTAGAGAGCCCACCCTTTCTTACCATGCTCCAGTCCAGTTTCCCGTCTTCCAGGACACTAAGTTCTGTGTAGAGCTTCCTGGCAGGCACATGCAACTCTGATTTGCTCTAATGCTAGTGATGTGTCTTCTGCTGGGTTCTCCACAGTAAGGACCTCCTCTTCCCTTGGCAGTGAATAACTATCCTGTGTAGAGGTTCTGTTGAGAATGCCCATCTTTCATCTAACTTTTAATTCACATGGGTGTTAGTGGGTATCAGAAAGTTTGGGAGAAAGAAGGAGATGGTCTGTGTAACAAGGGGAGGGTGGGAAGCGTGGAACAGACAGACAGGAAGAGGAAAGAGAAGGTGAGAAATGTCTAGAACATAGGAAAGAGGGGACAAGGAAGATGGACGAGATGCAGGGACACAGAGGGTGTGAAGAGTCATGGAGGGAGGGATGCAGTGCTGTGTGGACCTGCTCTCTCCGTGTTACGTGCTGCCCTTTGACCTACAGACCGACGAGAAGATGAACGAGGTGATGGACTTGGCTCACACCTTCCTACAGAACTTCTGCCGTGGGAACCCGCAGAATCAAGTTCTCCTTCACAAGCATCTCAATCTGTTCCTAACTCCTGGAGTAAGTACCACGGTGGCTCCTGACATTTACAGCAGAGTGTGTGCCGGATTTACCACAGTGTGAATAGAATTTTATTGACCTTTGTACATTGTTCCCCCTTCTTGCGATTCACTCTATAAAGCCAAGTGTTTCCATTGAGGACTCTTTAAATAATTTTAAAATTTAAGACAAGTTTTTACATGTCAATGGTAGTTTCATTTATAATATGTAATTTAATGTTAGAATCAGGAGGGGAGAACTGAGAACTAACCATGATGAAGGTTAAATATGGGAGCTGGGGTTTAGGTCAGTGGTAGATAGCTTGCATAGCATGTGCAGGACCCAGCACCACAAACCCCAAACAAACACAAATACAGGATATTCAAAGGTTGAATTAACAATGGCCTGTTAAAAGTGCGTTGGCAGATCCTGGGGCTGAGTAAGAGCATTCACTGTGGACCCATGAGGACCTGAGTTCGGATCCCCAGTTCCCACATAGAAGCCAGGCTGTAAGTGCAATCTCAGTGCTGTGTGGCAGAGACAGGAGGATCCCAGGAGCCTGCTGGCCAGTTAGCATAGCTGGAATAAGCTTTAGGTTCAGCGAGAGACTCGGCTTCAAGGGAATAACATGGAGAACGATAGAGGGGCACACCCATCCTGCTCTGGATTCTGCATGTATGTGTATAGCACATGTACCTCTCACGATACACACAGGCATACAACACACAGGCATATATCACATGCACATAGAATGATAACAATAAAAGTTTATTAAAAGATCTTAAGAAAGAGCCAAGTTGGAATGACGAATAAAGTGTCCTCAAGAACAGGGTTGCAGAATACTTGGTGACTTCCATTCTCCAGCTGAGTCTCATAGTGAGGCTGATTTCTTCCAGTGGTTGCATTTCACAGAAGACAGGCATTGGCAATTCCTGGCAGCTTCATGTGTGTGTGTGTGGGTACTTACGCACTGTAGAGTAGATGGGAGATCTTGTAACAGTCATGAAGGTGCCCTCCTCTGCTCAGCTCCTCGAGGCGGAAACCATGCGGCACATCTTCATGAACAACTATCACCTGTGCAATGAGATCAGCGAGAGGGTGGTCCAGCACTTTGTGCACTGCATTGAGACACATGGCCGCCATGTGGAGTACCTGAGGTTCCTGCAGACGATCGTGAAAGCAGATGGCAAATATGTGAAGAAATGCCAGGATATGGTGATGACCGAGGTAAGTTCTCTGTCTGTGTCTCATCAGCTTTGCATAGGTTGTGCTCACATATGCATGATCCTCTCAGAGCAGGGAAAAAGAATACCAACCTGTGCGTTGGGGATTCTTGCTTTCATTATGACTACGTAAGCATGCATACAGTTTACGCTGTGACTACGTAAGCATCGATAAGGTTTATGCTAGTGCAGCGAAGTGGCTCGTGACAACATGACTTCACAATTTTCTTAGAGTTTTTCTTTTTGATGAGTAATGAGTTTCGGTCTGTTAAATAATGGGTGATTTTTTTTTTGTTTTGTTTTGTTTTTGTTTGTTTGTTTGGTTTGGTTTTTTTAACCTTAAAAATGGTGTTTGTGTGTGTGTGTGTGAGAGAGAGACTATGTCTGTACATGCACCGGGTGCCTGTGGAGGCCAGTAGACTGAGTTGGATCCCCTGGAACTGGAGTTAAACATATGAGCTGCCTAATGTGGATGCTGGGAATTGAACCAGGCACACCTCTCTCTTCTCTCTCTTTTCTCTCTTCTCTCTCTCTCTCTCTCTCTCTCTCTCTCTCTCTCTCTCTCTCAACCATTGAGCCTGTTCTGCAGCTCCTACAATGGATGAAATCTTCTGTGATCATGACTTATTTGGAATTAATCCAATTCTATTTTTAAATGTTTAGTAACTTAACAGAGTGATGGAGCGCTGATAGTTCCTGATCTCTTTCTGAATCCCAGGAGGGGTGTTCTCGACCAGTGTAATGATTTTGAAGAACTCCATGTTAGTTAATAAGAAGTGATTGTCAGGGCTTTATTAGAACAGTGGGGACTGGGTATTTTAAATAAAGTAAGAATTTAAGAAACATGAGCGGAATACTCTAGCTGTCCCCCCTACTTTAGAAGAGTGGATCTTGTGGGCAAGTTACTTACTAGGCATGATGATGCTTCTTCAGAGAACTGGTGACCAGATGCTTGCTGGCAGCCTGTGCACCAAAGCCTCTTCCATCCACAGCTGTAAGGCAGTTACCCCGAAGATTATGTTGGTCTGGAGAGATTTCCATTGTCATGTGCCTTCTGGATAGAGATGAGAAGTCTTTCCATGTTGATTCCATGTACCACCTAGAAACCTTAAAAATTAATCCAGCACAAGGCCTTGAACTTTTACATGTGAATTATTGTAAAGAAACAATGAAGAGAACATTGTAAAGTCATAAAATCCACCCTTAAGAAAACCTGTGTTAGAGCTGGGGAGATGGCTCAGTCAGTACAGCGCTTGCTGCCCAAGTATGAGGACCTGGGTTTGATATCCAGCACCCATGCTGGAGCAGGGCCAATGACATGTTCCTGTGATCTCAGTGCTGGGGAGGCAGAGACAGGATGATACTAGGGCTTGCCGGCCATCCACTGAATCTTTGAGCTCAAGGTTAATGAGAGACTTTATATCAAAAAATAAGATGGGAAGTGACTGCATATAAGGTTGTCACTGTCCGGCCTCTACATGCACACAAGTGTACAAATACCTGCACACACACACACACATTAGCACAAACATGCACACACGTGCACACACACACACATACACACACACACACACACACACACACACACAAGCCATGGTTAGCTCATAATAATTCTTCATTACCTAAAAACATGTGGGAACCAATTTGGCTTTGGAATTTGATCATCACAGTAAGGATCAGATAGAGAAAGAAATGCATAGGCTCTTTCTATGCCTCTTATCAAATGCTTCTGTGTCTAAGGAAATATCTATAATAGTATATTCATACATAACCATATTTGGGCACATACATTTCTTTGCAACAGGACTGTCAATGTGAGCCAGTCAGTTAATTGGCTTATTGATTTAAATGTTACCAATTTAGGTACAATAACTAAGTTAAAATTTATAAATCATCTGTAACCTGACCAAATATATCAGGTATCAGTAATAGATAATAGGTAACAGCATGGTAAATGAAATTTGCTACTGTCTCGAGTTCTCCACTAAAAGCACACAGCAAAATATGAGGAGCACCCATGTCCTGAGCATCCTCGTTAGATCATTTCTTGGCCATTTTGGCTCTCTGTTCTATTCTTTGATGCCTTTCCATTAAGTGAGGAACTTCCTAAATTTTTATAATGTTGTATGTACTTGAAGCGATGTCCAACTGATTACTTATATACATTAGTTACTAACAAGGTGAATCCTGTCACTTTTTATGATTTGTTTTATTCTTAATTGGTATATACATGTGAGTGCACTGCCTTCAGAGGCCAGAAGAGGGCACCAGATCCTCCGGTCCTATGTAGGAGCAGGGAGTGCTCTTAACTGCTAAGTCTTCTCTCAGTCCCTTATGTCTCTAGTTTAGTGAGAGTAGTCTGAGGACCTCAGATGCTTGCTTTCCTGGTACTGGGATTACAGGTATGCACCACCAGGCCTGGCCCTGTGTTATGATTCCCATCCTTTCTGTGGCTTTCACAGCTCCTGCCTGGTTTCAGCAGAATCGATCGCTGGTCACTTGGCACGTGGTTTTGACCTTTCCCTCCTTCCACCTTGATGAAGTCCTGCTTTTGCAGTATTTTCTGTGGTTGTCTGCAGACAGGTCAAGTCTTTAGAAACATGCTATGCAGAGTCTCTTTTCTTCCTTTCAGTTGATCAATGGGGGTGAAGATGTGCTGATATTCTACAATGACAGAGCATCCTTTCCCGCCCTTCTCAACATGATGTGCTCCGAGAGAGCCCGTGGGGATGAGAGCGGCCCCCTGGCCTACCATATCACCCTTGTGGAGTTGTTGGCGGCATGCACTGAGGGGAAGAATGTCTACACGGAAATCAAGTGCAATTCTCTCTTGCCCCTGGACGACATAGTGAGGGTGGTGACCCATGATGACTGTATTCCCGAGGTCAGCCAATAGACGCTCATCATCCGTAGACCATGCTTTTGTTTTTAAGGTTCACCTGGATGTCAGACATCTCCCACAGTAATATTTTTGATGACATCTCCTATTTAGTAAAGGACTTAACTGTACTTAGTTATGTAATCTACAAAGTTGAAAAGAACACAAAAGTTTCTAGTTTTTATTTGCACAGAGGCAAGACTGTCCCCTTGACTGAGAACTACAAGTGTTTCTTAAAGTCTGCATGTGGCAGTGGGCTTCCAGAGAAAGGTTCACTTGTAGTTTTTGAGCCAGAAACAGGGGGCTCACCAGTGACGCACAGTGATTGATCAGCGAGCCTAGGCTGGTGCTGCAGGTGTTCATGTTAGACACCACAGCTTCACCTTGCTGCACAGAATGTGTGCTCCCTGAGAACATGCCCATCTCCTCTCTCAGCCTCTCTTCTACCTCAGCTTTCATGATTGGGGCAAAATGCCTCATCAGAGGATGGTTGTCTGCTGATTTTCCGTGAGGCTTCCAGGAGTACACAGTGCAATGATTTCTTTCTTTTCTGCTACTATGGTATGTTACAACAAAGTTCATACATGTGTGTCATCCGCGAAAAGACATCAAACTAAGGAACCAGGGAGGTCTCAGCTCCTAGTCAAGGAGCCTCGACCCATGCAGCACAGTAATGGACCTGAAGGGATATTTCTCTGGAATCGTTAGCACCTTGGGGTCCTTCTTGCCTTGGTGAGGCTGAAATGAAATGCACATGGGAATGGTGGAGGAAAGCAAATCCATGGGCTCAGCCCTTATCTGAGGTCCTTGCCTTGGCCATGTCTGACCCCATGTTCAGTTCCTTCTAAGGGCTCTGCTCCACCTCACAGCTCCAATGAGGGTCTGATGGGTCAAAGCTTTACTTCCTCAGAGGTCAGCTCTCTGCTGTGCAGATATGGCCATCCACGTCTCTTTCTCATGGAAAGCTGACTTTGTGACTTGGCCTAGCTCTCATGCCTTCCCCCAAGAGGACCAGCTTGGAGGGTAGTGGCTACATGAGTTTCTGAGGCAGCATGTGTCCAGTGAACCAAGCAGTGAGTTAGGATCCTTATGCATTGTTTCCTAGTTGTGTCACTGGGTGCAACGGTCACTTATCATTTCCAGCAGTCAGTTTCCACACTTAAGCCAGTTATTACTTCCCGCCTCCTAGGGCTGTTAGAGGGTTACCTTCAGTAAGATGAGGCACAGGAAAGGCTGAAGGTTTTCATGCATGGTAAACATGGAGTAAGGACTAGCTGCTGCCCAGATGTTCTAAGCACGTGTCTCAATTCTTCTGTGACCCGACTTGACGTGGGCACCTGCCATTGAGGACTTTTTTTCTAGATTTAAATGATGTAGCAGAAAGCCCCACAGCAGGAGAGCTGACCCTTGTTCCTTATAGCTTTGACTCAGGTCCAGGTGTCCCTCGGGAATGATTGACATGATTAGTTTATATATACAGCCGTTCCTTTTGTGATCTTCCTAGTGTCTCAAGGATGATAGGTCGGCTTCAAGTAAAGCTCTTACTTTCACAGGGCTCTCTGGGTGTAGGGAATGAAATGCTAGAACACAGGCTCCTCCCGGGCCAGGGTGGAATAGCTGTTAAAGAGAAGAAAACACAGAACCCCACATACACAAAACAAAGTGTCATCTATGACAGGAGCCGACACAGATGGTCTGTAATAGTGTAGGACGGAAGGCCACCTCTGAGAGATTGAACTTGCTTTTGTGTTTGAAACTTGCACAGGTCAAAATCGCGTACGTGAACTTCGTCAACCATTGTTACGTTGACACTGAAGTGGAGATGAAGGAAATCTATGCCAGTAACCACATCTGGAAGTTGTTTGAGAATTTCTTGGTAGATATGGCGAGGGTAAGTTAAATCCTCTTCACATGGGGTAAGGTCACCAGTATTGATTGGCATGGATTTTGACTGAGCAGTAAATATCTAGATGCCTCTGATGTTTGATCATCTGGACTGGTTACGTACATCTTCACCTGGTTCATGTACATGCATAGTTAGAGTGTTCCTGCTTTATATCAGTTTTGTGCGACCGTCTAGAAGTCACCGTGTCCTTTCTTAGGTGAATCACAGCTAGAGAAACTGCCCCATCTCTCTCACACTTAGTTCATACCATTTATGTCTGTGGCCAATGACCTGTGGAAACCTTGGCTCTGACCAGCTGCAGCTGACTCCCGAGTCCTTGAAGGAAAGGATAGTTTCTGGGCTGATGCCTGAGCTTAAAGTTGCACGTGTGGGAAGCTGTTAAAGAGATGACAGATCTGCAGCTGCAGGGTTGCCTGCCGCCTCTAACTGGAGATAAGCTTGAGAAAGACCAAGGTCACAATCTCAGCAGCACAGGTTGGAAAGCTAAAATGGATTTTATGTTTTTTAAAACCAAAGAAAGCTAGAGATAACTGCCTGACCCAGCTACCCTGGGAAACCCTCTTTCCACTTACGAATTCAGAGGCTATCTGTGCTTTGTTTTACTGAGTTTGCTTAAGTGTGTGGTTTGTGTTATTTATTATATAAAGTGTTATTTATTATGTAAAGGCTGCTGGAGAGACTTCCTGGAATCCCTAGCTGTCTGCTCTGACTCTCACACTGAGGCTGAACTGACTGCAGACTCCTTTGTTCTTGTTTACCTTGCAAAGCAGGACATGAAATCTTCTACCCAGGGACAGACCCCTCCTCCCTCCAGAAAGGCGAAGGAGCCAATGAAAACCTTCACATGCTTGTAACAAAACAAGCAAGCTGGCCTTCCAGGACATCTCTCCATGCAGATTGCTAGGCCCTGCTCTCCAGAGTCTGACTCAGCACTTAGGAGATAAGATATTTGAAACAAGTCTAGGGTGACAGCTGTTAGTCCTAGGGCTGCCCTAGAGAGCCACTGTAATAGGTATGACAGCTAAGAGCAGGGATTTCAATGGACTTATCCAGGCCAGGGCTCAGGCACAGTCTCTGCCTTTCTCTCTCTGGCTTGCTTATATTGGGGAAAGCACTGTAACCATTCTGCCCCTGAGTTTCCTGACAATAAATACATTTTCCCAGGACGGAGCTGGTGAGGTAATGCACATTAAACTCTTAGTACATGCTGCACTTTGCACAGGGCTTGGTGACATTATGTCATCACCAGGATCACCACAGGGCTTACTGAGAAGCCTTTTGGGAAGTTTTAGACGCTTCCCTGAGATCTCAGTGACATAAGAACATTGAGAGCAGGAAAGGAGACTTTATACAGGTAAGAGATATGCTATGCTCATGAAGCCAGATGAAAATTAAGTTGAGCAGGCATGAAGCTGCATAGTATGAAACCAGGCATGTATGAAGCCAGACATGACAGTTAATAGATATGCATGAAGCCAGGTATGCAGGAAGTTTGACATGAATTAAACTGGAAGCTGGACATGCATGAAGCCAAGTGTGTATAAAGCCAGGCATGCATGAAGCAGACCTGCTGGGTGCTGGAATGTGAAGGAAGCCAGCTGTGCATGAAGCTGTCCATGAATTAAGCTGGAAGCTGAGCATGCACGAAGCCAGGTGTCTTAGTTATGGTTCCTATTGCAGTAAAGAGACGCTATGATCACAGAAACTCTTACAAAGGAAAACATTGAGGCTGGCTTACAGTTCAGTTCAGAGGTTAATCCATTGTGATCAGAGCAAGACGCATGGCAGTGTACAGGCAGATGTGGTGCTGGAGTTCTTCATCTGGATTGCCAGGCATCAGGAAGAGAGAGACACTGGGCCTGGCTTGAGCATTTGAGACCCCAAAGCTGATCATCCCCAAGTGACATACTTCCTCCAGTAAGGCCACACCTCCTTCAAATAGTGCCACTCTCTATGATCCTATGGAGGCCATTTTCATCCAAGTACCGTACCAGGTATGCACAAAGCCAGGCATGCATGAATTCAGATACTGTGAAGCCTGCATGCACACGTGACTTGATATAAACTCCTGCAAAGGAAAGGAATCAGACTCAGGAGCTAAGAGCAAACTTGTAAAACCCTGGACAACTGACTGATGTCAGAGAGGAGTGAGGAAGAGCTAGAGATGAGTTTTTCTCTACGTTGGGTTGAGAGTACCCAACACCACAGGGGTGCAGGAGGAGAGTGGTCAGAGCGACCTCGTTCCAGTTCTCAGTGTTCAGCATCTATTTGTATGTTTCTAATAACAATGTCCTAACTATGTTTGACATACTTTGGTTTCATTTCTGCACAACTTAAATTTTAAAGATTCTTACTTCGACTCAATGGTTCTCTTTATTATAGTTTTGACCTTTATTTCTCTTGAGCAGCTACATGGGGCAAGTTCAGTGAAGCAAATACATAGTGTATTCCAGGGGTCGTATGTCCTCCTTGCCAGGCCCACTTTGAAATGATAAAATCACGAACCTCAGGGAACTTCAGGATGAATTCATAATTTTGCTCCTGGAGTCCAGAGACATAATTTGCTCGCTGATTCTCCTGCTTGTTATAGACGGGAAGGAAGGCTTCCACTCCTGCCCACAGAACCTTCTCCAACGTAGCCCTCATGTCTCCCAACGTTTTACTTGTGTCTCATACGGATCCTCTTTAGAGCCATGTCCAGTGTGCTGTTTCCACAACTTTTGGATTCCCTCTAGTTGGCCTGAGCCTACACAATTGTATTTTGGTAGAGATCTGGAGAATAGTTTATCTAAAAGACAAATGAAGTCTCAATACTAGCAGCTGCAGTGTCTGCTTCCTCCCATAATTGTCTGTGGTCATCGTTGTCTGCCAGCTCTTGGGGTTCTCAAAAAGCCCCCTGGAGTCTCTGCTGTCTGTGGCTTCCATTTTCCTCTTCACAGGCTTTCTCCCTTCTAAGGCACAGAGACCCAGTGAGATGGCTCATTGGGTAAAGGTACTTGCTGCCAAATCTGATAATCTGAATTTGTTCCCCAGAACACACATGGTGGATGGAGAGACCACACTCCAGAAAGTTGTTAATAAATTTAAAAACAAAAAGACACAGAAAATCTTTCCTGAAAAACAGCTCTTAATAAGCTGTGTTACATTGTTTCATGTGATTATCCTGTTAACAAGCCTTGTTACATTGTTTCATGTGATTATCCTGTTCAGATGTCCTGACAGAGACCGGGCTCATGAGATGTAATACAGCACACTGGGCAGTGGCTAAGCTATTAGACCCAGGAAAGTCTTTGCTGCCTTTCAGGTCATTAATGACATCCCACTTTGATCTATGTCCTAATGCAGCTAAAATTGGTGCTTGTGGGGCAGAAATGCTTTTCTTCATCTTGATAACTGATTGTTGTTGCGGTCAGGGGACTCAGGCCATTATCAGAAAGCACCTAGAAGGGATAAAAGCTGATCAGTGCTGGTCTGAGACTACAGTTTCAGGTTTTGAAGATGTTCCCAATTCTTCTATCACTTTCAAAACCTTACAGTGACCAGCTGTACTCCGAGTAATGTTCTGACAGAACAAAATTAGACCAAGAAATAATTTAGGATGGGTGCCCACACAGTATCCCATCAGTCACGGCTTAACAAGACAGCAAGAGGCTTTGTTTACAGATAGATCATGCTGGACATTCTTTCGTTCCCTTTCCTACCAAACAGAAGGAAGGAGATAAGGTAGAATTTATATCTGCTCTAAAGCATGCTTTCCCATTGTTTTTGTTAGGCAGGACTAAACAAATGTACTATGTTTGTTGATTTTTTTTTTTTAAAAATTCAATTAGTTACTAATAAGAGTCATTTGAAAGTATTATTTGTAGGTAGCCTAAGAAGCTAGCCTGTCAGGGCACTGAAAGAAGAGTCTGCTGTAGCTTTTATCCTGTGTGGTACCTTTCCCTTAGCTGTCATTTTATTGATCTCTCTAATTTTTATGTTGAATTATGATGGTGCATGCCTGGAGTGGAAGCTTATCATTGGACTGTTCTTAATGATTGAATGATGGTTCCTCATCCTGTTTCATATGCTCTGAGCTTTATATCATTGACAGTATCCATTCTAGTTCATCAGCTCACCCCTGTACCTCTCCCCTCATGGGTGTTTGTGCAATGGTACCTGTGTGTGCTGGCGAATTTGTGTGCATGGGTACATGGAGGCTAGAGGTCAACCTTGGGTGTCATTCTTCACAAGTACCATTCCTCTTAGTTTTTGGGACACGGTCTCTCACAGACTGGCCACAGACCCAGCTCTACTTGCAGGCTGGCCAGAGAATTTCAAGCACCCACCTTGTCTGCCTCCTCAACATGGCGTTCACTTGTGTGTACCACCTTACCAGGCTGGCTTTTTTTCCCCTTTCTATTTAGTAAAATGTATTATGGAGCTTGAACGAGGTCTTTATGCCTGAAAGGCACGTACTTTACTAAGTGAGCTATCTCTCTAGCTCCTTAAATCCTTCCTTTGTGTCCCCTGGGCTATTCAGTCTGCCTGTCTCTCTCATTGTCTCTCTCCCACCCCAGCCGCTTGGCAGATCCCTCTGTATCTTCCCAACTTCCAAATACTGAGGTATATGGCAAATCTTGGACTTGATCACTTCGCTGTCTACAAACATTTGCTTCCTGGGATCAGCAACTCTCAAATTTTGATCTCAGGTTGACTGAAGCCTGGGCCTTCTCTGACATCTACTGTTAAATCTAGGTGTTTACATGACATCTCCATTTAGCTGTCTGGTTTCAAACTCTTCGTTCATGCTCTGCTTCAGACCTGCCTCTTCTCAAGTTGTGGGCATCTTGGCAAATGGAAGCTCTGGAACTTGCTCTCTGGACCCAGGCAGACATCCTGGTACCATTTGCAAATACTACTTTGCACACCTTAAATCTGATCCTTCTCCAGATACCGTAGGTTCGGAAATACCGTAAATGTGACTAGTTCTGAACTCTTAAACTGTAATTATCCAAATCTGGAGGGAGAGGAGGAAAAGGGGTGTGGGGGTTGGATCAGGTCACCCTCCTTTGCTTAGACAGCCCAACAACTTACTGCCTTTCTGTGCCTTCTCTTCCTTCTCCAGACCTCCTACTGACCTAGTGCCCCCATAGCTGGCGCTCTGTCCTGGTCACAGTAGTCTCCATGGTGATTCTACAGATGCTCCCATCTTAACACCTTTGCCTTCTGAGAGGCTTGGCTCTAAGTCTTTCTTTCTCTTCTGTCAGATCCTGTTATTTTTATTTTTCTCTCTGTGAGGTAATATCTGGCGTAAACAGCTGAAAGGAGGATTTATCGTAGCTCAAAGCTTTGGCAGTTCATCCATTACACTTGGGAGAGCATGTGGAGGAGGCGGCGGCTGTCCACCTTATGGCAGAGAGGAAGCTGAGAAAGAAGGAAACCAAACACTCCTGAGTGACATACTTCCTCCAGTTGGACTCTGTCTCCTGATGCTACCATCGGCTACAAATGAACCTTTGGACGGATATTTCATATTCCAACTTCTATACTCCATTCATGCCTAGCCCCAGCACAAGACACTCAACCCATCTCTGAAACAGCCATACCCTTCATACTTCCAATGCTGCTCAGGAGTCCAAGTTCAGAGCCTCCTCTGAGACCCATAGCTGTAAGCCCATAGAGATTCAGTGTTGCACACTTCCAAGGCACCGAGGTATGGAGTATAAGCTTCCATCCTGTGAGGTTGGAATGGGTGAACAGCTAGGAAGGAGTGTCCCGCAGCAAGACTGAAACACATCTGGACAAGCATGAATCCTGTAGCCGTGTATCTGGCTCAGGGCATGTGGTCGTGTACTGTGGATTCCCAGGGCAGGTGACTCCTCCCATGTAGCTTTGCCATTTTATCTCATGTGTCTTCTCTCTCCTGCTCAATAGATGACCCTGGTGTTGCTAACATCCCTGGGTCTCTAGAGAAGCTTAGGGTTCATCCTCAACAGCCTCTCATGTTGGCATTTTAGGGGCTGCCTACAGGGGTCACTACATCAGATGACATGGCCTGATTTCCCTGCATTTCTTAGAAATCTGGTAGAAGGCTCCACAGCTCTGTAACTTCTGCATGCTTCATGCTTAGAAATCAGCACCGCATGGTTGAGGTCAGGGCCTGCCACTGGCTTGAGCAATACCCAGGGGCCTGAGACATGTGAGTACATTTGTCTCATAGAGCCTAGATGTCTGAGTGTGGTATAGCTGGGTGAGCAACTGTATAGATCAGGAGAGTGTAGCAGCACTCTCATGCTAAGGAAGTCTTGTAAATGTTGTATACTTTTACAACCCCAAGTCAGTGATAGATGGTTCTCTTTGATTTCTTGACCTCCCTCAAGATAGCATTGTCCCTGTGCAAAGCACAGAATTAAAAAAAAAAAAAAATCCTGTTACATTTCTCTCCCTGTTGCTGTGTGAAATCTCTGACAAAAGCAATGTAGGGATGCAGTGTTTATTATGTTCTACAGCCCAGCCTCCATGGCTGGGAAGGTGTGAGTGTGTCTGGGAAGGCCTGGCCATGCCTGGGAAGACATAGCAGAAGGAACTGAGGCTAATAGTCACACTGAATTCACACTCAGGAAACAGTGAACAGGAGACAGAGCTGTAAAGAAAGCGCCAAGTCAGCCGGGCACTGGTGGCGCACACCTTTAATCCCAGCACTTGGGAGGCAGAGGCAGGGGGATTTCTGAGTTCGAGGCCAGCCTGATCTACAGAGTGAGTTCCAGGACAGCCAGGGCTATACAGAGGAACCCTGTCTAGAACCCCCCCCCCCCCCAAAAAAAAAGAAAGTGCCAAGTCTTAACATCTATGACAATAGTTTTCAGCCTGTGGGTCTCAACCCCTTTGGGGTTGCATATCAGATATCCTACATATTTACATTATAATTCATAACCATAGCAACATTACAGTCAGGAAGTAGCAATAAAATAATTTTTATGGTTGGGTGGGGGGTCACCATACCGCAAGGAACTGCATTGAAGGATCATAGCATTGGGAAGGTGGGAACCACTGCTCCATGATCTTCCTTCACAACAGATGGCAGCATGACCGGGGACCAGCATGACCGGGGACCAGGTGTTTGGATATGTGAACCTGCAGGGACCTTCTTATGAACCTCGTTTTCCTCGCTCCAACTTTAAGTTGCTATTTTTTTCTCACCAAACTACATGCTTTCCAAGTTTCTCTGCTCTATTTTGGTTCCTACTTTTAAACTACAAATCAGCATAGTCAGAAATAACTGTCTTGGCCCACACGCTGCTTCACTTTGAAATTTACTACTTTTGTAGTAAAGGGAAGAATTGTTTTCGCTCACGGATTCAGGAGCTTCTGTCCTTCACGTTAGGAAGGCGTGGCAGACATAGCGGCCCTCATCACGTGCTCAGGCAGATGCATGGAGGATGTCTCCCTTTCCTCTATCCTACCGGCTCCGCTGTGGCTTGATGCCACCCACACTCAGGTTGGGGCTTCCCTGTAGTGAGTTGGAACAGAAGTGGAGGACAGCGGCACACACCAGGGAAGAAGTTTACAGGCTGAGAGGCAGCGTAGTAAATGCTCTGAACAGGGATCAGTGAAAAAGCCAAAGCAAGTGTGCGGGGCGCTGTGCTGACAAATCCTGCAAGTCAGGCAGCGAGGCTTTCGAAAGTGGTTGCGTGCGTTTGAACTGCTCACACATCACGGAACGCATGGGGATGGTTACATGAAAAACGTCCAGTCCTATTAACAATGTGTGCCGACTGACACGAACCTAGACGTATCTGTATATTTAGGAAATCTTAACGAGCAAATGCCTATGGTTAGTCAGTCTGTAGGCACGTCTGTGGGCTGTTCTCTTGCTTAATGATGATGTGAAGGGCCCAGCTCTCTGCAGGCTGTGACACCCGTGGGCCAGTGGTACTAAGCTGTATAAGAAAGAAGGCTGAGCAAGCGATGGAAAGATGGCCAGTAAGCAGCACCCCTCCAATGGCCTCTGCTTCGGCTCCTGCCTCTAGGTTCCTGCCTTGACTCCCCTTCAGGGTGGACTGTGACCTGCAAGGTCTTTAGACCTTTTACAGTCTTTACCAAAGATAGAAAGCAAACCAGGAAACGATGCAATGGATATGAAATAAAATGATGTTAGGTATCATTAAATTGATAGGAATATTTATAACTTGCAGGCATAGCAGTTGATTCCAGCAGGAAATACAAGCGGTGTGCATAGGGCCAAAGGGTTGAGAAGGGCTGGGCGGGCACCCAGAGCCGTGTGCATAGGGCCAAGGGGTTGAGAAGGGCTGGGCG
>JADRCH010000118.1:684990-778398 GCA_019843965.1 Rhynchomys soricoides | reverse complement strand
ACCCAGAGCCGTGTGCATAGGGCCAAGGGGTTGAGAAGGGCTGGGCGGGCACCCAGAGCTAATAATAAGCCAGAGCGTTACCACCCAGAGGCCAGAGAGGTCAGGAAGGGCAGTATCCTGGGAGCCTCGGAGACTTGGGGTCCTTGAAGCAGAGCCATGGAGGTGGATCCACAGAGCCCTAGCGCCTATACAGGAAGATGGAATGGAGGCAGAGGAACATGGGTCTCTTCTCTTTATAATTGGTCAGCATCCCTGGTGAGCTGAATCCAACCACAGTATGAAGGCAGAGCTAGCCATGTTAACAAGGGCTATCCTGTGTGTCCACAGATAGCTCAGCCATTGTATTCCAAATTTATTTCAGAGAATGAGCTGAGCATGTAGCGAGTCTTCACAGCCTTACTGCACAATTTTACCATTGAAGAACAAGCCATAGATGTGAAAGGAAAATCAATAATACTGTATAATTCTTTGTAATCACAAACATATAGGAATGAATGAATGAGTGAATGAATTGATTAAAGAAAACCACATTAAAAACTAGAAGGAACAAGATAATTAAAAAATAATTTTTAATTTTGATTATGTAGACCTCAACTTAACTTGAAACCTAGATTTAAGCATAATAGCTGACAGAAATAATACAAGTTTTTCCAGTGAGAGGCCAGGTAATGGCACCACATAGGCATATATTATAGGAACAAATCTTAGGTCATTAATATACAAACACATAAAACTTTAAAAACACATATCCATAAAAAAAGGTTATTTGGTGTGATGTTATTTTGAGCCATTTCCAGTCTTTGTTTTTTAATTAAAGAGTAAAATTTAAAACTGGATAAATATATGACGTATCTATTAGGTTTTGAGAACGTTGCTTTTCAATATCTTGGAGATGAGCAGGCCCGTATGCTTTGGTAAACACTAGCTTTTCATTAAGCAGGCATTGGAGTAAAGCCTTATCTAGAAATAAATAATCTCATTAATCTACTTAACTCAAAAGGAAATCTCTGGGTGGTGATTTGCCAGTGCCCAGTTCCAAGCAATGTAGCCCAATGTGCTGAGAGCCCCCCGCCCCCACCATTGCATGGGCTGTGCCTGCACAAAGTCCGTGGGGCTCATGTGTAAGAGCTGGTCTGCTATCTGAGGAACAAATGGGCACTTTTAGCTGGTCAGAAAAGTTCATGGTTAGGAAGATTTAGAAAGAAGTAAACTCCTAACTGACGTCTCTCATGGGAAAGTCAATGTGGGATTAGTTCTGGGCCATGTTAGATTTTAATTCTCAGTGCAGTCCAGAAATACAGTCTAACCTAAATATGAATAGCATAAAAGTAAGAGTCATGGAGCAGGCTCACCTATTTCAGAGACATTTGCTGTAGTTCTCTCTTAAGTCTGGTTTCACTCCGTGTCGTCACATGTTGGAGGTTCAAAAACAAGACATGGAGAATTCCAGAAATAAATAGGCATACCTTTTAAATTCTGAGGTGTGTGATGCTGTCCCACGTCCTCTGGTCCAGGATGTGCATCACCTCTTTGTCCTGCCTTCCCGTGGTGTGTGTGCTGCCCACCGTTTAGTCACGTCGTAAGGCTCTTGTTCCTAGGTCAACTGTACCGCAGTGGCTGTGTCCAGGTAGTCCTGGGTTTAGTTAATCATAGACCCAAAATGCAAGCGTGGCGGTAAGGGAAACCCACGTATGCCACTGATAATCTGTACAGTGCATCTTGTAAGAAGGTGAACGAGGTGGGGGAGGTGGAGGTAAAGAAGAAATGTTCACTTACATTTACTCTTATTAAAATTTATGTTATTAATCTATTTCTCTGCAACATTTGTGAATGCTTTGTCATAGTTGTGTGTGTGTGTGTGTGTGTGTGTGTGATAAAAACATATATGGGACTTGGTACTTTCGCTGTGGAAATAGGGTATAGACTATGGCTAGGTCATTGGCTGCTTCGAATATTGTACATGTAGAAGTTGTTACCTGCTGGGACAGTGGTACGATTCCATAATTAGATATAACTTATTTCCTTTAATTAAATTAATCAGTTTTCCCAATAGCCTGACAGTGTAAGTTATTCCAAAACCCTTTCTGTTCTGAGGACGTTATGTCAGTGAGTGTCACTGTGGGGGAAGAGAAACCTAACACAGATGGAAGGGGTTAGACTGTCAGTAGGGGCTAGACCGTAAGCAAACCCTGCCATCCTTCCCCTGCGCACATCCAACGCTGTATGAACCATCCTGTTGTCCCAGCCAGGAACTCTAGGATACATGGCTTGAGAAGGGAATTTTCCTCTTTCATGAATCCCTGTGACAAATGTTAGAAAGGTATCAAATGAAATCACGTGCACTTGCTCTTTTGATGAAGCTCCTTATTTAAAAGTCAAACGTTACGGAAGAATGTGGGTCACCCGAGGACGTCTGGAACACATGGCCACCATCCCTGGCCTCTCACCCTTTGTCTGTATTTGTTTTCTTTGTCTGCACTGGTTCCCAGCCTTTTCTCACACCCTCTGCTTCTCTCTCTTCTTGTGTCCATATCTCCTGCGTGTTTTCAATCAGGGTCCTAAGCTTTTGAAATTTGTTAGCCAGACATTTGGAAATGCAGTTTGGCAAAAAGGCCTCGTTTAGTGAGATCTGAGGATCAGAGCAAGGGAGGGTGCTCTGGTCCAGCCCCAGCTCAGTTCTGCTCTTGCCCTCAGCCTGAGGAGGCATAAGCCATGCATGCACATGCGGGCTTCTCAGAAGGACCATGGATAAGAAAGTTTGGGAAGGAGTTAGATTTACCCTCCTTCCCCCCCCACTTTTCCTTCTGTGTTAACTGCTTTTCTTGCTTCTGTGATCAGACACCTTAAGAAGAAGCAACTCAGAAAGGAGGAGCTTGCTTCAGCTCTCAGTTTGGGGGTACCGTCCATGTGGAGGGGAAGGGATGACAGCAGGTGGCGGTGTAGTGCATGCACCTGTGTGGCTGGGCTCCTCCTCTCAAAAAGTCAGGAAGTGGGTGGGGCTTCTAAACCTCCAGTCCTATCACAGCGAATGAGTCACTTCTTCCAGCTCGGCTCTAAGTCACAGGCATGTCTGACCCATTCATGGCTACTGGGACCCAATCTGCAAACATTATGCAATATATATAAACTTGTAAGTTGATAGCACAGTTGTGTAGGGTAAACTTCATAGGTGACAGAGTCTTCCACCATGTAAAAATGTTGGGCATATCTCCACATTCTTCAAAATAGCACCCCCCAGCTAGGGACCAAGGGTTTGAACCCGAGCGCACCTCTAGAGGACATTCCACATGCAAATGTCAACACCTCCAAGGGTTCCTCTCATCTGGTTACACTCACAGTGGCTCTTTTCTTCAGCTTCCTCTCCGTGAATGGATGTGGTTTTCTTCAAAATCAACCTTGTGGACCAAGGGAGAGGTTGGAGAGCAAAGACAGAGAAAAGAGCAAGTTAACTCAGGACCCAGGGGTGTGGAGGGTGTTGGAGTCTGAAGTGACAGGGTCTGAAGGGGAAGATGCCACAGATGGATGTCTTAGTGGATTTGGGCGAAAATCTTTCCATCTGAAGCAGCTTCACAAAGCATCGAAATAGCTGAGGATAACTCTACAGGGTGACTTTTAGAAGGTTCCTCTACCGATTTATATAACTCAGAGATGCTCTTTGCTTTCTCTCCAGGTCTGTAACACCACCACAGACAGGAAACACGCAGATACCTTTCTGGAGAGATGTGTGACAGAGTCAGTCATGAACATCGTGAGCGGCTTCTTCAACTCTCCGTTTTCGGATAACAGTACCAGCCTCCAGGTAGCTGAACCCAGTATCCAGGAGCACGTGGCTGCAGGGCGCTTACCTCCTCTGCCTGGGATGAACTGCAGTCTGCTAGGAAGGTCTTTCTGACCCTCTGGATAATCACCAGATCCTGTGTTACTCAGCACTGTGCCTCTTTCTCGATTGGCCAAACTTCATCTTAGCACTTATTCATAGAAATGCAGGGGAGTGGGCTTCACGGTGGCATTTTACGTGTAGGCATGGTTATGTTTTCTCATGTTCTGTGCTCTCCTCTCTTCTTTTGTCCCCATGTTTTCTGGTCTCTTAGCTTTTGCAATTTTGTCTGCTCTGACTCACTTTGAAATTTACACTTTAGCAAATAATTCAGTTTATGCATCATTTAATCAGATTGACTGATGATGGCCCCATCTACCCCCTGCCTTCCATCCCATCACCCCCACTGCCTTCCATCCCATCACCCCCACTGCCTTCCATCCCATCCCCCCACTGCCTTCCATCCCATCCCCCCACTGCCTTCCATCCCACCCCTGCCCTCCCTCCTATCCTCTCTCCTCTCTTGCTGATCCCTCAATCCCAACTTTATTTTACACACAGAGACCTCCTCTTGCAGTTAAATCATTTCCTGCCTTCCAGGCTCTGCCAGACACCTCACGCCTGTCTGTGGAGGGCCGAGTCTTGAGATCATGGTACATTGTTCAGGTGGATCAGCACCTGGCCCACCAGCTACCTGTTAGTAATTTATCTTAAAAATTGGCATATTGAGATTTTCATACTAACCTTTATAAATACTTAAAAATATTGATACTTTTTAAACTTAAATGTCCACAGATAAGGAAATGGCAAAATACATTGTGGCATATCTGTAGGGTGGTTTATTAAAATTCATTTCAAATAGAAACTAAATGACTAAGAAAAATGAGGTGCAGAATGATAGAGGAAGTGAGCCGAGGTCAGCCTCTGGCCTACACACGCGCGCGCGCGCGCGCGCGCGCGCGCGCACGCGCACACACACACACACACACACACACAGTGCACACATGCTGCATACACACTGTGCATGCATACTGTGCACACACATACTGTACACACACACACACACATTTAATGAAAACCAAGTGACCAATTTTCTGTAGTGCCTGGCATGTCTCCTGTCATGCCATTGACACACGAGACATTTTTGTCTCGTTAGGTATTTGTGAGTGGCATTGAAGCACACAGCACCGTGTGGTACCTTATTGTATGGTCCTGTTTGCTAAGGTATAGCTCAGCTCCCTCCTCAGGTTAGCGGCTTAGTGGCACCGTGGCTTAGGGGCACGGAGCGACCACTTTCCTTCCCTTTTCAGACCCACCAGCCTGTCTTTATCCAGCTGCTACAGTCTGCCTTCAGAATCTACAACTGCACCTGGCCCAACCCAGCCCAGAAAGCCTCGGTGGAATCCTGTATCAGAGCCCTGGCTGAAGTGGGTAAGTCACCGTGTCCGCTTTGACTTTTATGCATTTCCTGAGGTAACTGGGCTTGCGGCTGAGAGCTACACAAGCTTCTCATCTAGGACCTCACAAAGAAATAAAACCAGGCATAATTTTGTTTGTTTGCTTGTTGTGGAATCATCTTATTTGTTAATAATAGTCTGATGTTCTTAATAGGTTCTTATGGCAACAGGTATTTTTGAGTTTTCTTAAGCATCCCAATTTGTGTAAAATCAGTATTGCTTAAAGGCCTAGTATACACTGAAAGGCTTCAAAATTATAAATGAAGCAGAGGCCAGAGGTTTAAGCTAAGGGGGACTGAGTATAAGGATTTTTATAGATGCCCCGCTCTGTGCAGGGCCGTGTCTGGGTGTAGTTGTACATTAATAATTATATATAAAAATCTGTAAACAGTAGGTGTGCTTATGTGTTTATGTGTGTGAATGTGGGCACATGCATATACAGCACACATGTGGGGACCAGAGGACAACCTCAGGTGTTAGTCCTTGCCTTCTGTCTGTTTTGAGACAAGGTCTCTTTGATGTTTCCTGCTGTGCACTGGACCATGGTTTCTTCTGTCTCTGACTCTCGTGTCACTGCAGGAGGGCTGGGAACACCGATGCACACAACTGTTCTAGGGAATCAGATTCAGGTTCTCAACTTGCACCTTAAGCCACTCAGCGTTAAAATGTTGTTAGTCTTTCCCCAGTCTATGACCTGACCATGATGAGATTATAGATTAACAAAACTTAATTGTGCCACCAGTTTTAAGGAAATGAAAAATCAGTTATAATCCAGGAATATCAATTGATGATTAATCTTCAGCTAATAGAAATATAATTTATCTAGGGAATTAATTCTAAATAAGAATTTTACATACAAGTAAGTGGAATAAATAATTATAAATAACATTTCTACTGTGCTTACCTCTTCAGCTCACATGCTATGTGGGCCCAGGGCTTCCCTGCAAGGTGCTGCTCAGGAGTACAGAGCACTGAGCCTCTCTGATGCCTTCCTTCCTGCTGGCCTTGTGGCTCTTGGTGCCCTGGGCTGGCTACTGCTGGGGATGTGATTGTATTCCTAGTTTGTGTACAAGTGCTGGGGTGCCCCACCTTTGAGCCCCATCCCTAGCTTTCCCATATTGCATGAGCTAACACTTAAGAATTATTTTGTCGTCAGTACTTTGAGCTGTATGTTTTCCACACCATGTTTATGGTTTGTGTTGTAATCTGAGCCTCTGTCTGTATCTTGGGTGACTCTGTTCCATGCAGACTGTCACCTATACCCCATAGGCTGGCTGTCTCTGGCCTGGATGACCTCCCCATTCTCAGATGACTCTGCACTCAACCCCCTTCCCTGCCCCCTTTCCACGTGCAGACTTTCAGCTCCTTTCTGGGCTCCAGGGCTCTGGACCATGGCCGTTTCTATGCCTAACTCCACTGTGCTCTTCCTGAAGTGTTCAGAACTGAGAAGTTTTGCAAGGGGAGGAACACACAGAGAGGGCGAGACTCTAGTGCATGTTGCGTAAGAGAGACAGAAACCCACACCCAGTACCCTAGCCTTCATTTAAAAAGATTCACGTAGCATAGCGTTTATGTAAAATGCCAACACCTCGCAGTGTTAGAATGATCAGTGAGCCTTTGTGTTCATGCTTTGACATAATTTTCTGAATTTTTAATAATATATTGCTTTTGAAGTTATACTGCAATACCCGTGGAGGGTTTTTTGTATGTTTGTTTTGTGGTATTTTTTTTGTGTGTGATTGTGTGTGTATGTGTTTTACAAAATCAGGAATTATATCAACCATTAAAAGATACCACTGAAAGGAACAACAAATAGTGTTCACTTTCACATAGCGCACGGCCTTCGCTCCAGATTTTATTTCTAGGTTTTACTTCCTGCTCTCCCCACCCTCTGTTCTTTCTCCTTTAGTGCTCAGCGAAGCACTGGGAACTGATGCCTCTTGGCCCTGCCAAGTGCTTAGAGGAAGTGCAGAGCACAGCACTTAGAAATCTCAGACAGAGTCAGGCATGGGGGTACACCTGTCATCCTAGCAGGCAGAGTCAGGCATGGGGGTACACCTGTCATCCTAGCAGGCAGAGTCAGGCATGGGGGTACACCTGTCATCTTAGCTACATGGGAGGGTGATGCAGGAGGATTGCAAACTCAAGGAGACATAGAGAGCCTTTGTCACAGACTAGTGAAGGTTCATGAATTAAGAAGGCTGGGGACTTCATGCATGCTCATCATGTAAATGTGAACTTAGAGGGGTTCACGGTGTACCCAGATCAGTTATTTCATGGCAAGATACTGGAACCGTGGGCTTAACTACATCTTTAAGATTTTATTTCTGCACTAGCCACAGATGGATGGTTTTGCAGGAAAACTCAGTTCCTTTTTGTGTGATTAGAAGTTATAAAGCAGTTCTATCCAGATCCACAGCTGAGAAGATGATGGGGAGCTAGGCTTTGGTGTGATGTCTCGCTTTATCTACATGGGGCTGGCTGCCATCTTCCTCTTTGGGTTGGTCCCTGGGGGTACACACCTGTAGTCCCATCATTTGGGAGGTAGAGGCAGGAAGATCAGTTTAAGGTCAGCTAGACTATATATTACGAACTACAGGAAACCCTATATCAAAAATAACAAAAATATTTTTTGTTAAAATTTCTTCACTCAAGCTGACTTGTTCTGTCATCCCCACAGTGGGTTCTTTTTCTTGAGGCTTATACTTTCCTTGTGGTTTTATTTGATCCCAGCTGATGCCATCACAAGCCTAGCTCTTATCTCATTAGGTTTGAGAAACAATATCTATGATACAGCTGTCAAGTAGACACTCATAGGGGCTGGAGAGAGGGCTCAGCAGTTAGGAGTGTACACTGCACTTGCAGAGGACCTGGGTATGGCACTTGAACATGCACCTGGTGGCTCTCAACAGCTTGTCACTCCATCTTCAAGGGATCAGATGGTCTCATTTGGCTCCCACAGGCAAGGTACTCACATATACAAATCCAGACATATTCACACACAAACCATAGTTAAAAAAAGAGATGATGTCATATAATATCATATTCCATGGCATCATATCACACATCATCATGTCATATCATCATGTATCACATTATAGCATTATCATATATCATTTCATTTATATCATTGTATGTATTGTACCATAATATAGCATATCATTCAATAATATACTATATCTTCATTGTTTCATACATCATGTCATATTATATCATCATATATATCATGTCATATACTATTTCATATTGTATATCACGTTATATTGTATATGATATATATCATCATATATCACCTTGTTAGACTGTATCCGGTCCTATTCTATCCTGTGTCATCATGTCATAGCATCATGCTATATTATATCATCATATACTATTTCATATTATTATATAATATCACATTATATCATATATCACAAACCATCATATATATCATCATATACCACCATATCATATCATCAGTCATATCATATCATCATAAATATCATGTCATGTTGTACTATTTCATATTATTATATCACATTATTATAGCATATATCACACACCGTCATATATATCATCATACACCACCATATCATATCATGTCATATATCAAATCTTTATTTCACACAATATTATATATCATCATGTAATATTATCATATTAAACTATGCCATCATAACTTCAATCATATCTTCATCATATGACATGTATTATTATGTCATGTTATATTGTCACCTATATATTATCATCTATATGCATAACATATCGTTTCATATCACACCATCATCATATACCACATCATGCCTTATAGTCATTCCATATCTTCATATCATAGATCATATGCCATTTCATATTATGATATCATATCACGCCATCATTGTATGCCATATCACATCATGCGATATCAGCATATCTTTATAGTTCATATTCAGTCATGTAATTTAATCATCTGTAAACATATCTGCATACCATAAAATTTCTTTTATTTGAAATTTCTTGTTTCTCACTTCTTTACTGTTTGTTCCTTGTTCAAAATGGAGACTCTGAAAACAGGGACTTTGCTGTTTTTGTTATCAGGGCCTGGAAAACTGTTCTTGATAATCCAGATAATAAACGTATTTGTTTCTCTCTCATCACTGAGACAAAATTCTAGGCAACAGCAACTTAAGGAGGAAGCCCTCCTTGAGTGTCTTTGGCTGATGTTTTGAGGGCACAGTCCACTATGGTGGGAACAGTGTGGTGATGTGTGTCTCTAGCTGTGGCCACTGGAGCCTGAGGCAGCTGTCCCCTCAAACCCAGAGACAGGAAGCAGAGAGACATGAATGCTAGTGCTCAACTCACTTCCTTTTATTCAATTGGGGACCCCAGCTGTTGGGCTGGAGCCGCCTTGTCAGGGTGGGTCTTATTTCCTTGGTCAAACATCTTTGGAAACACTCTCATAGATGTACAAAGAGTGTCACTAGGTGTTTCTAAATCCTGTTAACAATGAGATGGTAACCATGGAATAGGTGTGTGTTGACTTATAATAGTCCATGGACTCTGTGGACATTGCCTTGGCTAGGTTCAAAAGACATTTTGACAACAAATTTGGGTTAAAGATCAAATTAACTTGTATGTGATTCTAGGATCAGGCACTCCCTCACAATATAAAACAGAATGATTTCCTATGGTCTAAATAAAGGTTGGGGTTTCACAGACAGACAGGGCCCGAGGAAGGCAGAGGCAGGGCACAGAGCTGACCCGCTATTTGGAAGTTCCTTTCTGTATAATGGGAAAGCAGAGAGACACCCATAGCATGGCAGGGTTGGTTGCTGCGAGTCTTCATCTCTCTTGGAAACTGGCCTGTTTCTGAGCCCAGTCAATAATTCCTTCTGATCAGGTCAGGTTTCCTGAGACATTAGGCAGTTTACACATGTAGCCTCCTATGAAGTTCAGCCATGGTGGGGAAGGGGACCTGTGTGAAACTTCACAGCTCAGATACACAATCATATCTGCTTCAGCTTTCTTTCAAAATGCATAGCAACACTGACATATGGCACAACACAGACATTTAAGAATATAATATTTAAGAGAATAGAGAATATATGTGTAAAATATGGCTTAGTCTGGGAATAGTCTATGTTTATAAAGCCTTTTGATACATTTGTGAATTGGTAAACACATTTCTTCTTTTTTTCTTTTTTGTTTTTCAAGACAGGGTTTCTCTGGATAGCCCTGGCTGTCCTGGAACTCACTCTGTAGACTAGGCTGGCCTTGAACTCAGAAATTAGCCTGCCTCTGCCTCCCGAGTGCTGGGATTAAAGGCGTGCGCCACCACTGCTTGGCGGTAAACACATTTCTTATAAATGCAGATATCAATTGTAGTTTACATGTGTGAAACACCTGTTTCTCAAGTATCCTCAACTGTCTGTCATCCAAAATCATCATCATGTATGCACTAGATACAATAAGGCAACAGCAGACCCACTCACTTGCCCTTCCCTCTCTGCGAGCAGTAAGTGTTTGCTGGGTGCTGAGGAATGTTAAGGGCACAGGGACCTCTAGATGGATGCACTCGGTTAGATGTAGTTCCTCAGTTTACCCATTCCTGTAAAGCACATGGCAGAAAGGCTGCCAGAAAACACATCCACGAGTAACTTCCATATTATATCACTTGGGAAAGAATTCTGCCCATGTGTTTCATAATTGGCCCCGGATCTCGAGATTAATATTGGGAAGTTGCTTGACCACGTCATCAGTTTTCCACATGGAAATCCCAGGAAATGTCTCTACTAATGCTTTGCCTCATGAATATAGACTTCAAGCCACTCATTCTCAAAATGAAAGAAATATTAACTGTTTAGAGAGTCTGCCTTAAATAAATGTCTATTTTAATCCACCAAGGATATTTTAGTGGGTGTTTCAGGAGTTCGACCTCATATAGTTTTGTGATTATGGCTTTAAATCCCGATTATCAGCTCAAGAGGAGAGTGCTTGCCTTCTGTGTGCAGAGAAAGAGAGACCCCAGAAAACCAAATGCTGAATCAAAACAAAATAATCCTGAACCCATTGTTTTATCAAAAAATTAAATTGGAGTAAGTTATAATACAGCATAGTGTTTTATAAACATGTCCACTTATTAATTTAACTGATTGTTTAATGATTCCTCATTATCTGGAAGGTATCATAGCTGAGGTATGTCCACTCTATTAAACCATATTTCCTGCTCCCAGCGAATTCTCAGGTTGTTAGAGGTAGGTAAGTCAGGCAGAAAGCAGAAATGAGCGTAAGGGTATAAAGCCAGGTGCCCTATCTGTTAGGAACTTCCGGAGCCTTCCATGGCTCTCAGAGCACGTGGGCAGCCTGTGATATTTGCACGTGCATCCCTGTGGTCCTGCATCCTTTTGTGTGACCGTAACAGGCTTCACTCTACTTCTAATGTTTACGGTCACCTCTAAAGTGGACGAAGAAAGTGAACAGCTAGGAGTGGATCTTCTGCGTTACAACAAATGCTATCCCGTGATGTTGTGAGCACACCAGCAATGCCAGAGAACGCCTTTCTCCTTAGCATCGTGTTTGGATTCTGTTGATCTTTGTAAAAATATGGCTGGCGTTTTGATGCTATTTTTCTCTTCCATGTGTGAAGAAAAGAACTGTTCAATATGATTGAGTCATTGGTATTTCCTTTTCTATGAAGGACCAAGTCCTGTGATTTGAGGTCAACCATTACATAGTAAGAAGTGAGCTCTTTGACTATTCGGTAGCTAGTTTTCTTAAATTTTCATTGAAATTTTATGGTTTTTTAGCATAAGGAATATATATTTCTATATTCTGTATTCTATTATATAGATTGTGTTATAACATAAATAGTAATAATGGGCTTTTTTGTTTTGTTTTTCGAGACAGGGTTTCTCTGTATATCCCTGGCTGTCCTAGGACTCAGTCTGTAGACCAGGCTGGCCTCGAACTCAGAAATCCGCTTGCCTCTGCCTCCCCAGTGCTGAGATTAAAGGTGTGCACCACCACTGCCCAGCAATAATGGACTTTTTAGTTTGTGTGTTTGCACACATTTCTGTGTGTGCAGTTGTGTTTAGGGCAACCCATCTTTTAGAGAGGTTCTCCATGGGTCTGAGACTTGCCAAGTAGGTTAGGCAGGCTGGCCAGTGAGTCCTGGGGTTCTCCTGTCTGTGTCCCCAGTGCTGGGTTACAAGTGCACCCCGCCATACTTGGCTTGTTTTGGATGATGGAACTCGGCTACTCTCCCTGTGAAGCATGTGTTTTACTAAGCCATTAACCCAACCCACTTTTTCTTCTTTTTTTTTTAAAATGGTTTAATTTCATTTTCAGAATAGCTTCTGTTATTCTGAGGTGGTGTTTCATCTTCAGAGGATGTTCATAGTTTTGGTTTGTCTGCATCTTTCTGGTGTTACTGTTAAAAGCCTTGAGCTCCATGGAAGTCAGCATGGCGGCCTAGGCCTGTAACCTCTGCTCTCAGCAGACTGAGGCCATAAAGGCTGTGTGTTCCTCCTGCATCACAGAGAGGGAGATGAAGAAAGGGGAAGAGACGGGAGGGAGGGAGGAAGGGAGAAAGGGAAGGAAGGAACAAGAAATGGGAGGGTGGGGGAGTCTGACTTTGAGACATCTAGGATATGTTTACTTACAGGTTGTGTGGTATGGACTCTCCAGATGACTAGTCAGGCCTTCCTCTCCTATTCTTGGATGACCATAAGAAGCACATGCTTTGTTCAGGTAGAGGATTACTGAAGCATTCAGGTAGAGCTTGAGTGACACACAGGAAGCATGAATCCATGCGTTCAATGTTCTTGCTATTTAAAGTCTCTACTGGGTTGGGGAAATAGCTCAATCAGTGAAGCATGCACCAGAGGACCTGAGTTCAATCTGAAAAGCCTTGACTCTGTGGCACATGCCTATAATTCCAGTACTGGCAAGGCAGAGATAGGAGGATCCCTGGGGCTTACTCGCCCAATTCCAGGCTAGTGAGAGACCCTGTTTACCAAAAAGAGGTGTAGTCAGTAATTACAGGCAAAGTTGTCTCCTGGCAGCCATACATGAACCCTTGCACAGGTGAACACACAAACATGCATATGCATACATGCATGCGCGCACACACACACACACACACACACACACACAATCAGCCATGAATACTTGTGTGCCGATTTCTTCTGAGGACTTTGTGCTGAAGATCAGGTGTAGCTCCCGCCCACGTCTTCCTCCTCCAGCTCCAGCTGTTCTGGTTCTGATGGGCTGACAACCAAGCACAGTTTCTAATTAATGCTTACTCTCCCTGCTGCCTCTCCCCCTTACCTGTCAGTGTGTCTATCTAAGCATTTATTCATGGCACCTCTCACCGAGCTACATATGTTTTCAGAAGGTTCCATCTGGCAGATACCATCAGTGACTCCAGCTAGTTAAAAACCTTCACAGAACACACAATTTTTAATGAATTGTAATTAGAAATAGATTTCTGATTACATCCTAAAGCCCCTGAAGAGGCTTGTCATATCTAGGAAATTTTTAGGATTTATAGGCCTAATTAGGAGAGGTTAACCTTGTAATAAAAATACCTGTGAATAAAGGTGACTCATTTCTGAGAAGTCATTTTCTCTAGGCAAAGGTCCCCCCGGAGCAAAGTGCATGGGCATCGGCCCTCTCCTTTCCGATTCATTTGTTAGGGACTTGGATGCCTGTCCTCTGGTGACATGTTCCTAACAAGGCAGTAGTTCTAACTTAGGGATGAAATAGGAAGGCTTCCTTGTAGGAATTTTAATATGACCTGTATTCCATGAGGCAGGCATGAGGAATGACTGGGCATAGCAGGCTCCTAGCTTAGTGTTGCTGTTAACCGTAGGGATTCACCCTGCTGTGTATTCACCTTATACACCGCAGAGCCCAGAAAGTCTAGCTTGATGGAATTTAACTCTGTTTTCCCAGCCCGTGCTCCTATGCATGAGATAAACCAATGCTGTTTCTATTCCCAGTGCTCCCTTCTGACCCATACCCCAGGCACCTTCTAAACAACCTGTGGAAATCTAACTCAGCATTTCCATTTTGATTTCAAACTAATATCTGTACCGACAGAGCAGAGTCTACTTCTGGCCATGTTTGTAGAAGTTGTTTATTTAAAATTTGATTTGTTTTGCTGTTGTCTTGAGATGCTGGGAGTTGAACCAAGCGCTTTGTGTGTGCTGGCCATGAGCAGAACTCCCAGCCCTTTAAGTGTTGGCTCACTGTCCAGTGTGCACTTGGCATCTTCCTTGGGTAGCAGGGTTAATCTTTTATGGCTTCAAAGTCTTTCATGTTCTCTCCACCCAGCTCACTAGGTTCCCACTGGCCTGTCACTACCACACCAACCCCATGCTTCAATACCCCCATGGCCTCTGTGGTGCACATCGGGCAAACCCACACTTTGCCGCTGTACCTTTCTCTCTGGAACCCAGAGGAGCCGCTGCATGAAGGAAAACACAACACAAAGTTAGCTCAGAAACAATAGTAACTCAATCTCTGGGCACAACAACCAAAACCTAATCTTGTAAACCTTATCAAAGTCTGATTCTTCTGATGGTGAATCCTTGCTGATCTGCCTTGATACCAGGACATTCTACTAGCTACATCTTACCTATCTGCTGTCCCCATTCCAAAAGACTTTCCTTCTCTCTACCTCCACTCTTCTCCTCTCCGACCTGGAAGTCCCTCCTTTTCACCCAGTGATTGGCTCCTTTATTCATTAGGGGATTGGTTCACAAGAAGTCACATGAGTATGTAACTCACCCCTTGTCTGAAGCCCCTCCCAGGAGGGCAGAATTAGCAGAATACAAACAGCCCCAGGGCTCTCCACAACAGTTTAACCATAGGCCACAGTTTACATCCTGAGGCCAGCAAAGTTGCATATTTTACCTGGTGTTCATATTGTGCTGTTGATATCAAGGCAGGACACTAGGTTGGAATAGTCATGTAGATTGGGGAACAGAAAAAAATATTCATAACAGTTCCCAATGGTGGCGTGCCTTCAGCTTTCCCTCTATGTGCTGCCATTGAAGACTAGGTGGAATGGCTGCTCATGGGCGGACCTGTGTCAGGCACATGTGGCTGTGTGCATTTACCCATATAAGGGACAGAGACTCATCAGCGAACTAAATTTCCATGGACGTCTTGGAAAAGTATTCCTGCAGCTTTTCCTTGTATGCCATATTATTTTTTAAAAAACATTTCACTGCCATTGTTTTAACTCACGCATATCTTTTGTGTCTGTGTGTGGGGTTTGTGAAGTGTGTCCAGACCTTGGAGGCCAGAGAGGGAGGGCATCATGGGTTCTGAGAACTGAGCCCAGATGCTATGGAAATAGGTACTCTCACCCAGTCAGCCATCTCTCCAGCCCTGTCTGCTGTATTCTTAGCAGGCTATCCTTAAGTGCTGGGAGCCATCTAATGTATCTGACCCACTCAGGGGTGATAAGTGCACAGCTTAAGCAGAGCTGACAGCATGGCTGCAGTGCCTGGTGAGGAAAGCGAAGGTCTGTAAGCTTTGTTGTTTTGGTTGGTTGGGCAGCGACCCTGAAGGAGCTACCGTTCTGTATTCAGTTGCTCAGATCTTCAAGGCTAATGCTGCTCATTCGAGGAATGCCCAAGAAAGAGCAAAAGTCTCAGCAGAGTTGTCACAGAGCAAGATTAAGTACCTATAAAAACCATGTGTTGCCCGACAGTGTGGTGGCTGTCTGTCTGGGGAACAGCATGTCTTGATGTAGTGTGGGCAATGGGACATGGACAGAGGCACTGTGTGCTTCCACAGGAAGCTGTCAGGGACAGTAGAGGTCTGTTGTAGATGAATCTAGACTGCAGTGTGCTGGGTCAGGAGGGCTGCTCCCAGCTGCAACATTCCTAAGCCGTTGTCTGGAACTTGTATTTAAGTTGGTTCCTGGCTCCGTGTTGGCAGCAGGAATTGCTTGTTTCAAAGAAGTGTTTAATAGTACTTTCCTGGTGGTGAATTTTCACCAGCGGAAACAGTGCCATCTAGTATTTTCCTATTAATGTGAAAGAGAGCCTAATTCTCTCTCTCTCTCTCTCCCTCCCTCTCTCTCTCTCCCTCCCTCTCTCTCTCTCCCCTCTCTTCTCACCTCCCCTCTTTCCATCTGTCTCCTCTCCCCATCTCTATAATCTTCCTTTATTTCTCCATTTTCTCCTCCTCTTCCCCCTTCTCCTCTCTCTTCTCTTTGCCTCTGCCTTCTCTCTCCTCCTGTTCCCTCCTCATCTTCTCTTTGTCTCCCTTTCTCCTCTCTCATCTCTCTCTCTCCCTGCCATCTCTCCTCTCTCATCTTCTCTTTTCTCCTCTCCTCTCACCCCTTTCCCCTCCCTCTTCCTTCTGTCTCTCTCTCCCTCCTTCCCCCTCTCTCTCCCTCCCTCCCTTCTCTCTCTTCCCCCTCCCTCCCTTCTCCTCTCTCCCATTCCTCTTTTTATGTTTAGCATTTAGAACACATCTCTGGTGCCTGTCGCTGTTGACTCTGACTGTGATCCATGCGCATCCCTTTCTTGACTGAGCAGCTTTCCCTTACATCACAAGGAGACGCTGCCCTCCCTCCCCGCCCCTTCTCTCCTCCCTGCTTCTTGTTGCTTGTGTTACTGGCTTCCCATGGTTGTGGTTTGTGATATTTGCATTCCAGTTTGGAATAGAATTAAGGTTTCTCTGTCAGAACTTGTAGGTTGTGATATATAGATGTGTAACTATTTGCAAAAATAATGAAGTCTGTGGAACTAGACTTTCTCTCGATGGGCCATCCCTGTCAGGTGCGATCTTTTGTTTGTTCCTAGCTCTGTTCTCCTGTTCAAGCTCAGCTTGAGTTGCCATAGTTTCTTCTACCCAGTTGACATTTTCTTGGATTCTTTTCTCTCTTTTTTGATGCAATTCTGTGCACAGGAGTTTCAGAGAGAAGTTTCTTAAGCATTTATTCTGGAATGCCTAATATAATGAAATTTATTCTTATCGGGGAATTGAGTTTGAGTTTTGGTTGAGTTGTACACAGATTATTGCTCTCAAAACCACTGACTGTACATTCCATGTATCCCGCCCAGCCCTGCAGATGAGAATTCAGTGGCCAGCCTGATATTTATAGGTATCACTCTTCTCTCTTGGCATCCTTAAGCTTCTTGTGTTAACCTGGCACAGTGTTCATTTGTCCAATTGCAGGTTACCATGGTCAGAGCAATGTTTATAGTTCTGGAGGGTCAGGTGTCACAGTAAGTGTTGGTGGCACCAGGCTCTCCCAGGAGCTCCAGGCAATGGCTGCATATGGCCTTTCTGTTAGTTTTGCTGTCTACTGACAGTTGTTGGCATCCTTGGCTTGTAGCCCATAACCTGGTCTTCTACCTTCACGCGGAGTGTCTGCTCTGTGTGTCTCTCTCTTCTTACTTTCTGATACAGAGAAGTCAACATGGATAGGCCAGCACCTAATGCAGGAAGACCTTCATCTCTATGACATCATAAAGATCCTATTACCAAATAAGGCCACATATCCCAGTACAGATAACTCAGATGTCAAGGTTTGCTTTTGGGGGGATACAGTTCAGCCTCTGACAGGATTCTAAAGTTTCAGCAAAATGTGGTCTCTCTGCTTACTTAGTCCTATTAACAACCAGTGAGCCCTTTATTCAGAGGCTCGGCACCCTGTTTCACACACAAGAAATTTATCTTTAAAACAAAAGTTTATCTTGATTTTTATGTTTGTTTGTGAATGTCTGCTTGTGTGTATCACGTGCATGCAGTGCCTGGAGTGGTCAGAAGAGGGTATCAGATCCCCAGGAACTGGAGTTGCAAGCAGTTGTCAGCTGACCCACATGGGTGCTGGGAACCAATCCCCGGTTCTTACCCATGGAGCCATCCCTCCAGTCCCTCAGTATGTTTCTTAATTCTTTATTCTCTATATGTCTGTCTCTTTCTTTTGTCACTTCCATTTCTCAGGTCTGTATCTTCCCGGATTGGCCCCCATCCTAATTCATATTTTTTAATTCCCCCCTTTGGTCTTTTATGAGTATGTTCTAGAAGATTCCCTGGCTTCCTTTTTCAGTTTTCCACTTTTGTTCCCATCCTTTTCTGTTTTAGTTACCCTTCGGAACGTTTATTTTTACAACCATATTTTAATTTTCAAGATTTTTTTCCCTCTCTTTAAATGTTTTTGGGTGTGGTGTCTACTCCAATTTCCTAGGGATAACAATTAGAATTAAATATTGCTCGCTTAGTCTGAAATCATCTGTTTCACTGGAGGTCATTGTTCTCAGTGCTAATGGTTTTATTTGTGATCCCCGAGGCGTTGTTGTAGTCATGGGTAATGGCTGTCATGGGTGGTGTGTATGGGAGGGGATGTTGCTGGTACGAGTGTCCACTGCCGTCTAGAAGGTCTATTTCTGGACTGGAATCCTTGCAGAAATGAGAAAGGCTAACCTGGAGTTCTGTGGGGAGGGCTGGGCCCTTTGTGAGCATGCCTCTCTCTCTCTCTCTCTCTCTCTTTCTCTCTCTCTCTCTCTGTGGTGTGCACAGATGTGTGTGTCTGTGTGTGTTTATGGGACAGGTGGGGAACCATAGTGGGTGTTAAGGAGAGACTTGCTTGGTGGTTGGAGTCTCCATGTCGTCCCCCCTCGGCTGGACCTGCCCCTTGCACCGCCCCCTGCCAGGTGCCCTTTATCTGATGATGTTTGGAGTCCTGTCAGGTTCTGTCCTGCTTCTCTGCCAGTCTTAACACTACCCACCATCCAGCACTCTCCACTTTCTTGAGAGAACACTTTTCTATTTCTCTAACTCTATCCTCTGGGTGAGAACAGATGCATTGGATTCTGAGTTGTGCCAGTCAGATGGAGGAGGGCCTTCCTTGCTTAATATTCGGGTGGGTTCTTGAGTGGCCCAGATTACCCAGTGTGCTCAAGGCTATACCTTCTATGGGCTCACTGTCTTCCTGGAAGACCTGCCTCAAGTCTAGGCTTTTGTGGGCTCTTTGTTTTTTTTCTCCAATGGCCTTGTAACCTCTTCACTGTGGCAAACATTCCCATTTTTCTTATGACAAGCATTCTGATTGCCCAGTATTATTGTGACGTAAGTCTGTTAAGATGCATATGTCAGTGGGTCTTCGGAAAAAGGACAGGCACCGTGTACCACATTCATTTGATCACATGCAGTTTTGTGGGCATACACGCACACACACACACACACACACACACACACATAAACACACATACACACCCTCTAATTAATAGCTTGGCAGGATTTGGCTATGTGTTTTCTGTCTGGTTTTTTATTTTCTTTGTCATCTGGAAAGGTAAAGACTTGCATGCTTATTAGAGTGATCTCCATATTGATGCTGGAGTGGAGTACACCTCAAACATTAATCTTGGGGAGATCAAATAGCATCTTGAAGGTTCAGTGATCACACGTTACTAATTGGTCTGGAGAACTAAAATAACTTGAGCAGATTTTAGCCTTAAAGTTGAAAGACTTACCGCTTCCTTCCCTCCCTCCCTCCCTCCTCCCTCCCTCCCCTCCCTCCCCTCCCTCCCTCCCTGCCCCCTCCCTCCCCCCTCCTCCTTCCCTCTCTCCCTCCCTCCCCCCTCCTCCTTCCCTCTCTCCCTCCCTCCCCCCTCCTCCCTCCCTCCCTCCCTCCCTCCCTCCTCCCTCCTCCCTCCCTCCTTTCCTTTTTAAAACTAGTCTTTCATGTTTGTTAGTGGGTTTGGCTAATGTTTAAAAAAGCTTTAACCAAATCGAGAGCTAAATGCTTCCTGTTTTTCCTCCCCCCAGCCAAAAACCGTGGGATTGCGATCCCGGTCGATTTGGACAGCCAGGTCAACACGCTTTTCATGAAGAACCACTCAAGTACGGTGCAGAGAGCGGCCATGGGCTGGAGACTCTCTGCTCGCTCTGGACCTCGCTTCAAGGAAGCTCTTGGAGGGCCAGCATGGGATTACAGAAATATTATTGAAAAGTTACAGGTACAATGAGAACGTGAAGTGGCGTGCATATTTTCTAAATTCTGTGTTCCTACAATGCGTCTCGTAATAGGATGGAGTTGAAAATGTCACATCTTGTTAGGGGTGAAGCTCTCTTTTGTACTTCTCTCCCACCGCTACCCTTTAAATGAGTAGTTTCTGGAGTGATTTTCTTGACTGACTTACTTTTTAGTGGGTAGATGTAATCTGATGTGCTCTGATAATTTCTTAGTGCGTAGTGATATAAAAGTGATTCTAATGCCACTAATAAAATTAGTCAAATCTAAAAACACATGTAATGAATTCAGTTTCGATGATATTGACTCAGTTTATCTTCCAGTGTTCAATTACATCCCTTTAGTCAGAGTGAGCCAATCCCTCTCTTCACCATGTCCCTATATGGTTTTTGCAAGTCTATGTCCATCGTCTGGCCTGTATGTTCAGGCACAGTGAGCATGTGGCACATGACTTTAATTTTCTGTGGCTGCCACCGTAGGTAGGATGTTTTAAGCAACCAGAATTTATTCTGTCATAATTCTGGGTATCAGTGGGCTTAGTTTTGTGTGAGATCTCCATCCCTGATTCTAGATGCCTGGCTTCTCATTGGTAGTTCCTCTGTGCATTTGTACACCTGTGTCCCAATTCTGTTAGTTATGTGAACACCTCTCAGTGACATTAGTGGTTCATATGAACTCATTTTATTTATTTATTTATTTATTTATATTATTTAGACCAGGCCTCGTCTCCAGATAAGTCACGTGCTGACTATTCTGAGACAAGACTTTGACACATACACTTTGGGAGGTGATCAGATCTTAAGGGTGGACCTCATGGACGAGGTTAGTTCTCTTATACAGCCAACCTAAGACGGTGTGTTTATCTTCTGTACCACATGGGGGCGCTGCAGCATGGCCCCTGTGTGCACCAGGGGACAGGCACAAAGCCTGCGAATTCCTTGTTCCTAGATTCTTGCCCCCAGTTGTGAAAATTTGTAAGTCACTCAGCTCACAGCATTTGCTGTTGACCCTGGCAAGGTAGTTGGATTTCGTTGTATGAGAACAAATCTTGGGAGGCTTCCAGTGTTGATGGTGCATGCTCTGCTCTTGCTGAGGACCAGAGTTGATTCCCAGCACTTAACCTGGGATGACTTACCACACATGACTCCAGCTCCAGGGCAAACAGACACCGCTGGCCTCCATGGGAAACTGCACTCAGGTGCACACACATACACAGGACTGAAAGTAAAATATTTAAAAATTAAGGCAGCAACATAATGGAGAGGAGTAGATAGATTTGGGATGGATTGTCTTGCAGGGCAGGAATGGTAGATGGATGGATGGATGGATGAATTGCAGGGGCAAAGGTGGGAGAGTCAAGATTACCCCAAGGTAGGCGCAATTGCACCACTTGCTAAGACATGAAGTAGTGGAAGGTTGGGGCGGGCGGATTTGGAGTTGGACATCTGTCTGGAGAATATTAAGTTTGAGATGCCTTTTCTAATACCTAAGTGGGTCTGCCAGCCAGATAGCTGGGTGTGTGAGTCTGGAATGGCGTGGACAGATGCCTATGTTGGAAGTCTTAGTTTGAATGTTCTAGCATGAACATAGCGGTGAAAACCACAGCATTGGATGGGCAGTCTAGCTGTAGCAGAAAGAAGGATCCCGAGCAAGCAGGACTGAGCGATGGAGGGGTCAGGGCATCAGTGGAAAGCTAAGTATGGTGTCACAGAAGCCAAGGGAAGGTGGCCATATAACGTTAAGTGTCACCATGGAGAGCTACTAGCCGTAGTATGGTGAGGTGGGGGTGGAAGACATACCCCTCATATGAGAGACAGGAGAGCTCATGGCTCATGCATACTTAGTAGCTGACATCTGAAATGAAGGGGGTGGACGGCGTGTGTCAGGAGCTGTTCTTGGCACATGCTTCTCCACAGCAAACCTGACTTGCAGAGAAGGACAACTTCACCCCAGAACAGCCTAAGCACCATTTGTTCCATAACAGGTAATCTAGCAGGCCAGTTTCACCAGATGTGGTCGTTTCTGATGAGCATTCCCCTTTGTACAATGCCCATGCTCCCTTTATAGCACTCCATGAGCATATACCTCTTCTCTCATATATACACAAGTTAAAAATCTTTAAAATATGAAGATACTGGGAGAGATGGGGGGGGGAGAAGAGGGGAAGGGGCAAAAATTTGGTGTCTTGCGAAGGCAGAGTCTATCTTGTATGAAACTCCCACATGGCTTCCTGGTTAGTGTTCTTCCATGTGTCCTGTCTTGAAAGGTGCTCACACAGGTCCTCTGTGCCTTGTCTTAGGATGTCGTGGTCTCCCTGGAACAGCAGTTCAGCCCCATGATGCAGGCCGAGTTCTCTGTACTTGTGGATGTGCTGTACAGTCCGGAGCTACTGTTTCCAGAGGGAAGCGATGCCAGAATAAGATGTGGGGCCTTCATGTCCAAGTAAGTGGAAACAGGTCAGGGGGGCATGTGGGGATGGAAGGAGCCAGGCCGGGGGCCATGCCAGAATGGAAGGAGCCAGGCCGGGGGTCCTGTCTGGATACAAGGAGCCAGGCCGGCCAGGATGGAAGGAGCCAGGCTGGGATGGAAGGAGCTGTGAAGGAAGGAGTGGGGCCCGGGGCTGTGCCCAGATGGAAAGAGCCAGGCCGGGAGTCATGCTGGGATGGAGGAGAGAGGGCCTGTAGCAGTCTGCTTTTGCCCTGTGTGGGGCCACAAAAGCCAGAACACCTGTGATCCTTTCTAGAAGACTCCATGGCACAAAGGGGCTACAGCGTGGTAGTGACTGGGCATATATGGTTGCATAAATGAAAATATAGATTGATTGAGATGAAATAATGATTCACCTCTCAGTTACCTCTCTAACATTCAATGCCTGTATGTGGCTAGTGTCTGCCAGCTTGACACCACAGACACAGGATGTTGCTGTTAGCGGAGAGCCTCGTTGGACAGCAGAGGTCTAGGATGTGAGGGGGAGGGAGGGAGTTCTGATCCCTGCTGAAGGTGGAGGCGGTCTGCCTTAGGGAAGCCAGGGGAGACATAGGGAGGATTTGGCAGCAGGCATACATTACAGACCCCACACCAGGCAGAGGCAGGGTTGCCGCATTGACTTTAGTGGTTAAAGGCTTCTTCTGTGTTATTATAACTATTTTATGGCCAGAGGCTCAGATTCACTGGTGTCTGCCCACTGCTTCCCGTCTCTCCGAAGAGCCAAGAGGTCCACTGGCAATCGTAGCCGGAAATCTAGAACTCACTTTTATTACTAGCTACACCAGGCCCTGGCACAGCTGTGCACAGCACTCTAATGAAGCTGAGCTGGTGAGTGTGGAGCCTCAGCCAGGGCTGAATTAGGCCCCTCACTTCCTCCAGAGGAGCTAACCCATGGTTCCTGCTGACAGATGGCTCTACAGGAGTGGGTGGGGGACAGCCTCGGGGAAGGACATGGACTCAGCTTAGTCACAGGCCGTGGGATGAAAGACTAGGTTAGCGTGGGCATTCACCTGCCAGGCATCCCGTTCGGCTCCACTCAAGTCCTTGCCTACTCGTCTGAAAGAGAATCTGTGTTTTTCAGACGTTGGATTTTCAGGTCTATGTGGGCAAAGGACAGTATAAAAACATGACTTAGAAAAACTATAAAATGTGAAAATATATCTGACACTTAAGTAAGGAGGGGCTTTAGGGACAGCATGCACACATATCAGCAATCCCCCATGTCAGGCCCATACCCTGAACTCTTTAGTATGACATTCTGGCCAATTCTTCACTATTTAACATTTTGTGGGCCTGGCTATCAGCCTCATATCTCCTCTGTGTTTCTGTGCTGTCTCTTGGGCAGGCTTACCTTCTTGGCCCACCTCTCCCTGTTCCTTGACCAACTGAAGTGCTGTCTCTTTGATGCTTTCAGTGTCCAGGAAATTCCTGGGACAAAGTAAGGATTTTTTTTTTTTATGTCCAGTTTACTGGCTTTTAAAAGTACCTCTGTGTAAACTTTAGTGGCACTTGTCATGTTGGATGGCTATGTACAGCCTGTGGCATGCTGGGACTCTGTCCTAAAACATTAGAGGTTCATTGGTGAATTGTAGCACTCATGGGGAGGGGCGGGGTGTGAGTTTAGATGTCTATCTCCAGGTGTCCCTGTTAGGATTGTGTAACTGGAAGCATGTTGTGTCACCTGTCTGAACCCGCTTTCTCCGCAGCCAACTTAGTCTGATTCTGTCTTGTAGTGAGGTCAGAGAGAGAGTCCTTGGGAGGTTCTTTCCTCAACTCTGACGGCTGAGAACATTAGCTGGGCACTAGCTAGAGGAAGTGGCTTCTCATTGTGTCCAGGGGCCCTCATCCTAAGAGGAGAGCCACATCCCATAGTGCTCTTGCTGTGATACTGGAACCCATAACTTCCTTCAGGGCACATCATGCTGTCCCTCTAGGGAGATATGTCTCACAGGGTCATGAAGGACCAGTTTCTTAGCAACGCAATCTATGGGGACTGAGTTACACATCCCAGTCTAAATGTTTCTCTTGACACTGACTCTAGGCTCGTAACACCCATGGTACTGAAAGCCTTCTGGAACCCCAGTGCATGCTTCATTACAGTGGAAAAAAGAGCTGTGTTCTTGTCTGAATTGTAGCAATGATCAGCTGTCTTGATGTTACTCTCATTCCCTGTAATCACAGTGGCTGCTCACGTCTACCAAGCACTGCTAAGCACTATCACACATGGTCACCATAGGGGGAGGAGCCTGCTATTCTGTGGTATCACCTATATCTGTGATGCAATACTTAATGTGGCATAATGAATAGAGAATAATAAACATGTGCTGGTGTGTAGTATGCTGTAAATCTTTTCATACTAGCAAAGTGGATGGGTAAAGGGACGTTAGCTTCCCCGTTTCTCAGAGTATCAGAGACTGAACCTGAGAAGCACCGGGATGTATCAATATCTCAGCAAAATATATATGCCAATGTATGGTTTTCAGACTTTTGACATTATGTATCTGATTTGCTTTGAGCCCTCAGCTCTGTTCCCCCTCCCAGGTGGCATATTGTATATATTTTGGTGAGAAAAAGTGATGTCCTTTTTAAGGTTTAATGTTTTGCTTTCAGGCTGATTAATCACACAAAGAAATTGATGGAGAAAGAAGAAAAACTGTGCATTAAAATCCTCCAGACGTTACGGGAGATGCTGGAGAAGAAAGACAGCTTCATGGAAGAGGTATTCCTTTAGTTTTTAGTATTCAAAAAATAGGGTTTTTGTTTGTTTGGTTGGTTTTTTTGGCATTTGAAATAAAGTAAAATTTCCAGAATGCCGTATCTACGTTGTGCAAGCACTCCTTATTGGTTGGATAACACCTGGGTGTTGCTCCTGTTAGTCACATTATTGCAGCTTTATGGAATTTACCTTCATATTTGATGCTGAACTCAGATTGCAGTGGACGGAGCATTTCTCTCATTCACTGTGCTGCAGTCTGTCTCAGAAGTGCGCATTGTCTTCTTGGATGGCGTCTTGGGCTGAAAGGCCTCCTTTGTGGGCCCGGGAATTGAACCCAGGCCCTGTGTTTGCGAGTGCTCTACCACCAAGCTGCACCCTTGAATCACAAGTGAACTTGTGGGGTGATGGGTGATTGAGGTGCATTGTTTAGCATCAGCCTGTAGAGAGTTACTGTTCATGCTGGCATGTGTTTTTTTAAATTATAATTACATGTTTATGTTATTTTTCATATATTAATGCCAAGTATTGTAAGATAATCGTTTTAAATAAACGGAATAGTTGGTTTCTATTCTTAGCTGTATTGGCGAATGTACAGTTGATATTCATAGAAATATCAACTTATAGATTGTCAGTCAGTCGTTAAAAACGACAGCTCAGGTGCTCATTAAGTGGTACCTAGCAGCGTTTTGATAACCACGGTGATAGGCATAAATGTGAAATAAGAATCTTGAGAAGTTTTTCTTTTTCTTTTCTTTTTCCTTTCTGTTTCAAAGCTAGCTACCTACTTTTTCATGCTAAGCATCAAGCAAATTTTGTGCAGAGGTGCCTCGGCATATTGGTGGAGTATTTCCAATAATGCCAATCGTCTGGTATTTTAAAACTGCAAAGGTTTAATTTTTGTTAGTGGATACACGTGCTTTTTAGTTCCAGAAAGTCTGCTGTGATTGGATTCCCTTTGTGTATCCTGTTAAAAAAAGAAACAGAATGGAAAATTGGTTATCAGTAGGAAGGACTTTGCTTCAAAGTCCTGCATTAGAAGGGGTTGGCAACATGGCTCTGTTGCTAAAGCTGTTGTCACACAAGTGTCAGTACCAGAGTTCAGCTCCCAGAACCAATGTGGAAAGCCAGACAGGATGTCAAACACTTGAATTCCCAGAGCTGGGGAAGCAGAGAACACTGGGGCTCCTTGGTGAGGTAACCTGGCCTACTGGGTGAGTTCTAGACCAAGGAGAGACTCTGTCTGGAGACAGAGGATCAACAGCAATGTTGCATGCGCGTGCACGAGCGCACGCGCACGCGCACACACACACACACACACGCACACCCTGTTAGAATGAAGTATTTGCTTTACTAATCAAAATGCCCTCTGCTTAGTCCCACTAGCTAAACTATATCTGGGCAACAAATCATTAAAATAAATGTTGTCAGTGTGATTTTAGCAAGTGGTGGGGTTTTTGGACATAATTTTGAAGACAACCTTAGTTATGGGTCTCCTTAGGATTTGCAGCTGTTCTCATGTGAGCCCTTAGTGCACGGCGACAGGTTACCCAATTTCTCACATGGCCCCTTAGTGCAGTACTGCCTGTTAGCTGATTTCAGGGGTGCCTTAGGTTCCTGAGCAGAACGATTAGGTCAACATAGTTTTTCTGACAAGCCTTCGGGTTTGACACAGCAGATCAACACTGAATGCTCTAAAGGAGAGAAGGAAGGACATGGGGATCCTGCTCTCAGTAGGAGTGTTACAATCCAAGCTGCTCACGCTGAAGTTAGCCATCCATTCTCCCTACCTGCTCTTGCTCACTGCAGCCCCCTCCCTCACAGCCTCTCTCTCTCCCTCCCTCTCTGCCTCCCTGTCTCCCTTCTTTCTTTCTTTTCTTCTGTCTAGAAAACTCCAGTGGTTCACACACATTCAAACTTGCATGCACACACTCATGCCTACCACACGCATTAAAATGATAATAAAAGCAATAATAATGGAATGTGGAAGCTGGAGAGATGACTCTGGTTAAGAGCACTGACCACTCTCCCTGAAGACCGAGGTTCACTTCCCAGCATCCGCATGACAGCTCACACTGTAAAAGTAGGAGATCTGACACTGTTTTCTGGCTTCTGAGGGCACCAGGCACACACATGGTCAAAAACATGCATATAGACAAAACAACCATGCAAACATTAAAGGAAGGAAGGAAGGAAGGAAGGAAGGAAAAGAATGTGACGCTTGTCATGGTTTGGCGCTGTGATAAAACACTGAGCCAAAGGCAACCTGGGTGAAGAAGGGGTTCGGCTTACAGGTCACCATCCACCACTGAGGAATGCCAAGGCAGGAGCTAGAAACTGAAGCAGGGACCATGGAGGGATGCTGTCTACTGCCTTGCTCCCGCTGGCTTTTACAACTAGCTACCTTTGTCATATAGCCTTGTCTGCTTGCTTAAGGATGGTATCAACTATGCTAGCCTTCCATGTCAATTAGCAATCAAGAAAATGCCCCACAGATGCCCATAGGCCGATCTGGGAGGGAAATCTTCAGTTGAGGGTCCCTCTTCCCAGGTGTGCCATGTTGACAGCCAGAATTGGCTATCAGAGCATGTCAGACAAGCAGAGAATCAGATAAATCTCTAAGAAAACAATAAAGAGGCGTGTGTGTGTGTGTGTGTGTGTGTGTGTGTATGTGTGAGCGCGAGCGCGCGCATGCGTGCGTGCAAGTGTAGAAGGGGACATTGGCAGAGGAATTAGTGAGCCCTGGAGTTCTGACTTATCTTGTTAATTACCATGGCTACTAAGAACAAAATAAGACAGAAATTTGAGTGTGAGACTTTTAGCTTTAAGTCAGCCTCTGGGTGCTTTAGAAGCAGGTGACTCCCTGTTCCCAAAACAGCATGAGAGGGTTCAAGCGTCTGTCTCCAGACAGCACTGGATGCCCCTTTGCATCCACAGGCTTCTTAAAAAACCTGGTGCTTAATGATCTTTGCCAGTGGATGGGGGTGACCCAAGCCTGCGTAAACTAGTGCTGGGTGACAAGCTGGACAGAGTGACTACTCTGCCAGTCCCTAGGGGTTTTAGGAGAAGCCTGGGACAACAGGTGGTGTTTCATGATTGTCTTACTTCCCGGTTCACTGACACTTTACTGTCTTAAAATGGTACAAACTCACCATCATTAGATTTGGAGGGCAAAGGATAAAATCAGATCAACTTGTCAGCGGAGGTAGACTCCATCTGGAGGCTGTGGGGTCATCCTCATTTCCGAGTCCTGTGTGTCTCTTGAGGCCTCCCACATGCCTTGGCTCATATACTCTGTCTTAGCTAGGGTTTCTGTTGCTGTGAACAGACACCATGACCACAGCATCTCTTATAAAGGATAACATTTCATTGGGGCTGGCTTACTGGTTCTGAGTTCAGTCTTTTAGCATCATGGCAGGAAGCATGGCAGCATGCAGACAGACAGACATGGTACTGGAGAAGCAGCCAAGAGTTCTATATCTGGCAGCAGGAAGAGAGAGAGAGAGAGAGAGAGAGAGAGAGAGAGAGAGAGAGAATGAGAATGAGAATGGATGTGAGTGAGTGAGTTAGTTCCTGGCTTGAACTTTTTAAACCCCAAGCCCACACCCAGTGACACACTTCCTCTAATAAGGTCGTATCCCCTAATGCCAGTTCCTAAACATTCAAATACGATCTGCAGGGACCATTCTCACTCAGACCACCACCGGCCCTGTGTCTTCATAACCCATTCACGAAAGCCTTCCCATTCACTTTCCCTTCTCTTTCTTCTCGTTCCTTTTCTCTCCTTGAATGGACAATCCTTCTATGTGAGACTCTTGTCTCCCTCTTAGAAGACCTCTGGTTGCATTGGAACGACTTAAAAATCTGGTATAACTCCTGTCCCTTGCTGAGATCTTTAATTTAATCTCACCTTTATATGTTAAGTGACTCATTCACAGGCTCTTTAACTACAGAGATCTCAAGTCATGGGCATGTTTGGGCTGAGTGTTTATCTAGCCCACCACTGTAATGTGCCTGTGCACACACATGGGTGTTGCTCAGGGGGATTACACATGTTTGTTTTGTGTGTTGAAGAGTCTGTAAATTCAAATCTGAGTGGAGACTTCTTTCAGATGGTCAGGGGCCAGAAAGAGCCCTGGAGCCTGGGGGGTGGGGTGGAGTGGGGTAGCTGTGCAGTGTCAAGTCAGGAGCCAAGATGCGTGGGTTAGAGTGCTGGCTCTCTTCTTTCTCCTCCTCAGTACCAGGGAGACAGCAATGCTACCTGTGAATCCGGAGGAGTATTAAATAAAACGGTGTGCATAACACATTAAGAGACAGGGCTAATGGACGCTAAGCTCGCTAGTACTGCCTTTGAAACCCAATGCTGAAACCTGAACGGTACCTATCATGCCAGTTCAGAACATCAGAATGATTGTCAAATGGACCAAAAGCACTGGTGGCTTTAATAAATGTTTTCTTTTCAGTTGCTGGGGCTTGTGGGGCTAGAGACAAAGTGAGTTTGGTCTAATCGCTGTTGTGATCTTTACTGGAAACACGCGAAGCTCTTCACATCTTGGTGTGTCATACACAGCAAGTGTTTAGTGAGCTGTTGTAGTGGGCACCCACTGTGTGGTCTGCAAAGCAGAAAAGAATATGGAAGGGTGTCATACTCCAGATTCTGTGCCCAGGATCAGGGGATGCTCAGCAGAGAGAACAAACGTGGGTCGGAGGACTGCAAAGAGGAGAGTTTCTGTTCCAGCACCCACTCCCAGCCTTGAGGAGAACCTGAGAATAACGTGCTAGAGACTCAGCTAATGTATATTCCAGAGAAGACACACCCCAGAGGCTTTGAGCCAGAGGAATTCCCATACAAAACCAGGGGCTGGCTGCAACAACCCTAAGTGCTGACCCCAACAGTGTCAGAATCCCACAGAAGCACAGAGGGTAGATCTGGTGGTACAGCTGTTTGAAGAAGGAACAGGCAGTCTGAAGAGTGGACTGGGCATCTCATGCTTCCCATCGGCTTGATCCATTTTAGAATGAGACCTCTCACAGCCAAGTGAACCAGCACCAAAACCTTGTTACTTTGTTCTTTGGATGTTACCAATGTCCTACTTTGTTCTTCGGATGTTACCAATATCAATATCCGCATCTAGAGGAGCTGATAGCTAGGTAACATGTTATCTGCATCCACTTAGATGTAGAGGCTTGCAGAAGCCTTGGAGTCCTAATCTTCATCTTACGATTAAAAAGAAAGGCAGGGCCTGGTCTACAGAGTGAGTTCCAGGACAGCCAGGGCTATACAGAGAGACCCTGTCTCGAAAAAAACAAACAAACAAACAAAACCAAAAACAAACAAAACCCCAGAAAAACCCCAAACCACCCCCCCCCCCCAAAAAAAAGAAAGAAAGAAAGAAAGAAAAGAAAGAAAGGCGGGGAAGAAGCGTTCTGCTAAGTGGCTCGTGCCTCTAAGTCAGCAGATTGTGAACCCAAATCCGGAGTTTCTCTTGCTTCTTTCTACTGTGTTATGTGGTGGAATCAGGAATTAAATAATGCTGCTCAAACAAATGCTGCTTGCATTCCATCTCATTTTGTCAAGCTGGGGCTGCCGACTCAATTTTCTGCCTCCGTTTTTATTTATTACCACAGGTAGTTCAGATAAAGAGTGGTACAAGGAATGGCTGTCCCAGAAGGCTAAAGCTAGCCCAAGATAAAGTGATTAGCCCCCAAGACCACAGAATTCTAGTCTCTCCACAGTACTGAAATTTCAATTTATCCATTGGTCTGCAGACACAGTTCTTTCGGGAGGCTTTTGTGCACAGCCAGACACAGATTCTTCTCAAGAATTTTCGTTCACACCATAATTCATTTAAACCATATGACAATCAAATCACAGAGAAATCACCACAGAGAAGTTAACAGATGTGTCAGAGTTTACACAGCAAAGCACAGTGGAGTCAGTATAGATCCCAGCCCATGCAGCTACAGAGTCTGCATCGAGAATCCATTTTCCCATGGGAGGCTGCCTCTCATTGCATTGAGATGTCAGCCACAGAGCTATAGGAATACTACATGTGACTGCAGAGGAAGAGAGAGCTTTTTGTTAAAACAGTGCAGACCACAGACCACATTTCATCAGTGTTCAATGGTTTGTGAGCATCTACCACGTACTGAGTTCTTCGGCATTGCATCGGCTTGGATCCTTCTTGTTTTACCTGGAGCCCGAGACTCTGAAGCCTTTCTGGGTACTTCCCCCTTTAAACCAAACAACACCGGCAGTTTGAATGTTTGTTTGCAGACTATCCAGTAGAGTTGGAGGCTCAGCTTAGCTTTTGCCTGAGTTGTTAATTACGATTCAAACCTTGGACTCCACTCCTTACATAAGCACAGCCTGGGAAAGACAAAAAAGTGTGCTAGGCACACAACAAGGTGGCTTGGTATGAGGAGCCCAGGGCAATGTATCTAATGAGGCCTTGGAACGATTTGGGTTGGGGAGGAAGGGCAGGCTAAGGGTACTAACAGAAATGTATACTTAAGTGATTTCCATCTGAAGCATCAAGCCGACTCCATGTTCTCTTGTCCTGTCAGAGCACCCACGGGAGGTGGGTGTTGTTGGCCACATAGGAAGCAACCCCCTACCCCCTTTGCCACTGTGGTATTGCTTTGAGCAATCTACCAACCACCAGGGTGTGCATAGCCATTGGTTTATGAACAGCATAGCTTGTGACCTATGGAGAATTGGTCATCTCTTAGGCAGAGTAAGCCAAGACTTCCTCCTCCCAGGCTCAGTGTCTTATTTCTGGAAAGGACAGCCCTGACAGCAATCTCACTGTGCTCTTACCAATCAATGAACAGAAGAAACCTCAAGCCCTGTAGAGCCACCCTACCCGAGGCAGCCTGTGTTTCCCATATGCTTGGTTCCCCTTCTCCCAGGTTCCTCTTCTCTCCCTCTGCAACCTGTGTCCTTTCCCTGAGGGGTCTCTCTTCCCCAAGCCCAATGTTTTCTCAGCTCTTTATTGAATAGCTGCTCGATTCTTCCTCATCCTTTGAGTCAGGAGCTGCGTGAGAGAGAGAGAGAGAGAGAGAGAGAGAGAGAGAGAGAGAGAGAGGTTTTCCATGGCTACCTCAGGGCTGATTTCTCTCCTACTTTTGAAATCCCTAGCACTTTGTGGGGTGGGGTGGGGGCTTTGGACGGCATCATCCTGATACCTGTTAATAGTCCCCCACCCCCTCCCCCCATCCAGCGGACCCTATGCATAGCTAGTGCCCCAGGCCTGAACCCCCACTAGCAACAGGGGTTTTTGTCTGTGCCACACTGCAGCTACTCCTCTAGCCTCTCAGCTCTTGATCTTTGCCACCTTCAGTGACCATTGTGCTCCATCACCCTTCTTGAGAAGCCCCTGGAAGTTTGCACCTCTGGGAGCTACTGATTTTGTGTAGCCACTAATCTGGGGATCCGAACCCTGCAGTCCACTCCCTTGGCTTCCAGCTGTGCCAGGTTTGGCCATCCCTGGACTTATTCACGACTTCAGATCCCTCTCAGTTCCCACCCGCCTCAGCTTGCTCCTCCTAGGGTATCAATCAGTGTGTTTTCAATCAATGAGATAACTGGCTCAGAGTTAATAGTCCACTGGTGAGCAGCTGAGGCAGGAGACTAGCCATCATTCCTAAGGGTGTAAAGGAAGGAGGGTTGCTTCTTCTAAGGTGTTGGATTATTGTTGACAAAACATGAGGTAAGAGATGTGAGACTGACTATCAGGACAAAATAACACACTTTCTCTGCTCAGCTTCGGCAGACGGACTCTTTCAGATTAAGTCGTCTGGCTGGCTTTCTATCTGCATCTTACCTAGATGTTCGTGTCGCCTCTTTCCACATAAAGCTAGAATGTTGAAAGCTCTCTTTCAAGACAGCTTCTGCTTCCTTGTGAACGTGGGCACTGTGTGATCTCCGAGAGTGAAGTGGCTGAGGGATCCTGAGGCTGAGAACATATGGGTGACAGTCTGCTTCTTCTCAGCGTCTGTGTCTCCTAACAAGACATCTGTTAGGCTCTCCCGCCTCGGATCATATGCCGTGGTTTGCCAATTGTTTTCATAAATATTAATCTCTGAGATCTCAACTGACAGACAAGTTGTTCTCTTGGGTTCTTTTCTTATTTTTCACACTCCATCTTGGAGTGATTCTGCTGTGTTACAGTGAAAACTTTTTTTTTCAGATACAAAGTTTATATTTTCAAAACGGGCGCTTTTCTCTTTACATTGGAATTTTCCTTCTTTCATCATTTTAACTAAACATGTTGCCTTCAGAACAATGTTCTTGCATTGGTTTGTGGAAGCATGTAATTCACTTCATCCTTCACGAGTACCTCAGGAAGGCACTGGGTGCTCTAAAAGGATAAATGGATATGTCTTAGTCCAAAAGTGTGTGTTTTAAACTTCAATCATGATTATGGACTGTGAATAGTTCAGATGGTCTATTGTGTGTTGTGATTTGTGAACCATCCCCACATACTGTGTGCTCGAATCAGTGTTCTCCAGCAGGTGGTGCTCATGAGCAGGGTGATGGAAATGAGGTCGCATCTCATTGGTGGAAGTGATTCACTGGGGCAGGGCTTTGAGATTTTTATAGTCTGGCCCCACCTCCTCGTCCTACGCGTGAGGCTGCAGATACTATGTGACCAGATGCCTTTTACTCCTGCCAATGCCTTCTGGTCCCCTTTCTCTCAAGTTACTTCTCGTCAGCAATAGGAAAAGTAACCAAAATATATGTTAGATTAATACGGAATTTCCAATCAACGAGATAACTACGTAAGCCTGTCTCGGGATCAACACGCTGTCTGCCTGCACTGTTATTTTATACTGGTTGGCAGCTGTTTTGAGCATATGTAGCTCCACAGTCTCTCTGCAGCTCAGAGGAAGATTTTAAGCCACATGCTGCTGCGTTTTGGTTCATTTTTACCCTGTGGCACTCCAGACTTATTTAACTGTTTCCTTTAGAGGCCAGTGTTCAGAGAATTTTAAATGGCCACAATTATTGCAAAAAATAATAAAATCATTTTAATCTCAAGGTATTCCACACAGGAGCTTGATCTGAAGTCTGTCAGGGAGTTGCCATCTTGTGTGATGCTGATGATAGGAAACAGCAGTTGACAGAATTTGAAGGGACACTGTGTGGTCCTATTGCTGGGTTAGACATTCTCCTTAGCCACCTGCTAGGCACTGGACTCAACCAGTCGTCTTTCTTTTTCAAGGGCATATTTAAGACCCCCCAAACCCCCCATGTGTCTCAAAGCATGGATATGTGGAGGTCAGGGGACAACCTTTGCTGTTGTCGGAGGCGGGCAGGGGTCTCTGTGTCATCTGCTGTGTTCCTGTTTAGCTTCTCGCTTGACACAGCCCAGGGTTATCGTAGTTAACTCATCCAGGAGATTGCTTCCATCAAACTGGCCTATGGGCATTTTGCTTTAGGAGGACCAGCCTACCATGGGCAGTACCATCCCTAGGCAGAGAGTCCTGGACTGTCTAAGAAAGGTAGCTGAGCAGGATTGAGAGAGAAACAACCAGTTAACAGCAACTCCATAGTTCCCGCTTCAGATCTTGCTTCAAGTTCCTGACCTGACTTCTTTACCTGATGGCCTGTGACCTGGAAGTATAAGCTGAAATAAGCCCTTCCCCCCTACCCCCAAGTTCTTTAGCCATAGCAACAGAGACCCAAGGCCAGATAGCTAGTGTGCTAACTGTGCCAGACTCTCTGGCCCCAAGCTTCTGGGGACTCTCCTGTGTGCACCCCTGTCTCTGGTGTAGGAGCCTGGGTTTGCAGGCATTTACCACCACACCCAGCTTTACATGGGTTCTGGAGATCTGAACTCAGATCTGCTGCTTGCACCAGTAGCCCTTCACCCTCTGAGCCATCTCCTCAGCCCAACATTTCACATCTTGAAGGGAGATCTTCATGAGAGATTTGAGCTCTTGTTTTTCTCTTCATTCCTTCATTCTTGATTTTTAAAGGTAGACCACAATAGAGGGAGATAGCCCGAAAACACAGTAGCTCAGGGTATACATGATGGAATCGGATTTCCTCAGCTCTGTGTGGAATCACGTGGAATCCACTTAAAGAAGTGTTGCTGGGTCCTGCCATCTTTAAAGCCTGTGTTGGTGTTAGGGCCTCACTCTGCTCTGAGGCAGACTGGTAAGCTCCTTTACTTTCCTTTGTCTTCTGCTTTCTGGCACTCGGGCAGTGTCCCTGTGGTGTTTGCATGCCAGCTGATGCTCGCCAGGCTTGCTCTCTGGGTAGAGCACCTCGGTGGCTCTTATGGAGAAAAGAGGGTGTCACACAGACTGGAAGCCACATCATGGTTGGCTTGGATGCTGAGGGAATGAACATTCCATACCAGAGGGTCTGCTCCACCTCAGCTAGCCAGCCCACAGGCTGGGAGGATGGGTGGTTTGACTTGTGCCCTCTGGTCCATCAAGAGGAAGACCTAGCCTTAGTTGTGTAGTATTAGACAGTTGCTTGGTGCTTGCATGTGCAGGAATGAAACAGTCCCATCCATAAGAATTCATAGCATTTGTCATAAAGAGATCTGCAGAAGAAGGGGCTTGGACAAGGGGAATTTATTTTCTTATAGTTCCAGAAATCTGAGGAGAAGGCACCTATGAAATGGCTTCTTCTGAGGGTCATGGAGGAGAGATCTGCGTCCAGTTTCTCTGGTAGACTTGTAGGTGGCTGTTATGTCCCCTTGCGTCTTCAACCATATTGCTTCTGCATGTATGTTTATCTAAATTCTCTCTTAGCTTGGCATTAGTTGTACAGAATTAAGGCCACCCCAATGGCCACATATTAATTTAATGGCCCCTTCAAGGATAGTTTGTTCTTTCAGAGCTACAAAGCGGGGGTTGGAGCTGCAGGACTTACCTGTGATTGTGGATGGTATATGCTCATGAGGACTGACACAGTTTCATTCTCTGATCAACCCACTGTGGGGCCTATGTGAATGCTTCCTGTCTGCTTCCCATGTGCTCGTTGTGCAGAAGGCAGCCACACTGGGGACAGCAGGTCTTTGGCGTACACCACAGCATTAGGAAGGTGTTTTGAAACATGGTTATCTAAACTTGTTCAAACCTACAAAAGAAACTTAAAAGGGTTTCTGCCTTCCTCTTGGTTCACATCCCTATGTTCAAACCAAAGAGCTGACTGACAGAAGTGTCCCAGCGATGGTGAGACCCCTGTGTGTGGATGTTTGAGTAGAAGTTGGGCTGGGTCCTGACAGAGCAACTGTGTAGAAGAAAGCAATGTAGGAATTGGAAAATCCACAGAACCCTACGTTTTTCAGGGCAGTTTTTAGCCCAGGGATGACTCTACAGGATGCAGTCTCTCCAATTTTTATTGAGTAATTATAATGGTTGATGTTCTTTGGTATTTAGCAATTCTTCTGGGGTATCCTCTCACCAGCCTGGTCCCTTTTGTAGTAAAATGTATGTGTAAATACTGTATCCAGGTCCCCAGTTATCGCTTGGCGTAGAGGGTGTGGGAATGTGAGACCTGGATTTATTTCTCAGCAGTATAAAACAAACAAACAAACAAACAAACACCACCCTTCACTGAAAACTGTGCCTTGTTGGGGAGTAGGCTCCCTACGTTCTGTAAGTTTTCATAAATCCCAGATGATTTTGCTCTTCCATTTGGAAAGTGGCCAGTCTTTAACAAGCTGGTGGCCACTTCTAAGATGCATATAAAGCAGGCATTAGGAAACCACGGTGTGAGCCCCAGTGACAGATATGGCCGAGGCTCGATGTGTTATTCCTCATGCCCATCAATTAGAGATGAAGGTGAAATTGTTTTAATGAAGAATATGACTCATGCCGGTGTTTCACTAGCATCTTGGTTTCTGCACTTACAGTAACTTTTAGCAGTGTCTTACTTTCTTGGGAATAAAAATTCTCCATGTCAGTTATGTTTTAAACCAGCTCGCTCATCCCAGTAAGAGAGGAATAGGCAATCAGAATCAGGAAAATGAAACTTGAAACCTGGCCTTATGTTGCAGTCTTGCAATCCCAGATAGTCAGAAGGCTGAGACTGGAGGATTATAAGATCAAAATCTGCCTGAGTTCAAGGACAGCCTGGGCAACTTTGTGAGATCCTGGGCAAAAATAAAGGGTAAAAGGAGGTCTTCAGGTGGAGCTTAGAGGTGGGGAGCTTGCCCAACATATTTCAGGCTCTGAGTTTAATCCCCAGGGCCTCTGCACGAATGCATGCATGCACGAATGAATGAATGAGTGAATGAATGAATGGCAGAGCAAGACCACTGCCCTCCAGTAGGTACCCACATATCCTTGCTGGTGTAACCTCACCCTGGAGGTTTCAGGGTCCGCTGCTTTGCTGTGGCACAGGAAGAAGGAACCTCTGCCGTTTAGCGAGGAGACTGTGCCGTGGAAGATGAGACTGAGCTACGCTGTTTTTAGAAACAGAAGGAATCCAACCTACAGAACAGTAGCCATGGGAACAACCCTAGAGGTGCTCCTTGGAGCCGTAGGAGTGGGGAAATCTCAGAGCATTGAGAGAAAACAAAATTAAAAACAAAACGCAGAAAGCTACTAACGAACCCAGTGTTTAACGCCTGCCTGCCGTCGCTGTGTTTCTCCAAGGTCGGTTTTCCTCCAGCTTATGACTCTTGGTGGGTGGTAAATGTATAGTTAGAAATGTATAGATCCATGGACAGTCAGATCCAGTGTGAGGATATCTGTCCAGGTTTATTGTTCGTTCAGGAAGCTGACTTAATGTCTTCTTTACTTATTTATTTTTTTTTCCGCTGCAGAATGCAACATTTGTACTTCACGTTGCCCAGGTATTTTGGTGGACAGGCTGCAGCCAGGCACCTCAGCAGAGTCTGGTGGGCGCTGTATCGGCAGTCTCAGACACCCAGACACAGAAGCCAACCTATCTAGTTCTGAGGTCGCTGTCTTTTATCTCACTCCTCAGGGCCTTTGGTAGAAAAATAACTTACTGTAACTGATTTAATTAGCTGAATACACTTTGCATGCAGCGGTTACCCAACCCAAAAATGCTGATCGTTAGATATTAAATGTGGCTCTTCCTTGAATATTAAAAGGACTTGACTCTTGTCCTGCCTTTATCTGTCATCAGTCCTGCTCTGCTGATCAGGATGTCTTCATGAATTAACAAGTATCAAGAAAACTCTGACTAAGACAACAAAATAATTCTGAACAGAAGTACCTGCCCCTTCAAAGCTCATTGCTAGGTTCTGGGATATTAACATATATAGACTATGATGCCCAGAGAGGCTATGCAAATTTGAGGCTGGGTTCAGAGAAGCCTGTGAAAAGCATGGTTTCTGGAGTCAAAAGTTGAAAACAGGAGCTCGTGCGCGTACAGGTGATGGGCGTGGCAGTCTAGGTGGTTTATAGACCTAAGGGGTAGGTCAAGGACATTTATAGCCCCAGAGATGTGGGAGTCCCTGCAATCACCAGGACCAGCCAGTAGCATCCTCATGAGGCAAGAAGGAAATCCAGCTCAACACAACTCAGTAGCCTATGTTGGTTCAAACTTCTGACCCTGAGCAGTTTGTTAGCCATATTTATTAACCAAAGTAAAATTTTGGAAAAAAAGTTCCTGATGATAATTAACTCAATCCCATGTGTACAACAACAAAGCTTAAGACATGTTTACATTGAAACTCTTTACAAAGAATGGCCTCTTTCATAAAGATGGGTTCTGTTGACTTAGAATCAATGTCCAATGGTCTAGGGAGAAGGACTGAGAGAAACATAAGAGTCTGGGGGAGGCAGGAGTAACCTGGTTCTACAGACAGCACAGATCCCCATCATTCCTAGCATTCTGGGTGGGAGACGGGTATACATCTCCTCCATTGAGGAGTCAAGTCTTCCTGTGTGACATTCTTGGTTTCTGTAGTGCTGATCTGTGAGTACAAGGACCAATTAAGAGAAGGCACTTTGCAGGATTGATGGGCAAGAAGATCTTGCATGGACAGTACCACCCGTAGATGCTCACTGTAGTAGCTAGTAGTGCTTTCAAACAGGACCATGGCCCAAGTGCGTGGCTCAGACAGTGTGAGGTGTTCTGAGGACTCTGGGTCTGTCTCTGAGGACTCTGGTGAGTCATTGAGAAATTAGTGTTCAGGTCTCATGTGAATGAGGAAACAATAGTTTACTGCCTGTGTACAGCTATGAGAAAGCAGCTTTTCACTCAGTGTTGCTCTACGCAGACCAGCAATGACATTCAAAGTAAATTGATGGAATGGGGGAGGGGTTCTCTGTGACAGAGTACATACCTGCCATGGAACAGGTTCCAGAGGTAGCCCCAGTGCCACTCTACATATGAGAGTATCTGGGGCAGCATCAGGTTCTTGCTACATCAAGTCTCTCCTGTGGCATCTTATGCCCCTGGGTGCCCACCTTTATCCCTTGTCCTTAATGCATACATCTGTGTCAGATCTTAAGTGTCATTCTGCAGCCCCAGAGTGTTGACAGATCTACTTCTGTTTACATGTATTTGTTAGTGTTAAGGTTTGGGGAGCCTGGTTCAGTTCCTTTCTTCTAAGACTTGAATCACAAGGGGTTGTTCGGGTGGATGCCAAAACGTCAGCTTTGTTACACACCACGTGGAACCACAGAGGTAGATCTGTGTGTTCACAAGTATTTTCATGAGACTCAAGGGATGGTGGCATCTTTCTGCATGTCAGAGAGAATCTCAGAATCCACTTACCACTGTAGTTAGCCACACAAGCACCTCCCACTACAGGAGGATTGTCCTGCTCTCTAGAGGAAAGGTTGAGTTCTCACTAATGTAGGTCAGTCAGTCCTGCACTTGGGTACGTGAGGCAAGGAGAAAGGTTGCTCCCCACCAGTGTTCCTTCACAGGGGTTTACTGTCCTCACTGTCTTCACAATTGGTCCTTCTTACCTTGGTCCATCCTGAGACAGACTAATGTCCTCAGAGAGATGCTGAGCGTGCTTGACTTTGTGGGGCACAAATTCTAGCTGATTTCTTCATAGGAACATCTGTTGCTAAACTCCATGTTGTCTTGCTGTTTCCACTTCTCTGGTACTGAATCCATTGAGGGGAGAGGGGTAAACAGTAGCAGAGTGCTCTGTAGCAGGTCAACTAGAGCTTGCTCTAAATCGTCAGCAATTCCAGGCACATGCTTGAGTTGAAAGAGATTTGATCACCTTTCTTGCATGCCAAAGTTGAGCTATCCCAGAATCCCATTGCTCAGTGATGTCTTGCATAAAAACGTTTCAGTACTTGACACCTGGAGACAACGTACCTCTTACCACCAACCAACACTAAAGACTTTCTGCGTAGTGTGTACCATGTCTGGAGGTACACAAGTTGTGGAGCCAAAAGGAGTCTGCACTCTCATGCAGAATGCATGTCACGTGACTTCCAGAGGAGAACAAATAAAAAGTTAAGCCAGTACCACCTGCTAGGTGACTCATGTAGGAGCAAGGATGGGGAGCAGATTGGTTAGTCAGGAACAGACGTTCTATACTGATTTGGGGCAGCCAAGAAGAGTTTTCTTAAGATTAGATTTTATCATTCATGTGTGTGCATATATTTCTCTGTGTTGGCTTGTGCATGTGAGTACAAGTGCCTGCACAGGCCAGATGAGGGCACCAGACTGGGAGTTACAGGTGGTTTTGAGGCACCTCATATGGGGCCAAGAACCAAAGTCAGGTTCTCCATGGGAGAGCAGCACATGTTCCTAATGGCTGAGCCAACTTTCCAGGCTTTTGGATCTGTTCTTAGGCTTGACTCACCAGGCTTGGGTTACTGGGAGAGAGCTTTCTCTGGTGTCTTCCCTTCCTTCCCCCATGTCCCTCTTGCTAGTGAAGCCACACTGACTAAGTTGCTTGACTCAAATCTTACATATGGGTTGTCTTTGTGTCTCACCTCTTACCCCATATGTACAGCAAAGATGCAAGCTAGCCATTGATACTCAGCTGCTTGTGTGCCCTGCTGCTGCCTTGTCTAAACCCATCGTCCTGGTCTAAGTCACTGTCATTACTTGCCAGGACTACCATGTGACATCTTGATAGGCTTTAGCTATCCACTTAATATAGCCTAGAAAAAAGAGTCTCCATTGGATCTTTATCAGGTTGGCCTGTGGTCATGTCTATGGATGACTCTCTTGATTATTAGTTGATGTAGGGGGTCTAGCCCCCTGTGGGCAGCACCATTCTCTAGGCAGGTGGTACTGGGCCTTGTAAGAAAGCTAGCTAGGCATGACCCTGGGAGGGAGCCACCTATCAGCATTCCTCCATGGATTGTGCCTCAAGCTTCTGCTCTGACTTCCCTCTATGATGGTCACCTAGAAGCTAAAATAAATAGTTTCTTCTGTAAGTTGCTTTTGGAGAGAGGAGTTTCATGTCAGCAACTGAGAGGAAGTGAGGCATGTGACCTCCCAGCTCCTCTATTCCCACGTTTGTGAATGTCAGTCTGTTCTCTCTGTAAAGGTTGTACAGCATGTGTCAACTCATGTTGTGTGCCTCTTAGTGACCCATGAGGGTTTTCTGGCAATGGTCAAAGGGAAATTCACGTTTCTTACCAGATTCCATTGGGCCTAGCATTCTGTTGAGCATACCAGCCTCTCTCTCCTATGTGACTGTCCTGTGATCACATGTCCTCTCTCTTTCTTCATTGGTGGTTTTACATTTTCTGTTTCTTTTGCCTAGAATGCTGTTCCTCTTGTTGTTTGTGTGCCTGATTGCTTCTTTAGGCTCAGAGTCACATCCAGTGCCTCTCGTGGCAAGACTATACAACTCAGCTCCTCACTTACTGTCTGTCTTAGTGAGTTTCAGAGGGCGCTCCCTTCTGGTTCACTTCTGTTCTTGTTATCTGTTTCCCCAATAACCATGACTTTCATGAGACTAAGAACCCTGTGTGTTTCTTTGACTACGATGTATACAAAGAATCCTGGACTCACCTAAACCAATGAAGAATGTAGCTTCTACAATGAGATAGAGGACATGGCAGGCTGCATGGGGCTGAGAGCAAGGAGCTGGAGGCGGTTTGGGAAACAAGACACCTGGTCCAGGAATGGTGGATCCCAGCAGGAATGTTGATAGTGCTGGACTCAGCTGGAAGTTGGGTCCTGGGTCTGGCAGAGTTATACTGGTCTAAGAAGTGGGTATAAATTATGTTCTATGAATGGCTTGGGAATGGATAGAGAAAGGGTATTTAAAAGACTTGTTTATGCTTATTACTTTATGTATATAGGTGTCTTGCTTGCATGTGTGTATATGTACCACGTGTGTGCAGTGCCTGTTGAGTCCTAAAGAGGGCATGGCATCCTGGAAACTGGAGTTACGGAGGTTACCTAGCCACCAGGTGGGTGCTGGGAATTGAACCCAGGCTCCTGTGCAAAAACTGCTCTTAACCACTGAGCCACCTGTGAGTCTTAACCAGGCCCATGAAAAGGGTCAGTTCTAAGAAGTAAATCTCAAGACTTTAAGGTTATGGAGAGAGAAATATCCCAGAAGATCAGGAACACTGACTAACATGGAGTACGGGCTAATGCATGCACATACCTTGTTCAGGATATAGTTTGCCTGTGTGGAGTTTTGTGTTTGTGCAGTGTGAAGGCTTGCTTCTGTAGTCCTGGAGTATAAATTTGGAGAGTTCAAACTATCTTCTCAAGGTATGATAGTCAAGGCCGTGAGAGTGGAATTTATCTTGCTGTCAGTGAACTTACTGGATTGAGGGTTTTGATCAGGGCTGGTTCGCTCTGTGAGGTGTACCTGCCGTGATGACAAAGGTGAGCAACATCCAAGACTGTATCTGTCCAGGACAGAACTTCTTAGATGTATTTCAGATATATCTTATCAAGGGTAACTCTGTATGGCTGTCACAAAACCCAAACCCAAACTAAAATGTATTAAACAGAAGGTATAGAACCGAGGGCTTGTAGACATGGACTTTGGGAAGCTTTGGTAATGGGCAGGTCACAGGGACTTGAGGATGTTGCTCTCTTGCCGGATCCTGTCTTCGTGGCTCACCTCCTGGTAGAAATATTTACACTGGAGTTTTTGGAAAATACTTATTATAATGGACGCTGTGGTGAAGGACAGCTTTGCGAGGTGGGATTAAGCTCAGGCTGAACTGGGCTTACCTGCCTATCTTGTCAGTCCTGGGATCATTATTTTAGCATAAATTATTTGCACAAAATAATAGCGTCATTTATGGCATTCTTCTGCATGCATATATCACATTGTGATCGCTCCAACTTTGCCACCTGTGTATATGGCCTCCCCAACCCCACCGTAGATGGCAATGGACAGACCATAGAGCTGTTGTCGAGGCAGTTGGGCGGCACTCTCACAGGTTACCAGTAGGCGTCACTGTTCCATAAATGATGTCTCTTGGAGTAGCTGAGTACAAACCTTTAAATTATAAAAATGTTTTCATGTCTTCTTGTTTATATTTTGAATTCTCACTATATAATTTTAAATATTCAAGCCCGATGAGATCAAAATTGTTTTTATCTAAATCTAGTTACACTGATACAGTCAAATTTTATTCAGAATTCTAGTCATTGGTGTTATTTTAAACAGCTCATCGCCTGCTTGATTTTAGCTACTGTAATAGTAAGTCGCTTCCTTTGGTAGTACTTTGGTATTTACTAAAGACATAGGTGCATCTCGGAATCTTAAAAAGCACGTGTTTGTCACCTTTTCTGTGTGTTTCCTGGGTATTCTCTGCTTTCTCTCCATGTTTCAAGTTTATACTATCACAGGTTGCCTGCCAAGCTCTTGTTTTTGAAAATAACAGGAATATACTGCCTCATACCTGGGTTCAGGATCTTTGTATGTAAATAGATTTTTTAAAAAAGAATTTGAATACAGAAAAGGATAGACGTTCATTTGGCATTCATTGCTTTTACACTAGGGCTCAGCATTAGCAATAAAGCACCAGAGAAGGCCCAGGGGTGGGTAGATGTTTAGACACATACACCACACTCATGAGAGCTCAGTCTTAACAGAGTAACATCACTGGGAAACTAGATATACTCGAGATGTCTCATGATAGTGCGTGTTCTGTCCAAACTTTGGGAACAAAAACTTGTGTGTCTGATGCTTGGAGTTCGTTGCTCATGTTGGGAGAAGCACTTATGACAGTTGGTCACTGTAATACACTCACTGTAACATCTTAAATAAATTATTCCTATGTAGCCACAATTTAAAGGTTTATTTGGAAGGGCAGGGGGAGAGTTGTACAGTGTACAATTGACACCTGCTTTTGCTGTGGCTTGTGGTGACTTCTGTCCTGATATGATCTGTATACAGTGTGACCACTTTTAAAACGACCTCTCCCTACCGGTAGGCAGGAAACCGTGTCTTGTGGCCGCTGCCAAGAAAGTCCCCAGGCATGTGTGACTGAACATGTGGACACTACATATCAGAGCTGCAGGGTGTGGTTGGAGGAGACACGGACGGCTGAGCCACTGAGGCTGCTCTGCCAGCAGCAGCCCGTGGTTATGTAACTCCTGCAGGGTCTGGTGCTGTGCTTCATGGGAGACTAGTCACGTGCTGGACGATGCTGTTGCCTGAAACTCAGTTGGGTTGCTCTGAAGAATCCGTGAGTCTGAGGGAGAGAAGTGTTGACGGCTCTGTACTAGAAAGCAGATGTTGATCAGCTTCACATAACTGATGAGTGGGCACACTAATCCCAGCAAGGACGTTTGCTGTCTGTCTGTCTGTCTGTCTGTATCTTATTATGCTCCTGAAGAGCAAAAATTAGGAATTATGTAATGCGGATAAGTAATGTAGTGAAGGGAAGCAGCTCAGTCCTCCTTGCTAGGAATCATGTCCCTCATCACCTAAAAATATTTTTATGATGATTCAGCAATTAATAAAACAACAGCAACAACAACTACTACCACTGCAAAAGCAACACATTGGACATTATTTTTGGGAATTTGTGTAGACAGCTACCAGTATCCCCCAAAGTGTGGTCTATGAAGGAAAATAAGGAAATTTGCAAATTTTAAGGAACATTAGTGAGAAAAAAATTAAATTGAGTTCAAGTGGACTTTTATTTTTTTAAGATTTTTTATTTTATTTTTATTTATGTACACATCTGCATATGCAGGTATCCATATGGGCCAGAGAGGGTGCCAGACCCCATGGAGCCTTTGTCTTTGTGGGGCTATCTTTCTGGCTCCTCAAAAAGCCTTTTTATTGGGCAGATTTTACTTTCTTTGTGAGAGTTATGGAATTGGGACCGGTCAGAAATTGACCCTTATTATATGGCTGAGACTCTAGATTGCATCTCTCAGAAGGAGATCTGGGGTAGTGCGGGAAGGCAGCAGTAGTGTTGGGAGACCGAAGCCTGGGAAAGAGGCTGAGGGCTCATTTATCTTCCCCTGGGCCTCAAGGAGAACCCAGGAGACAGCCAACTTGAGCTCGGCTCTCCTGACCGCCTCTGGCTTCCTGCCTGCTGGATTTCAGCAGTCAAATCGATGCTAATATCTGTGAGTAGAAATCAAAGGCCCTGAAGTACGGTGCCCAGACTCTGTCCACTCTGCTTCGTCAACAGGGATTAGCTGTTCAGTTCTGTGATTTTGGGTAGGTTCCTCTAAAACTGTAACAAAACCAATGCTGTTATTTTTCTCCCCTCTTGCAAAAGACCTTTTTATTTTTTCTCTTATTCGCTATGATCTTCTCGGGGTGAGAGTTTGTTGACTGCTCCTTTCTATTCCAACCTTATCGTACGTATGTGGATCCTGTGTGTAGTTTTCTAGCACACTCAAAAACAGATTATAACAATCAGCCCTTTAATAGACGATCTGACTTATGCGGGACATTTGACACATGCGTGTCATTTACTCTTCCTGTCAGCAAAATGCATGTTTGTAGGAGGCATGATTATTCCATTGGACAAAAGGGAAGCAGGGCAGGATTAGGCTGCTAGAGGCAATGGGATGTGGGTTCCAAATGGACCGTTAAGTGTTTCACATGACTGTGCAAGCGGTCCACACCCACAGTGTTCGAGCAGTCCACACCCATGGCTGCATTTTAGGACAACGCTGGTTAATTACACTTAGAATGCAGGTTCCCGAGGTCTGCTTTTGATTTAATTTGATATCTAATTTTCATGTGCACGTGTGTGGTGCGCATGTGTGTATATGCATGTTTGCATGTGTGTGGCAGACTCATGCTTGCATGGTGCTCATGGAGGCCGGAGGTTGATATCAGGAATCATCCTGGGCGGCTTTTCACCTCATTCCTGACACAGGTTTCTCAGCCAGACCAGGGGCTCTCCCAGATGAGGCTCGCCTCCAGCTTGTTCTAGGGCCTCCCCTGACTCCCGAGGTTACAATTACAGGTCACCTGACATGTAGGCTTTCCCCTAGGATTCTAGGAATTCAAAGTCCTTTGCTTGCACAAAGAGCACAGTAGTTGCCGAGAGATACCTCCCCAGCCCCAGTGATGCTCCCTAGGTGCTTGTGATGTGAGACTCACGTCTACTTCCTGTCTAATATTCTCACTGGCAGAGCCAGCATCTCCACACCTCTCTTTATGCTGTACTTCTGATGTGGATGGATAAGCTTGGCCGTCCTGTGGGGTCTACAGAATAGAAACATTTAAAAGAAAGATTGTGCCAAATAGTACTTTTTTTCCTACTTTTTATTTCATAAAGAATGTAGAATAGAGACTGGAGAGAGGGGTCAGTGGTTAAGAGTACTTGTTTTTGCAGAGGACCCGGGTTTGGTTCCCAGCATGCACATGGAGGCTCACAACTCTGCCCATAACTCTGATTCCAGGGGATGCAATACTTCTGACTTCTTCATGTTCCCATATGCACACATGCACATACATACATATACTCAGGCATGCACACACACACACACACATACAAATACACACATACAGAATAAAATAGATATTAAAAATGAATTTTGTCTAACAATTAGCATTGTGCTTTTATAGTATTAGCCGCTAACAGTTAACACAGAGACAGTTCCAAGTTTACCAGAGTGTATGTGTAGGTCATATGCAAAGATCATGCCATTCTACATGCTATGTTGGCGTCCAGTGCTGGTGTATGCACACATACACATATATAGTGAGTGCTCATGCATGTGCACGCGTGCTTATGCCGCTCCTCCTGTATATTTAAATTTAACCAACTACTCATAACTTATTCTTGTCGTTTCTTGACAAAAGCATAGTAGAAAATATCTCCTGTTAGGACAATCATAAAGTATTCTGAGGCTCACACAGTGCTGGTGTTCTTTACCAGACGAACAGACGCAGTCGAAATGGCGTGTACAATAAAACGGCCAGCCAGCCTCCAGGTCTGAAACCGAGACTCTCAGTAAAACTTTGTTAATGAGCGAATTCAGAGCTGGCTTAATGAGTTGGTGATGGCAGGCAGCTCGTTAGTTATCCTCAGCTACTGTGGTTTTCCTCTTATATCTTTACACAGCAATAAAGGAGCTTGCTGTCCCGCCTCCTACAATTGAGTCTGGGTTTTGTTTATTTCTTTTGCTGGCTTTATTTAAATGACAATGCAGGGCCAAGGCCAGGGCTCCCCAGTCTCTTTTTTAAAAAATTGGTTATCTTATTTATTTACATTTCAAATGTTGTTCCTCGTCCCGTTTACCCCTCCAAAACCCCCCATCCCATTCCCCTCCCCCCCCTTTGCTTCTCTGAGGGTGCTCCTCCACCCACCCACCCATTCCCATTTCACCTCTGTACCATCATCCCTCTATGCTGGGGCATCAAGCTTCCACAGGACCAAGTGCCTCCCCTCCCACTAATGCCAGATAAGGCAATCCTCTGCTACATATGTAGTTTGAGCCATGGATCCCTCCATGTGTACTCTTTGGTTGGTGGTTTAGTCCCTGGGAGCTCTGGGCGGTCCAGTTAGTTGATATTGCTCTTCCTATGGGGTTGCAAACCCCTTCAGCTCCTTCAGTCCTTCCCCTAACTCATTCATTGGAGTGGCTCAGTCTGATGATTGGCTGCAAGCATCTCTGCCTGTATGGGTCAGGTGCTGGAAGAGCCTCTCAGGGGGCAGTTCTCTCAGCAGGCTCCTGTCAGCAAGCACTTCTTGGCATGCACAATAATGTCAGGGTTTGGTGTCTGCAGATGGGATGGATCCCAAGGTGGGGCGGTCTCTGGAGGGCTTTTCCTTATATCCTGCCCCCCCCCCCCCACTTTGATTTCTAACGATCATCTTGTTTTGTATTTCTAATACTTATTTTTGGGGGGGATGTTGAAAAGGCAAAATTAATTCTGAGTTTCATGACTCCCCAACATCATGAATGAGGCTTTGTGAGTAGTGCAGAGGGATCTGCATACAAGGAATGTGCTTTAAAATGCTCATAGTTGATAACAGGGCTTATGAAGCTTTGCACAGTGCACTTTGTCCTAAGAGTGTGACCACAATGGTTCCCCTATCACACGACAATGAAGGATTTCAGTGGCAGCCACTAAGGTTTATATTTCTTTTACTTTCAATTTTAGTATTTGTACCACATAATAAATAAAAAGCAAAACTTACTGTTATCATTATCATTAATTATTCCACTGAATTTAGATAGTGCTGCTCATATGCCGGTGGATGTGAGGTGGTCCATGGAAGGCCTATTGGCTGCCATTCCCAAAGGAAAAGTGACTCTCCCTTCCTCAGAAGCCATCATCTTGGGGTGGGGCCTCTGTAGCCTCTCTCTCACCCTTGATAGGATTGCTGACAGTCTTGATCATGCACAGGTGATCATGGCTGCAGTCATTCACGAATACAAGGCTGTGTCATGTCCAGATCCCCTCACCTCCTCTGGCTCTACCATTCTTTCAGTTCCAATGTCCCCCTGGGCCCCGGGTGCATTGGCTGAAGGAGGTGTTCTGTGTCCACCCAGCAATCTTGACTGATTCACAAACAGTGGTGGAGGGCTTCACAGACTGTTGAACCTTGGCCCTGGGCTAGTCAACTTTTCTTGCAAACGGACTTAATATTGCTACCTTTGCATCAATGGTGGAGAAGCACATTTTATCCCCTGGATGACCATAGGCAATGAACCAGATGGAATCAGCATTTGGAAGCTTGCTTGGGTGGAGTTCCTTTGAGTGTTCATGGAGGAAAGCCCCATGACAGCCTATGTACCTCAGAGCCCAATGGCAAGTGCAGGGACAGGTCTTTCTGAGGGAAAGGCATAGGCCACAACTTCCCAACGGCATCACTTTGGTCCAGAGCTACCCTTGGCCTAGAAGGACAGTGGCTGGGACGACACAGAACAGGTTCAGAAGCAGAAAGCCTACAGCAGAGCCAAGTCTTGCTTCTACTCTCCCTGAGCTTGTTCTGGTATGTAAAAGCAGTCACTAGTGATCCTAAGGACCCCCGGGATGTTTCTCTGAGGCCTTTAAGAGAACTGTCTCAATTAAAGATAGTTTTAATTGTTTTAAACATATAATTTGATTTGGTAATACACCACAAAGTACAAAAATATAATGAGGCTAGATCATCTCCTGCCTTCCTGCCCCTTGCCCTAGTTACCCCTCCCCCTTCCTCCTCCCTCTTCTCCCTCCCCTCTTCCTTCTCCCTCTCTGTCTACCCTGTCAGCGCTGGTAGTATCTTAGGCACCCTTTCAAGTGTGCACAGATATACACAAGCCAACAGTAATACAGTCCCATGTTTCTGATACAGTGTTGCATCACACTGAACACAAAGAAGCTTTACACTGCTTACCTGACAGCCAACCCTCCTGATTTCCCCCTATCCCCTTTGTTTTAAATCTCATTACCTTTTGAGGTTTCCCACTGTCTTTGTTGTTTTGGGTATTTACAAGATAAAAGGGGTTTATCTACAAGTACTCATAGTTCCCTTTTAAAAATACTCGAGATCATTTTTCTCTGCTGTTTTGGACTGTACCCCTAGCACATGTGAGCTATATATGGTGATAGCAAACATCTTTGCTTCATCCTAGCTTCTTTGAAAAGTGTCTAATATTTCTCACTAAGCAGAAGGCAGGCTTTTAGAACATGATAAGCATATTTTATCCCATGAAAGCATTATTTCTATCTAGCTGTTCTCTCTCTGTCTCTCACCTGTCTTACATATATTGCACACATATGTTGTAATCAGAAATGAGATTAAATCTTGTCTATATTGCTATAGAGCATCACTGAGACCATGTGGTTTTTCCTTTTACAGTTATTTCATGCAGTGTGTTGCCTTGAACTCCATGTTTGGTTAAAATTTGTAATGCTTCTGATATTGAGCCATCTTTGCATTTCTGGGACAAACTACAGGCGGTTGTGGAATTCAATGGCACATATGTGAGTCTGTACACATAGTGATGTCTGTAAATATCTAGATATTTTTGCTCTCGATCACCGTCAGAATTTTGTTTCAGTTTTACATATTTCATAAGGTGGATGTGGATGATTTTTCTCATTTTCTTTGGTCTGAAGCATTCACACAGCTGGGGCGAGCTCTTTGTAAGTTTGGTGGAACTTTCCTGTGCAGTTCTCTGGCTCAGAGTTCTGAGGTCTTTCCTAGACAGTTATTCCTTCTGTAGAAATCCCGCTTGGCCATTTTCTATCTTATTTGGATTTGATTTTGGCAAATTATGTTCTTCTTCAAAACTCACACATTTTATTCAGGCATGTTGAGAATTGTTCTTCAGTTCTTTTGTTTTTCCTTTTTGTAATGTTTTATCTAGAGTCTTAGCCTTTTCTAAAACCAGATTTGTCTCATGGTCATGCTCTTTGTGCTTCCAAAGAACGCATTTCTGGAACTTTCTCATCGCGGTGTTTCCTGCCTTCCAGCACCGCACCAGCTTCTCCATGGAATCACATGTTTAACTGGAGTTTAGCTGCTTTTCAGTCTGAGTGAGGCATTTAGGTTTGCTGCTGTGAAGTCTGGGGCTTCTGAAGCCCCAGTGAGCCCCTTTAGCTCCCTCCTCCCTTTTCTTCATCCCTCTATCATGTTTTTGTTCTTTCTAGATCCTGAGATTCAGTTTGCTTTTACTCTTTAGGCAAGAAGAGATTTCTTGTCTTCAACTTAAAAACCGACTTCGCAGTCGTCTGCCGGTTGTCAGTGCTTGGTGGTGTCAAGCTCCTCTGCTTTGAAGGCTTGTGTGCTGTGTCTGTCAAGCTGATCTGTGTCCTTGCCTTTGACTTCCTTCCTCAGATCCCACATTCATCATTGTCTTTTTCTTTTCTGTTCTCATTGAACTCTGATGGAATTGCTTACTTTATTCTGCTTTTCTGTATCCCTCAGACTTCTGTTAACTCCTAACTTATTTATGTTGCTAATTATTTATTAATTTCTAAAGAAATTACTATTTTAATTTTATACTATTTATCATCTCTTCCTGAATTTCATTTTTTGTGTGTTTTTTCTTTGCTTTTGTTCTGCATAGTGATATTCCTTTAGAGGTGATGATGGCATTATTTTAAAATGACTTATTTATTTTTATTTTATGTGTAAGGGCGCTTTGCCTGAATGTATGTCTGTGTGCCACGTCGATGCAATGCCCATGGAGGCCAGAAGAGGGCATCAGATTCCCTGGGACTGGCATTACAAGGTGTGATGAGCTGCATGTGGGTGCTGGGACCCAACTCTAGTCTTCTAGAAGATAAGCCTGTGCTCTCAACCACTGGGCCATCTCTCCACCTCCAGTAATCATAGTTTTAACTATAAAAGCAGAGAGAACATAATTCTAATTATTCATCAAGCCTTATTCTTTTCTATGTATTGTCAATAACCAAGTTTAAAGGAGTTGTGACTAAAGATTGCTTTAAAATTAGTTTTCTTGTTAAAACATAGTCCTCAGCAGCAGGGAGAAACAGATAAGATGGAACCCAAGCTCCAGGGGGTAAGTTGCACACAGTAGGTGTGCTGCACACAGTAGGTGTGATGCACACAATGGTCGCTCCTGACACTGACAGTTCGGCTGATAGTTAAATAAGTCACCCAAGCTGACCAGTATACTGTTGTAGCCATCCAGGAAGAAGCATGAGCCAGGCAACAGGCCATCAGACGAAAACACAAGTTACTTTCCAATAATTATCATTGCTTAGAGCCAGGTTGGGACTTTATTGATCCAGTACAGAAAAGTATCTTCTTGTATGGATTTATTTTGAGATTAGAGATACGACTGCAGTAAATATTTCTGTACATCATTATCAGGACTTCATTAGAGGAAGTGACTGTGAGTGCTTTGTTCTTTGTGTATGGGACTCTGTTGACACAAACCTGCACCCAAACCATCCACCCTTCAGTTTACCCTCTGCCCCTCCTTGTCTCCTTTGAAAAACTTCTCAGAATCCTTTTCCATGGAAGCTGACAACACTAAGAACCCAACTGAAGTTTACTCGCTAGCTGGTAAAATAACAAAAGAGAGGCAAGGCCTCCGCCTCTGAGGAGTCTCTCCCCCAGCAGCCTCTGTACTGATGAGCGGCCCTCAGCTCCTCCACCTCTTGCCCTGTGCTGTCTGAGGTTGCTCTGTGGTTCTCCAGGGAGCTACAGCAGAGGAGAGACGCAGCCCTTCCATGGCCAGCCCCAGGACAGTGCTCCCTTCTTCAGGTTACACAGATGTGATTGTGGAGGCCCCACCTGGCTGGGCAGAAGACCAGAAATGTAGGCTGGTTCTTTCCTTCTCCATGGTAAGGGAGAGGATTTGGCAAGTGGTTGGCTAGTGCCTGCCTTGGGGCCTCTCCTAGCAGCAAAGCTGAGAGTCATTTTCTGTTCGTCGAGGAGTGCAGTGTAGGGGCAAGAAGGTCTGCAGGCTCTGTGAGACTTTGCAGTACCCATGCTGCCCTAGGGGGAAAACCCTACTTATGTACTCCTCAGAGATTAGGCCAGCAGGACCTTTGAGATGCAAGCTGGAAGAGACTCTTATAATTCGTTAAGTCTGTGTATGAGTGTCTGCTTGAAGCAAGGAAATAGGTGAGGCAGAGGTAAGCAGGGGCTGTTCCCAATGTGAGTATCACAGACCCTTTCCATCAGAGGCATGAGAATTGGCTCCCAGCACAGGTTTTCAGAGGACTGAGGAACAAGAAGCTGAGCTCTGACAACGATGTCATTGTGAATTGTGCAAGCTGAACCACTTAGAAGTGCTTGGACATAGAAAAGTTGAACGAGACACATACATGCTTACACTTATGCAAAAAATGACTGAATGTATACGCAGTCCCAGAGATGCACTGGCAAGCACTTAATTATACCCTCATAGTTTGTGAGAAAATAGTCACAGACCAAGAATTTGGAGAGAGATTAACTAATCACTCCAGGGGAGGATTTCAGAGCGCTGTATGGCTGTGTAACACAGGGTGGGGGTAAGGCTAGGAAAGAGGCATCCAGAAGACATGGTTTTCTCCCAGGACAATGCCATCTAAGCCTCGGCTTAAAGGCTGGGAAGGAACAGTTGCCGCTATGGTTCTGGAACCCCATGATGGGTGGTGTTGGTTGAAACCCCTCTTCTTCTGAGACGCTGCACACCTAGGAGTAGAAGGTCTGCAAGAGAAAGAAAGGGAAAGACGGGAGAGGGGACGACAGGTCACAGAGGAAGGCTGTCAGAATGGGCCTCAGTGTGATGCTTGTTCTGGTAGGTGTTTCTCTAGGCTGAGTGTGTGTGAGCGTGTGTGTCTGTGCGTGTGAGCGTGTGTGTGTGAGTGTGTGTCTGCGTGTGCTTCTGTGTGGTATGTCTGTATGTGTGTGAGCATGTGTGTATCTGTGTCCATGTATATGAGTGTGTGTGTCTGTTTGTGTGTGTGTCTGTGTCCATGTGTGTGAGCGTGTGTGTATGTGTCTCTGTGTGTGAGTGTGTGACTCTGTGTATATCTCTGTATGTATGTGTCTGTGTGTGTGATCTTTTACCAAGTTCTGCTCACAGTACTTCATGTGGACATTTTCCAGTCACACTCCTCAAGCTGTCTTTATTTCATATGAAATTTAAATGACTATATTCTTGAAAATCATTAGGGAAGACTACAATCCAGGGCTCAAAAGATGGCTCAGTCAGTGATGTGCTCCCCCTGAAAGCACAGTGACCTGAGTTCAGGTCCCCAGCCCCATACAGAATGCCAGGGTGGCAGTGTGCATCGGGAGAGCAGAGAGGACAATCCCTGGGCAATGTCAGCAGCCAAGTCTATCTGGATCACTTAGCCCTGCAAGCTCACAGGAGACCTTGCCTCAAACTAATACAGTGGATCGGTGATTGAGGACACACGCTATCACCCTGTGTTCTCCACGTGCATGTGCACATGTGTACACATGTACTGCACACACACACACACACACACACACACACACAGAGAACACACTGAACACAATGCACTTGATTCTTGCTGCTGAGCAAATTGTTGGCTTCCTGTGAGAGTCAGATAAGAAGATATCTGTGATGCTGTCCTGGTACACAGTACAATGTTCATTTAATTTGATTAAACCATTGATTCATTCGACTTCACTTGCTGATCTCTCCACAATGCCTGGACTATGGGGTCCAAAAATCCCACTGGCTTCTCATATGTGCACACCACCTTAGCTGCTGTAAGACTTGTCTGCCAGTGGATGTGGGGATGTGGCAAAGGCTGATGGGACATGGCAAAGGCTGATGGGACATAGCAAAAGCTGATGGCATGGCTCTTCTGTTCTTCCTCTAAACATTTTTGCTGTTGTTATGGTTGTTGTTATTAGGTCTTGCTGAAGAGCTCAGGCTGGTCTTGAACATATTATGTAGCCTAAGCTGTCTCTAGCTCATGATGAGCCCCTTGCTTCAGCCATGTGAGTGGTGGGAAGAAAGGATTGTATCCTTACACAGTCTTTAAACTCTTTTGGATGTAAATGGGCAGGCGTGTGGTCAGGTCTCCCCAGCACAGAGGTGTGGCAAGTGTCTCCATTCTTATGGAAGCTGCACATGTTCCTCTCATGCTTTGTGTAATTCTGAAACTCTTGGCTAAAGGGCACTGCGGCTTGTACACTACATCTGGAAGACATGTAAGTCCCATTTCATGGGAAGGGACGAGCGGATAGTGGGTGGGGGAGCCTGGGTGTAATTACAGTGTTCGTTTATTTGGAAAGACCAGTATATTAGCATGCAGTGGGAGGATTAATTAATCTCAGCTGGAATAATTCACTGTAGTTGGTTTCAATAAAAGCTGAATACCTTTATGCCCTTGAGGTTTGCATTAAACTTACGCTGAAAGACGTGTTTCAAATGTCTCTCCCTCTCACACAAATCCTCTAGGGATGTACCTGACCGGAGGTCAGCCTCCTCTTCCCTACCACAAACCTAATCTGGTTATCAACAAAATGAACTTCGGCATCATCAAGGAGATGACAATTCTTTTTTTGTTGTCTTTACACTTAAAAGGAAATATTTTGCAAAGCCTAATTTCCACAAAGTTGTGTATAATTTTGAGTGTCTCCTCCAGTTGTGTGAGGTTTCCATGGAAACTGTCTAGCCTATATTCAGAGCCGTGGACTGTCTTCCCACATAGGTCAGGATGCAAGCAGTGCCAGAGCCTAGCTCAGAATTTTTTGTGCTTTAGACATTAGGTGGCTACAACACGGGACCGGTTCCTAATGGGCACATGCAATTTCTTATTTAATTAGCAGCATAAGTCTCACTACATTTTAGTAGCAGATGTGATGTTCAGGATGTGTGACGTTCTAATGCAGATGTTGTCCAGATGTGCCCCAGAGTGGGACTTTGTCTCAAATCACAGCTTAACTGCTTGGCAAAAAAAAGGGCAGAAGCAACATTATTTTCCTTAAGTAAAAAAAAAAGAGAGAGAGACATTTTCCTTAACTAAGCTAATGGATTTATTTTCTATTTTTATCACTGCTTTATTGAGATACCCGTATCATAAATTTATCCCACTTGAATATCCTATTCAGTGGTCAGTTTTCTCTCTCTCCCTCCCAAGAAATCTGGCACACCCATCAACAGCTACTCCCCTGTCTCTGCATCCCCAGCACCTGGAAGCCGATTCTCTACTTTGTGTGAATCTTTGTGAATTCTCCTATTCTGGACATTTTCTGTAAGTTCCTGTCTGCCTTCCCACTGTGGCCATGCTGTTCTCAAAGCATCTCCATGTGGAGGCTTTGTCTAGTACTCTGTGCCTTTTAATTGAGAAGTAGCATCTCATAATATGTTCATACTCCACACCACTCACCCCTCAACACTGAAGGCCATTTGGAATTCTTTCTCCTCTCTGACTGTTAGGCTAAACACTGCCTTTAACATTCCCATACGAGGTTTTTGTGAGGAATTCTTTTTTGAGATCAAGTTTCATTATGTAGCTCAGGCTGGCCTTAAACTCATGACCCCTCTGGTTCATTCCTCTGGAACACAGGGCCAATAGGTGAGACCTGTGTCTGGCTCTGTGTGGCTGTTTTTGTTTCTCTTGGTTATATGCTAAGAATCTCTGTGTCCAAACGTAACTCCATGTTTAATGTTTGGGAACTGTGACGGAGTTTTCAGCATAGTATCTCCATGTCGTGTCTGGCCTGTGAGTTATGTGGGTCACGATTTCTCCCTGTCCTTGAGTGTGTGCAGTACTGTGGCCTTTTAAATGTTAACCATCCTTGTGGCTATGAAGCACCATCAAGGGCAGTTTTTTAAAGAACAGAAATCAGTATGTAGTTCACAAACTAGCTAGATGCTTCTTATTTATTTTTCCATTACTCTCGAGGGTTGAGGTAAACGCACTTCTCGCACTTACCCATGACATAACTTTCTTTTCTGATCTTAACACAAACACAATTCAGGCAAAATGACACCAAAAACCTACGATGCTGGGAGTTGAACCATCAGGTAAACATGCAGGATTAGGAAGAGAAAAGTATCTAAAAACCATTTGAATAAAAGATTAACTCTTCAGGTTCCTGGCATAATTTCATCTCACTTCACATTAGCCAAAAGAGCCACAGAATGAGGCCACACAGTGTGAAACACACCGATGCCAGGTCTTCAGGCTGGGATGTAGCTCAGTGGCAGAGTGTTTGCCTAGCATGTGTGAGACCCTGGGTTCATTCCTAACAAATGACACTGATGTCTTCATTCAAAAGAATGTATTTCAAATTCTAGTATCACTAAAAAGCAAAGCAGGTTGCCGGAATCTCTGACATATCGCTAACTTTAAAGAAACCTATAATTCATAAATGTTAGAATGCTGAAGAAAAAGAGTGAAAGTCAGAAAGTATGGCTGTGCAGCCGTCCACGCACACCAATATGGTCTTCATGCATCATTGATCCCATAACCACCCTTCACACACATGCATTCTCAGCCAGGAGTGGGAGCACCTGTGTATGTCTATGTTACATACAGCCATGCACACTCTAGACAGAAGACAAGGGGAGAGATACGTGTTAATGTTTTCTTTCCCATTCTGGAAGTTTTAGCTCAGCCCTAACAGACTGACCTTCAGGGAAACAATAGGCCCGTTCACCTCCAATCTCATTTACTTTGAGTTTTCTCCTTAGCCTGAGAAAGGTTTCCCATGTTTCCTGCAGAAGCTGATCATGTGTGGTCACATGTCTGACTCGAAGGCAGGGGTCACAGCGCTAACAGCTGCTGTCTCTAACAAGTGCACTCTTGTTGCTTGTCATTAAAAGGAAACCTTCAGGGTTGGGGACGTGGCTTGGTGGATAAAGCGCTTGCAAGTGTTGGATCCGAGATCCACAGCAAAGCTGAGAGGGCCTGGACAAGCACCTGCAATCCCAGCTCCATGAGGTGGAGTCATGGCTTTCTCAGATCAAGCTGGCTAGCCAGACTCACAGAAAGTGAGAGCTCTGACTTTAGGAGAGACCCTGCTTCACGTGTAAGACAGTGAGAGCTATGGAGGGGTATACCCAGTGCAAACCCCAGGCCTCCACATGCGTTCTCACACGCAAGCTCCTGCACACACACACACACACACACACACACACACACACACACGAGCCCACATATGTGTGATCATGAATGCACACCACATACACACATGTAGCAAAATGCAAGATGGTCTCACCTCCCTTTAGCACCCTGGATCTAAGTTACTGCTCTAGACATGGCAGTAAGATATCTGTCATGGGAGATGACATAGACTTGAAGATGATTTCCAGTCCTGCTTGCAAGCCCCTGATATACCTGGCTCAAGTCGTTCTGAACAATCTCCTCCACGAGGCAGCCAGCCAGCCATACTTAATTAGCTTGGGCATCATTCTGCTTATTTGAACCAAGATCTCATTTTCTTCAGGTAATATCTGTGTCTGTGCTTTTAAATGGGGATGGATGTGTGAAGGACCCCATCTTTATTCCTTCTAATCCTTCTGTGTGTTTGCTGTGGAATCTTTCATGAATTATGCTTTCTGCACAGACTACAACTAGTCAGAAGCCCATGAGAACACCAAAAATTCATACCCATAATACTCGGATTGAGATTGGAGGATTTTAAGTTTGAGGTCACTCTAGGCTACATAGCAAGGAAGGGTTGTCCTGGGTGAGTGTGCCAGGGGGATTGGTCTGGTGAGTGTGCAGAGGGGATTGGTCTGGGTGAGTGTGCAGGGGAGGATCGGGCTGGGTGAGTGTGCAGGGAGGATCAGACTGGGTGAGTGTGCAGGGAAGGATCCGGCTGGGTGAGTGTGAAGGGAAGGATCCGGCTGGGTGAGTGTGAAGGGAAGGATCAGGCTGGGTGAGTGTGCAGGGAAGGATCCGGCTGGGTGAGTGTGCAGGGAAGGATCGGGCTGGGTGAGTGTGCAGACACAGAGATGAAAACTTGACACAATACTGCTCTTGTTTACCTTCCCATAACACTCTGAGGATGTGAGGAGCCCCCACTTTAAACTGTGCTGTCTCTGGCCAAGGGCATTCCACTCTCCCCATCACTTCCCTGAGGTAAGGCTTATTTTCCATCAACCATTTAAGAAAATGTTCAGGAGCTGCCTGCTTAGAACTTAATATAGCTAAGGGCACAATGCCCCTCAGGTATAATCCCCGATCTTTAGATAGCACTGAGGTTTGGACATTGTTATCCACAGGTATCCATAACTGGATCTCGGGACAGGTTAAGTAGAATTCTGGAGACCATGAGCTAGCATGTGGCTGATCCCAGATCTGAGCCAGTTATATAGTCTCCTCAGAATGACTGTTTCTGCGATGTGGATGACTTTGCAGCTCAGCTGGCTCTCACAGGACGGAGGGACTGGGCCAGACCGTTGTGTGTTCATTTTCGAACCTCAAGGCCTTCTTTTGAAGTTGAGCTATGTAGAATTTTTCATGTCATAGTCTCCACAATTATTTCTCTTCTGCCTGAAAAACCCTAAATTATTAATCTGAATTTATTAAAATTTAGTTTCTGTTTCCCCTGTCAAACATCTACGTTGATTGACAAAGATTCAAGTGTTGCCTTGCTCCTGGTGTGAAGTGCAGTTTGTTCCTAGTGGTAGGGTGTGATGGCATGTCTGTCATTCATGTATGTATCATTGTTCATGGTCTGTGGTATGTGTGTAGTATGTATGTGTTATGTGTGTATGTGATGGTGTGTGTGGAGCATGATCTATATGTGTGTTGATATGTGTATATGGTGGTGGTAGAGTTGTGTGTTCACATGTTTCTCCGTGTGTCTGCATGTGTGATCATGGTATGTACATATGTGAGTGTATGTCTCTGTGTTGGGGTGTGTGGGTGTGAGTGTAGGGGGTATGTTAGGGCATGTACATGCTGTGGGTATGGGGTGCATGGTAGATCTTTTCCCACTGAATTTTCGTGGGTAGCTCTCATGAACCACAAGATCCTCTAATAGCCTGGCAAGACATTCATTCTTGGCTGCACATATAGACCACAGCCTGGATCTCAGGGCTGGCGCTCCAGGAAGCATCCAGGAGACCCCAGGGAAGAGGAAGGAGAGTGGAGGATAGGGCCTCTGGCCCCCGTATCTACAGCTCTTCACGCCCAGTCCTGCGCGCCCTCAGAGTAGGACCAGTGTGTCCGTCTGCACTCAGCAAGCTTGGAACTGAAGCTGGATACGCACTGCTTCAGCCACTTGGGAATTTTAACAGAAGGGAAATGGAAAACAGTATGGACTTTAGATTTCTCTAAAGCTAGTTTGATGGGCCATTGGTGTCCTAAAAATAACATGAGGGAAGGCTGATGAGTACAGAGAGGAATTCTCCAGAAGATAGTTCTCACCTTCCTTGAACTAGCATGAGAAAACAAGCTGTTGTGTCCTGCCCTATGAGAAGGAGCTATCCTCCACTGTCATCCTTCCCTTTAGGAAACATGAGGTGTATATTAAATATAGCCATGGGGGTGGGGGGGATCACATGGTGATGGTTCCTTAGCAGATCTGTGCTTCTCAACTGGTCTTTCCTGGTCATGGCTTAGATTCAGGAACAGGCCTTTAAAGGCAGCAGTAATGGCTTCCCTTTGTCCAAGAGGAGGAATTCTGACATTCAGGCCATTGCCCTTTCCATCTTTGTTCCTTCATCCTCCCTGGACCTCCCTTGTCCTCTGGTGCTCTTGGGGACCTGCCAAGTACCAAGGTCGTTTTGGACCTCACTGGAAGCTTAGCTGTCCCTCCCCCCTGGGAATTCCACATGGGTGTATGCATTGCTGGTGTTGGCCACTTTTGTTAGATTTCTGATGCAGCTTAAAGAGACAGAAGGCAGCAAGACAACAGTCCAACCTCAACAGATGGGACTGCTTATTTCAAAGCAGTGAGGGCCAGTGCCTCTCTCTGGAAAGGGGAGGGGACACTTGGAGTTTATGTCCGAGATCTGGGGACTGGGGGTTAAAGGCCACTGCTGGGGTTATGTCAAGCCTGCAGTTTCTCCCTCCAGGACTTGTTTGTTCAGAACAGTCCATTTTACCTTTAGAAATTGTCTTGCCCTGGCTATCAGGATATAGGTGGTTGAGTTTGGAATGGCAGTGAGGGGGAAGGGCTGGAGTTTCGACATGGGGCAAGAGAGTTCAGCAAGTCTCAGGACAGGGGTTCTCAGCCTTCCTAATGCTGTGACCTTTTAATACAGTTCCTCATGTTGTGGTGACCCTCAACCTTAAAATTATTTTTATTATTACTTTATAACTGTGATTTTGTTACCATTATGAATTGGAATGTAAGTGTCTTTGTTTTCTGATGCTCTTAGGTGATCCCTATGAAAGGGTCATTTAACCCTAAAGGGATTATGACCCACAGGTCAAGAACCACTGCCTTGGGGTAACTGAAAGTTCTTTGGTCAGTGTTTGGCAGAGTCTTTTCAAGGTTTATTCCAACATACCCCAACTCTTAAGAGATAAAGAATGGGTCCAGAAGCATAGGGGTTCTGGGAATAGGGTCAGAGGTTTTTAGGGGGAGCTTTTTCCTGCTGAATGTGGATGAAAGTCTAGGGGTAGGGAGCTCTGTAGGCATGGTCTCAATGATAGGTAATCCTGAGATGGTGTATTAGTCATGGTTCTCTAGAGTCACAGAACATATGGTAGTCTCTATATAGTTAGGGAATTTGTTGATGACTTACAGTCTGTAGTCCAATTCCCCAACAATGGTCAGCAGCAGCTGTGAATGAAAGTCCAGGGATCTAGCAGTCGCTCAGTCTCACAAGGCATGCAAGCGAAGGAGAGCGAATCTCCCTTCTTCCAATGTCCTTATGTAGGTCTCCAGCAGAAGGTGTGGCCCAGATTAAAGGTGTGTACCACCATACCTGGATCAGGGACTTGCTTTGTCCCAGGCTGACCTTGAACTCAGAGATCTTCTTGCTTCAGTCTCCTGGGATTAAAGGAGTGTACTATTTTGCTTGGGCCTAAGCTTTTCATGGCCACTATGCCTCAAGATCTCCATGCCAAGATCCAGGTCAGAAACTTGTGTCTTCCAGCCTCAAGATCTGGATTACAGGTGAGCCTTCTAATTCTGGATTGTAGTTCACTCCAGATATAGTCACGTTGACAATCAGGAATAGCCACTATTCCTGATAGATGGGAAAGAGGTTTCAGGGTTCATTGACGAGGAAAGTCTCCTGGTCACTTAGCAGGAGGAGAGTTTTAGCTGATTGACTGTGATGGGTCATGGGATTGCTGTCGTGCATCCCTAGGGAAACTGGGAAATAGCTATCAAAGGGCTAAAAACATGGCTTACTTACAACTTGGATTGCATTCTCTCTCCTCTGCCCCAGCAACAAATAGTAGTTAAATAGGAGTCTACAGATGTCCTCTGAGATCGCAGGTGTCAGAGATCGTGTGTCTTTGCTACTGCAGGATCATTTTATGAGTTAGCGGTTCATGGTATGTGAATCTAGTAGTTTTTCTTCAATAAGGAAGTGATCTTTAAAGCTTGCCTGCATGGATAGACCTGGGGGCACCTGCCTTTAATCCCAGTGTTTGGGAGGTAGGGCAGATGGACCAGGAGTTCAATCAAGCTCCTATTTGCCTACATAACGATTTAGAAGCCAGCTTGTGCTACATAAGATTCTGATTTAAAAAAATCCAACAAATAAACAGAAAACCCCCAAACCAACCAACCAACCAAAAAGCTTATCTGCACAGGTTGTATAGGGTCCTCTCAGATTTTTACCTGTTTGTTCAGATGAAAATTATCACTCACTGAATAAACAACAACAACAAAATAACAACAACAAAACAGCAGCTGCGAACAGGTTCTTAAGCTTGACTGCTGAGGGCTTGCCCTCATCCTGAGCTCAGATACGGAGCAGAGCCTGCGTTTAAGACCTTTGAGGGGGAGAGTGTTTGGGTTGATATTCCTATAGACCAGATGCTTAGAGCTTTTATCATACCCCAAAGACTGTAACTACAGCCTCCTTCACCCCCCTGTTAGCAAAGCCTCCCAGCCACACCATGGCCTGAGGTTGGGGCATTTGCTGAACCTGGAGGGGTTGCAGGAGTCAATGTATAGCCAGCATCATCAGACAGTTTAGACATCGAACTCTTGAAAATGGAACCAGATGGATTGGTGAGAATTATTTTTACTGAAAAGGACTGAAGCTTCATGTCTCAGCCTTGTGTATTTGTTTTTTTCCTGTCATATGTTGCTGTTGGGAGCCTCTTTGCTAGTCCTTGTCACATGGTAGATGTGTAATAAATGTCCTTATAAGTGATAAAATAGGAGGGGGGAAGGATTGGAAGAGGATTGCTTTGTGGTATGTGAATAAACGTTTCTATTCTAGTCTTCAGCTATTTATGTATTTTCCTGATTAGTTTACTTTCAGACAGAGTCTCACTGTGTAGCCCAGGCTGGCCAGTAGCTTCATGTAGCTGAGGCTGGCCCCTAAGTTGCATCAGTTCTTCTGCCTCTGCCTCTTGAGTACAAGGATTACAGACATGTGCCTTTGTTTTCAGAAGGACTGCTGTGGCTTCCTAATGCTTTTCAAGGTGACCATGTGTGTCATGGTGTTGGTGTGCACGGCCCATCTGTGCACATAGACAGTGATTGTTAGTGAGATTTGAGTTTCCCGTCTTAGAAAGCTGAGTAAAAGCAGCAAGACAGAAAGTTGCTCAGTGACCAAGATCTCTGGCAAGTCAGCTTATGTGTTGCGATGTGACTTTGTCATATACAAAGTTCACAGTTGAGAATGACAACAGCAAAGGCTGAAAAAGTTGCCACGTGACACATAATTGTCAGGTTTTATGATGAGGGACATCCATGACTGTCTCGGGCTGCAGTTCAGATGGACCCGACTTGCAATGACGTGAGCCCCACTTCTTCCATGGAGCTCCTCACAGTGTGGTTGGTTATAGCGATGGACCCACTAGGATATAGTTAATACATTGCAGCACAGGAGACTCTTCTTTACCCTCAGGGACTCCAAGGAGAACATTCTTAATCATAAGTGTAGACGTTAAGTCAAAAGGTTTTGTAAACACTGATGACCTACTTCCAAGATTAGCATTAAACATGATGGTACTGTCTGGAGGCACACGAGTTGCTGCTTCCAGATCTATCCAAGCTGACGAGTAGCTCATCACTAATCTTTAAGGGGAACCCCAAGCTACGCATCTTTACCAGTTGAAGAATCAGTATTTAATGATGCTAGTATATGGTGGTGTTTGTTCCATAAAGTCTGGATTAGATTCCCTCCGATGGGAAACGCTTGTATTAGTTCTCCTGTTTAAGGACGTGGAAATGCTCTTGTCTGCCTTACAGTCGTTCATGTCTATAAATGCAAACAATGCAACGCTACCCAGGGCAGAAGAAAACCTTTAGCCTTTTCAAGGGTGAATGCGTATTTTCCTCTGTTCCGTCCATGAAAGCCGGCCATTTCTGGGTTGCTTGATTCCTGATACCTTGGACTCCACATAACATGATGGGGCGTGGTCAGGAAATCCAAGCCCTGGGCTGTCTTCCGGTGTGTCCACATACTGTCAGCATGACTTCTCTGGCCACAGAGATGTCTTTTTATGGAGATATTTTGTTGTAATTTCAGAAGGTGGTTGCTAGTTTTCTTGGCTCCATAACAGTTTGCACATCTGGAATGTGTTCCTATGAAGATGTTGGCTGGGGGTGGTGTCTTGTGGCCTGGAATTGCCTCTGATGGAGAGAGGGACCACCGAGCACAACCTCTGTAGTGGGTCTACCCAGCACCTTCTGTAGGAGGCCCGAAGACGGAAGTCACTGTGGCTCCGAAGACCCAGCCCAGAATTCATACGTCTCATCCCTGTGGAATTATTTCCAAAATGGCATTTTGTGCATTTGGTTCTGTTCTCAATTTCTGCTGTAGCAGTTGCAGCTTAGAAATGATTCAATAAGCCTGACGCTGGAATTTCTGACACGTACTATAATTACTCTATCTGACTTAAACTGACTTAGGGACAGATTTCTCACTACTGACACTGCTCCATCTCAGAGAGGACAGACCACAGATGACCCTCTGAAGACTGTGGCACCGCACTTGCCTCTGGTCTCTGGACTAGAACTTCATAAATGACACCAGCCATCTGCTAGCACTTGTGGTGTGCCAGTATGGGAGTCTGTGGCTCTTTAGTAGATGCGATTGTCTTAGCTGAAAACCAGCCATCTAAACAAGATACATTGTTTTTTCACTTTCTTGGAAATTATGGAGTCTCTTTTCCATAGTAGTGTAAGTACATGCTTTGGGCTGAGTTTCCTATGTTTAGTTGCAGTGATTAGCTGTGCAAATGTTAGGAATTTGAGGCAGCTGATCTTTTTTCTCCCTCTTCTCAGTATCTTAGACAAAATTTTTACTTCTGTGGGGAAGCAAGACCAAAAAGTAGTTGGACAAACTCCAAACTCTGCATCTCTATGTCTGATGTCAAAGTACTCTTCTGATTTCCAACTCCTTTAGCTTTGCTGACTGTGAACAGTTCTTTCTCTTGGGCTGGTTCTACTCCATTAGCAGTTTCCCTCTGCAGGTGTCCCATGGCTCCATCTCTGTCATCTTGGGGTCTTCAAGGCACTCCAGGCTTCTCTTTCACAGCTTCATACAGTGGTCTCTCTAGGCCTCCATGTGGGGACTTTCCTTAGTGGCTTTCCTTAGCATGGAGGGGGATTCCATGACCTCCTGTCCTTGATTCTAAAGCCAGAACCATGTGACCAAAGCTGCCAAGTTCTGCTTCTTGCTGGGGCTGGGACATGGCCTCTTCATTCAATTACATCTTTACCAGCTTTCTGGTTTTGGTGGTTACCTTCACTGCCTAAGCTTGGCTGTCCTGGAATTCTCTCTGTAGATCAGGCTGGCCTCAAAATCAGAGATCTGCCTTCGTATGCCTTCTGAGTGCTGGGATTAAAGGTGTGTACTGCCACACCTGTTCCTAAGCTTTTCTTTAATTGCTTTCACCAATTGGAAGCTTAGCTGGGCGGGGCCTTACCTTGAGGTCACCACTCCATTCATCTACCTTTTCTTTAATCTGTTTATCTCCTTGAACATAGGACTTAGCTTCATTCACCTTCCAGGTGCCCCCTTTCTCCTCAAATTGTACATTCTCTATTTCTCCTAGCTCAGCCTGTTCCTTTTCACTATAGATCTCTGTAAGAGTGAACACCATATGACAGAGTCAGCACTAGGCTTTTAAAAAATTTCCTCTGCCAGTGCAACCAATCCCAAACTTATTCACTATAGATAGCCTCAGACAGGCTTTCTGGACAAGGGCTAAAATCAGCCACAGTTTTTTTCAAAATATCGCAAGAATATCTAGGCCACGTATTGATATTCTTATTGCCTGAAACTTTTTGAGTCAGGCTCCCACAGTTCAAATCACTCTCAGGACTACTGTATTCTTCCATGTTCCCATTAGGATGGCCCATTACATCTCACTTAAATCATTCAACTGCTTTTCTGATCCAAAGCTCCAGAGTCCACCTCCCTCCGAACAAAAGCATGGTCAGGCCTATCACAGCAACACCCCACTCCTGGTACCTTTTCAGCTTTAGGGTTTTATTGCTGTGAAGAGACATCATGACCAAGGCAGCTCTTATAAAGTAAAACATTTCAATGGAGCTGGCTTACAGTTTCAGAGGTTCTGTCCATTATCATCACGGCAGGAAGCATGGTGGCATGCAGGTAGACATGGTGCTGGAGAAGGAGCTGAGAGGTCTACATCTTCATCTACAGGCAACAGGGAGACTGTGTGTCACACTTGGTGAGCCTTAGAAGTAGGAGACATCAAAGCCTGCCCCCACAGTGACACATTTCCTCCAACAAGGCCACACCTACCCCAAGGCCACACCTCCTAATAGACCCACTTCCTGTGTGCCAAACATTCAATCACATGAGTCTGTGGGGGTCTTTCCTATTCAAACTACCACAGGCAATTTTTGAAAAGTTTTATTTGTGTGTGTGTGTGTGTGTGTGTGTGTGTGTGTGTGTGTACACATTTGGCTTACACAGCTTGCTGGAATTGGCCTCCCTTGCTTAAAGTCTTCTGTAGCACCTCACTATAAACTAGTGGATGGTGTGTTGGTTGGTTACTTTTCTCATTACTTTGACAAAATACTGGGCAAAGGGTGCTTAAGGATGGGAGGGTTTATTTCACTCAGTCTGAGGGTGCAGCCTGTCATGTCAGGGTGGTCGTGGTATGCAAGTGTGAGGCATCTAGTTACATCACATCTGCAGGCAAGAAGCAAAGAGAGATGAACATACTTTACTGTTTATTAATTCTGAGACTGCAAGCCATAAGATAGTGCTGCTCCCATGGGGAGGGAGGCCATGTCTTCCTTTCTCAGTTAAACTTTCTGAAGTTAAACTCTCAAGGGTACTCCCTGAGGTGTGTTGCCATGGCGATTCTAAATCTCAGCAAGTTGACAGCCAAGAAGCTTCAGCCTTCTTCATATAGGCTAGTGCCTGAAGGAGTAGGCTTCCCAGGAGCATGATGTCTGCAGAGGGAAGGCAGGCCTTGTCCTTAAGCAAACAGGAAGATGTAGAAAACATATCTTCATCTGGTTTGAAAATAGCAGCAGAGGATCCCAGAGGCTTCCACGGGAAAGGTAGGATTCGGAAGCCATTGTCAAGGTGGTTGAAGCTGAGTCCCCAGTGAGCAGCCAGGGTGATCGAAATCTTATTACAGTGGGTAGATTCGGAGAGGAAAGCAGGTTCAAGAGAGGAGGAATGTTTCTTCCGCGTTTCCCGCGCCAGTGCAACCTAAGAGAAAGAAAAGGATTCTCACCAGAAGCTTAAGGCAAGCGAGGTGGGGCTGGAGGAAGCAGATAGGGAGAGGAGAGCTTGGGCAGGAACCCAACACGTGACCCAGGGCAAGTGCTTAGGAACGGGAGACAGAATAACCAAAGAACACAGAACGAGAGAAGGAATGGCTGGAAAACCGTATTACAGCACCGGGGAGGGTGTGTGAGATGAGGAGCCGGGCACGTGGGTGGAAAGCACGGGGAAGGGCAGGGGCGCCTGGACATGCCTGGGGTTGAGGTCAGAGGACTGAAGCCCTTGCTTGTCACCTTTGAGCTGTGTATCTACAGCCCATCATTTAAGCCCAGGTTCCTTCCCTGGAATATGGGGTACCTCCTCAGGAACAGAGCTAATGCAAACAAGGATTTTACTTACCTTTTAAAGTAATTTCTAGTTAGCACAAAAAAAAAATGGGTCTCACATGGCATCTTATATTAATTTATTATTATATTTTGTTGTTCATACTCCCACACAGTACATCCCCTTCCTGCTGCTTCCTCTCACAGGTCCTCTCCCTCCCAACGTAGACCCATCTCCATGTTACACAAATGTGCATGCGTGTGTGTGTGTGTGTGTGTGTGTGTATACATATACATATGCATATATGATATATGCATATATTTGATTCTGGACTCCTTATATGAGAGAAGCATGGTGTTTTATTTCCCTCCCCTCCTTCACATCCCCACCCCATCTCTTCCTCCTCCTAGTGGTAAAGTGTGGAAGCTCTTTTAAAAATCTATTTGTAAGGAAATATATTGTCCTTTTTCCACTCTTCTCAACAAAGCCCAGAGTCTCAGAGTCTGAATGCAATTCACTTGATCAGGTTTAATTGTTTGAGCGCCGCCTGTGTGCCCAGATCTCTCTCACTTCTTTGTGCTTTGTCCCTTGCTTAGTCCCTCTAGGGCCTCATTCAATTCCTAGGGTGTTTGTTATCTTCTCTAGGCAGTACTGGTACTCTGCTCAACACCAGAAACCCAGCTTTTTCCACTGAGCAAACTTATGCTTATCATGTTGATTCAGTGTGTGTGTGTGTGCGTGCGTGTCGGTCTGTCTGTCTGTCTGTCTGTCTCTGTGTGTGTGTGTGTGTGTGTGTGTGGTGGGGGTCACATGCATGACACAGCACATGTGTCTGGGAGCTGGTTTGTTTCTTCTACTATGTGCATCTCAGGGACCACATTAAGTGGTCAGGCCTGGCTTCAATTGATTTTACTCCTGACGTATATCAATGACCTCTAAAAACATGCATAAATATTTAACTAGTTTACAATATTTACATTGTGTGTGCATGTCACGTGTGTGCATGTCACAGCCCACACGTGGAATTTAGAAGACACCCTGCAGGAGTCAGGTCTTTCTTCCATCAAGTTCACCCCAGGATTCAAGTCAGGTTTTCCGGCTTGGTGGCAAGCTCCTTTACCCACTGAGCCAGCTCCACGGCTCTCCAGTCAGCCTGTATTTTATGTGTACAGCTTGATGGGTTTGGGGACAAGGGAACATGTCCACAGGGGATGCCAGGAGCCTCATCATCCCTCGCACGGCTTCACGTATTATAAAAAAGGAATATATTGTTATTATTGAGTGCAGTTACAATTTCCCTTAGAAAATACTAACTTGGTATAAAGTTTTCTTATGTTTTTACATCAGATATGGATGCATTGGCATGTCGACATTCTCTACTTTTATTTTAAAAAATGATGACAGGTCTCCTTTTCTTCTAGGGTAGCACATTACGGAGAATCCTCCTGAATCGGTACTTCAAGGGTGACCATAGCGTTGGTGTGAACGGACCTCTGTCAGGAGCCTATGCCAAAACAACACAAGTGGGAGGTGAGGTCTCTCGTTTTCTCTGTTTTAGGGTTCCATGACATGTCTTCACGACAGTGCTACACGTCTGTCCTCCTTAGGTGACAGGTGGGAAATATTCACTAAAAACACCAGTGAAAAAATTTGTGTGGTTTGGGGTTTATGAATCCACAGATTTGAGCATTATAGTAGATTTGCCTTGTGACTCCAGACAATTTGTTACAGTTTCTAAGTTCAAACACTACAGGCAGAAGGCTTGTTCCCTTTATTTAACTTTATTTTACGCATATGTGTTAGTGCCTGCATGCATGTCTGCACACCACATGTGTTTTCTGACCATGGGGATCAGCAGAGGACATTGTATCCCTGGGAACTGCAGTTGCAGAGGGTTGTGGGCTGCTATGTGGGTGCTGGGAAGCAAACCCAATTCCTCTGCAGGAGTAGCCAGTGCTCTTAACTGCTGAGCCGTCTCTGCAGCTCTTAATGGACTACTTTAGAAAAATTCCATTCTTAAAAACGTATATTTGTAACTAAACTTTCCAGTGGCACATCCTGTTATGTTTGAAGAACTCACAAACACTATTTGCTATTAAAAGCCAATGTCTGTGATAAAGGTTGACGGTTTTTGTTTGTTTGTTTGTTTGTTTTTCCCTGACCACAGGAGGCTTCTCTGGACAGGATTCGGATAAGACGGGGATTTCAATGTCCGATATCCAGTGTTTGCTGGACAAAGAAGGAGCATCCGAACTTGTCATCGACGTCATTGTGAACACCAAAAACGACAGGATCTTTTCTGAAGGCATCTTGCTTGGCATTGCCTTGCTGGAAGGAGGGAACACGCAAACCCAGGTACTCTTCTGTCACCCCAGGTGTCTGGGTTGTCATTTCTACTTTCAAAAAGGTAATTTCTGTTTTTTGAGAATTTCGCCCTTTGTTAGCATTTATCCCTACCTTAACTCTCCCACCCCAACCCCCACTCTCCCTCCCCCACTCCCTGCCTTTCTCCCCCAAATCCTAATAAAGCCTGGGCTGCCCAGATCCGTGCTGCCCATCTACCCCTGGACCGTCTGCTAGACCAGGTTCAACTACCAGGAGTAGGTGAATCCCCTCAAAGAAAACGGATCCTCCCTGCCCCAGACCCCAGAACACATCTGTAGACCCCCAGCCAGGGCTGAGGGCTGCAAGCCCCTTCCCACTCCACACCGGGACATTGGCTGGCTTGATCGCATGCTGCAACTGCTGTGAACTCCAGGCTGTGGTCCTGTTGGGTCCAGAAGATGTTGTTTTTCAGTGGTCCTCTCTGACTTCTCATTCTTACGGTCTTTCCTATTTCTTACTGGCTTGTTGAAGAAACCATGGGAAAGTATTCTTTTAGCTTCTCCTTGTTGGCAACCCCCACCCCCAAACCACAAACAAACAGTCCCCACCTCCAGTCACATTTCTGTCATGAATTTATTGGATGCGTCACAGAAATGACAGGGCTACGCACTTCCTCTAGACAGAGCATCCCTGGAAGCTCTCCGTGCACTGCAGCAGGAGCCAGCCCACCATGGCAATGGGCGTTGTGCTCACATGCACACCAAGGATCTGACCCTGTCCTGCCAGCACTCACTCCTGTGCCTGGGAGACCCCTGCCAGGTTTCTCTTGGATCCTCTGTGCCCAACAGTGTGAGCTCTGGAGACTGTTCCCAGAGAGCGCTTCTGAGCTTTCTGGCTCACTGCTCAGTAACATAACCTTCCTACATTTTCCTAGGCCTGTAGAGGCAATGCATATCTACCGCTGGCCCCACTCAGGGCAGGCAGAAGCCCAGTCAGATTCAGAGCCAGGGCACTTTGCTTTAGCTTGTCACCACATAAAGTCAATAGCAGGAGCTTTGCAGTGTGAGAGGCCTGTGTGGCAGCAGGAGCTTTGGGAACAAAGGCCTCGGGGGCAGCAAAAGACACCAGTATGCACTGGCCTTGAACTGGTGTCTCTAGCAACTGTCACCTGTCTGCACTTTTTAGAGTTGCCTGATCATCCCAGGGGATCACTTCATCATGGATGCCGAGCAAGCCTCATTTGTCTGGAGGAAGCCAGCCAGCTCCAGGGGAGCCACAAGCCACAGTTTTAAATGCCAGCACACCACTCCCAAGGCCCATTCCTTAGTCTTATTTGCCCCAGTGTTTCTGTGGTTACTCAGAAAGGCTTTGTCCTTCTGGAACCCTTATTACCTGGATCGGGGAACTTCCCTCTCTCTGGCTCCCCTTCCAGCCTCCTGCCGTACTAGTGCCAGGGCTCCTCTTCCAGATATACTGCTTCTCCCCAAGACTGGCACCGTGCCTTCTGGTTGTTAAAAGTCAGTCTTGGCTGTGACTGATCACCCTGACTCCCTGCTGGCCATCCCTTGATGGCAAACCTGGCTGTTTCTGCTCCTCTGACATCTCTCATGCCTAGCCTTTCAACCCCTGCTTCTCAAGCCTTCCTCACAGGTCCCTTGCATCTTTCTCTGTCCCGTGAGCATGTCCCCGCTTCTGTTTGCCTTTTCTCTAACATTCTCTTGTTGCCTCCCATGACGTTTTTGATGACGGTTGATGACGGTATGCTATACCCTTGTTTCCAGATCTCTCCCTCCAGTAAAGCCAGACCCCCTGCTGGAGACCGTGAACTTCTTCTCGATGCAGGCTCTTCCCCAGCTATCCTTCTCAGTCCATCCATCCCCTCCTTTGCTCTCTCTTTCTCTCTGTAGTTCCCCAGGGGGATGTCTTGCGGTTCCCCTGCTTCTCCATGGCTCATCTCCGAACTGTTTTCATCCCCTTGCCCATTGGGCAGAACTGCCTGCTAGCTGCTCCATGATCTTGCTGTGGCCTGCAGATGCTCTGGGGTGTCTCTATCATGTCTCTGTGCCCTTCATATACAAACACATACACACACATACATACACATACATATACATACACACATACACACACGTACACACATATACATACACACACATACACATACACACATACACATACATATATACACACACACATACACACACATACATATACATACACACATACATATACATACACACATACACACACACATACACACACGTACACACACATACATGTATATACATATACACATACATACATATACATACACAGACACACACATATACATACACACATACACACACACATATACATACACACATATACACACATACATGTACATACATACATACATACACACATACACACATACACATATACATACAAACATACACACATACACATATACATACACACACATACACACATACATACACACACATACACAAACACACACATACACGTACACACACATACATACACACACATACACACACATACACATGCATACATACACACACATACACACATACATATACATACACACATACACACACATACACACACACACACATACACATACACATTCTGGGCTGGTTATACAAACCTGTAATCCCAGCTACTCAGAAGGCTAACGCAGAAGACCACACATTCAAGGGAAACCTGAGCTACAGTACAAGCTCAAGGCCAGTCTGGTGAACCTAATGAAAGTTGGTCTCTATCGTAGTTCCGCAGTAAGCATGTGTGTAGGATTTCTGAGGCCATGGGTTCAATCTCTTACGCACCATCAGAACAAACAAAAACAAACAAACAAATAAAACAAAACTCACACATATCCATTGAAGAAACAGCACAAATTTGCACATCACAGCACCCCTGTGGATTAACAAGACTTCATTTCCTAGCTTCCGCTGTTTTGGTTTCTGATTTAGATATATTATGGTGTCCTCAGATGTCAGCTATGTGCTCTAGAAAGTCTAGATCAGACCAGCTGAATCTGCCTCCCCCTTTAGTGACTCAGATATGTCCCTCCTTCCCTGTGTCATAGATGCCATGACCAAAGCAACTCACAGAAGGAAGAGCTCATGACTCCTGAGGGAGAGTCCATAATGGTCAGGGCGTGGGGGCGTGACAGCCAGCAGCTGGAGCAGGAAGCTGAGAGGTCACATCTCCATCCTCACACAGGAAGACAGAGCAAATTGGAGGTGGAGTGGGGGTGGGGAGGGCTATAGACCCTCAGAGTCCCCTGACCTCATGCCATACTTCCTCCAGTAAGGCTTTAAATTCTAAAGTTCCATAACCTTACAAGCAGCAGTGCTGGCTGGAGACCAAGTGTTCAAATATACGAGCTTACAGGGGACATATCTCGCTCCTCCAGACTCCTGCCAATCCCATAGGAATTTTACACCTTTAAAAAGATTCACTTTTATTTATGTGTCTGTTGGGTGCCTGCATGTGTGTAAGTATACCACATGCATGCAGAGCCTGTGGAGGCCAGAAGAGAAACTTAGATCCCTGAAGTTACAGCAGGCTGTGAGCCTCCATGTGGGTACTAAGACCTGAACTCGAGTCTTCTGTAAGAGCAACACATGTTCCTAACCACTGAGCCATCTCTCCAGCCCTGAGTTTTGTAGTCTGTTAGTGAACAGTGTTTCACTTTCCAGTTGATGACCTGTCTAGCCACTGTTATTCTAAACCAGAGGGAATCTGTTCTTTACTTTGTGAGCTACTTCTTGTGCCCAGTGTACTTGATTGGATGTGTGCTGGTGGAGGGTGGGTGGAAGAAATCATAACTTCAAACACTACTACTGAGAAAAATAAAATCTAGGCATTGTGTTTCGCATTGTAATGCCGGGACTCTGGAGGCTGAGCCAGGAGAATCACTTTGAGGCTAACCTGGGGCATTGAGTAAGACACTGTCTCAAAAAGAAAAAGAAAATAAAAATAAAGGCTCTTGAGTACTAGGGACTATTCTTACATAATCCTCAAACAATCTGTGATATCATGTGTATAATCCTAGACTATCGAAGGAGAAACAGGCAGATCTACTTAGAGACAGAGCTGGGATTTATTCTCTGCTGTCTGGCTCCAGATTCTGCACCTGTAGCCACAGTGAATCTGTGCAGCCCTAGGAGGGACAGTGGCTGACCATCCTATGTGTGTGAGCCTTTGTCTTTCTCAGTGGGATGGCTACTTACAGTTACCAACGCCACATAATCTAGAACCACCTGGAAAGAGTCTTACTGAGGATGGGTCTAGATATACCTGTGGGAGATTATCTTGATGGTGCTGATCGAGGTGGGAGAATCTGCCTACTGTGAGTGGCACCATTCCCTAGGCATCGGATCAAGAGTAGAGAAGGCAAGCTGAGAACGAGCACACTTGAATCATTACTGATTATAGATATGCTATGCCCAAGTCCCCCAAACTTCCAATTCTGCGGCTCTGCGACTTTCTTGCTATTGTTATATTTAACCTAGATCCACGAGCAAATGAGCCCCGTCTCTCGCAGGCTTCTTTTGATGGGGTGATTTATCAGAGTCACTGGAAAGGAAGCTAACATGCTAGTCTTTATTTCATTACTTCACCTACTCCTCTACTCCTCCCGTTTCCTCCTCTCCCGAGGGGCACAGTCTTCCTCTAAAACACACTTCCTCCATCTCCTTTGCTTTTGGCTCCCGCAGAAAGCCTCAGAGTTTCCTCTGACACTTCTTATTGTCCATAGTGCTGTGTCACCTGATTAACCCATGAAACACACATGTTCATCCCTTCCCCAAAACCGTTCTGCACTGTCGAGCTTGGTTTGTGCAAAGTATCCTTTTTATAAACAGTCTACATCCAGTGCTGTGGTGCTTGGCTTATGTGATATGTGGCAAATCCCTCTGCCTCAGAGCTTCATGGTTTTTTTCTCCCATCAATATAATGTGCATGGAGTGAGAACTCTCCGCTCATCACACTGTTGGGCTGAAAGTATCCATGATAGGAATAAGTGTGAATGGAACCCCTGACTACAAACTTTGTCTTAATAGAGCTTCAACATCCCCCTGCGTGCCTCACTAACAAACATGTTACTGCCTCACTTTACCTCCCAGCCATGCTATATTAAAAAGATTAGAGCTCAAACATCAGCTTAATTTGTGGGACCATAGAGGTCTGTGGATGCCGCCTGTATCCTGCAAGCCGTCGGCACCAGCTTGACTGTTCCAATGCAGTTGCCATGGTTACTGTGGGAAATTTTCTTTTTCATCCTGCTCCTATAGAAGGTTGCTAGCCCCCTGCTTAGGAGTGTCCCCTAACAGACATGAAGTGGACACTGAAGGCTGTGTAAAACTCACTCTGTGTGTGTGTGTGTGTATGTGTGTGTATATGCTGCATATGTAAAAATGGTGAGCTGGGCATGAGCCTCACCCGAGTTAGTGGGCCTGGCTTCAGTCCTTCCTTTAGAAGAACATGTCAGTAACAGTCAGATAGCCCAACCTGCCTGTATGTGACTGGCTCCACTTAAGTAGGAAATCATGTGGGCCTTAGAGTGCTTCTTCATACTGACCCTCAATAAGCTTACAGAAACTGCCCTCTATCCTTTACCAAAGGGCGGCCATCTTTCTTGATCTTTACTGTCTTTCTCCTATAGGTATTATTTTTTATATCAATATCTTACTATTGATATCTTAAAATGTCCCCACCCACTTCAATTCCATCTATTCTGGCATATACCCCTCCCCCATCTCCATTCAGCTCTTCTGGATTCTTCCATAATGTTACGAAGTAGACAGTGATTAGTAACCTCAGCTCAGTGTTTCCCTATCCCACCGAGGTGCATCTTACCACACATTTGATCTTAAATCCATTCTGCATTATTGTTGATGATAAACCAGAGTTTGTTTGCAGCTGATTTCCCCTAAACTGCGTGCAAAGGATCATAATTTATGAAGTAGCCAAGCAACTTAATACCCATTTACCAGTGGGTTCCCAGGAGTGAGGTTGTCACGGTAACACAACCTAAATTAAATTTACTATCAGTTAGACACAAGAAAAATATCCTTGTCACTAACAGGGAGTAATTACTTACACAGGATGCTCATAAGTGAGTGGCATGTCTCACGTTGGATTACAAACTCATGTGGGTAGGGATACAATCACTCCCCCCCCCTCTCTCTTTCTCTCTCTCTCTCTCTCTCTGGTCTTTAGCAACAATATAATACCCAACACATAATAGCCTTTTAATAAATGTGTATTGGACCAATGCATGGCTTTATAATACAATCAGACTAAAAGAATTATTTAATATGAAAACTTATTATAGTCTTACAATTTAAAAATACATATAGGATATATCAAATAGAATATAAAATATGTTAGAGTTTAGTGGAAGGTGCTAAGTGAACTCTAGCCGTTGTTATTAATACAGTGGAATGTATTATTACTGCATATTAAATGGAATGAGAGACAGAAAACCTGTACATTTTAGAGAATAAAAACAGCACAGCACACTGTGTGCTTTTATCTCTAAGGCCTCTGTTGATTTCAGAAGAAAGCACCATTTTCTTGCCTCGGGGACTGATACTTTAAACTCTGCTTTCTCTGCAGTATTCTTTCTACCAGCAGCTGCACGAACAAAAAAAGTCAGAGAAATTCTTCAAAGTCCTTTATGATCGGATGAAGGCTGCTCAGAAGGAGATCAGATCCACAGTGACCGTCAACACCATAGACTTAGGGAGCAAGAAGAGAGAGGAGGACAGTGACCTCATGGCCCTGGGCCCTCGGATGAGAGGTGAGGACCTTCCTGGGTACCCGGGGAATGTCGTGAGAGAAGGAAGTACTGAAGCATTTGAATCTCATGTAGCTTTGTCGTCATCTTGCTTCTTGGGGCTTAATTATCCTTCATGTTTCCAGTGTGGACTTCTATCTATAAAGGAGTTTGATTGTGGGATTGACCCTAAAATAGCTCTGCAGGACCAAACTAAATTGGAGTTTAATCGGTGTGGAAGCAATGGGCAATGTGAAAGACATTTGAATGCATTGTTCTGTGCGGTAAAGAAAACCATCCAAAACTTTCTGAGCACAGAAATTAAACTCTGAGGACAGAATTTATAGTGTTTGTATTTGAAATAACCAAATTATTGCCAGTTAAATACAAACTATAGAGATCTTCTCATTTTACAGTTTATCCTTTTCCCCATGAGATCTGTAGGAATTCTTGAGTGTGCACACACACGTTTTTGATACATTCTGTTCTCTCTGTGTGTGCCAGACATGTGTGGGTTCCTTCAGAGGCCATGAGGTGGTGTTTGATCCCCTGACGCTGGAGTTATAGGAAGTTATGAGCAGCCTAACATGGTCACTGGGAGCTGAACTCAGCCCTCTGGAAGAGCAGCAAGGGCCCTTAACCTCTAAGTTCTCTGTACTAGTTGGTTTTTGTTAATACATTTCTAGATAACTGGGAAAAGGGAATGTTAGTTGGAAAGATGTCCCCATAAGATTGGCCTGCAGACAAGTCTGTGGGGGCATTTTCCTCCCCAGAGACCAATGTGGGAGGGTCAAGCCTATTGTGGATGGTGCCTCTGCTGGGCATTGGGCAGGTGCTCCTGGGTTATATAAGAAGTAGGCTGAGCAAGCCAGTAAGCAGTGTTTTTCCATGACCTCTGCTTCAGTTCTTGCCTCCAGGTTCCTGCCTTGAGTTCCTGCCCTGACTCCCCTCATGAATAGATCTGAGAGTTTTAAGATGGAGTAAACCCTTTTCTCCCCAAGTTACTTTTGGTGGTGGTGTTTTTTCAAAGCAACAGAAAAGCAACTAACACACCATCTCTCCAGCCATTTGGTATATACCTGTAAAGTCATTTGTACATTTTTGTACATGTGCTTATGCATCTTTGTGATATACTTTTATATGTCAGGAAATTCTGAAATTGGCTAAGTATTGAGACCTTTTCTTCTGGCCACTGTGTTAACCTTTTAGTTGTTACTCAGCTTTCTTTCAGGAAATTATTGAACCTCTGGTTAGGTAATTTTAAAATTCAATTGTGGATAATTTTGGATCCCCTATGGTTGTTGGGTTTTTATTTTCCCTTAAAATGAAAGAGAAGAAACAAAAATTAGTTCTAAAATACAACCACTGCTTGCCTTTCAGTGAGAGACTCATCGCTACATTTGAAAGAGGGAATGAAAGGGCAGTTAACAGAGGCATCTTCAGCCACATCCAAAGCATACTGTGTGTACAGAAGAGAAATGGACCCGGAAATAGACATGGTGTGCCCGGGACAGGAAGCAGGAAGTGCGGATGAAAAGTCTGCGGAGGAAGTTACCATGAGTCCGGCCATCACCATCATGAGGCCCATCCTTAGGTTCCTACAGTTACTGTGTGAGAACCACAACCGAGAGCTTCAGGTACTTCCTCAGCTCTGTGTGTGTGTGTGTGTGTGTGTGTGTGTGTGTGTGTGTGTGTGTGTGCGCGCGCGCGCTGTGGTCCACAGCTCTGAGTAGCCCAGTTCAAGGGAAGCAAATACATAGTTTTGAAGGGAATTCTAGAGAAATCATCAACAGAGACACCAAAGCCCTGTTGAGATGGAAGAAAGAGAGACAAGAGGAAATTGTTTACACATTAAAATCCCAAACACCCAGATCTACACACTGTCTCTCTGTGGTCCAGATCTCACATCTTTCCAGCCCAGTGAGCACCATCTACTACTCCTTTGTGGTGTTTGTTCAGAGAGATCATCTTTGTCTCCTCTGCCTTTCACAGTTTTAGACTCCGGTATTTATGCCTTTCTCAATCCATAGTTGTTGAGTACAATATTAAGTATATTTTATGTTTCATTAGAAACAAAGTAATTTAAGGAATTTTTCTGCAAGACTAAGAGCTTCCTCTCAAGGAATTTTTTTATATAATAGTGAATGTTGCTTAGCAAATAAGCGTAGTCCTCATCAGAATACCTCCACCACTACCATTTCCTCTGTCACACGGATGGACTAGGGCTGCTTCCAACAAACTCTGACTAATTTTTTTTTTTCATTTTCATATGCACTGCTTATGACAGACACCATAGCAAGGGCACACAGAAAGAGCAATTGTGATTGGCCTGGCTGAGGGAGTGTGCAATGCTCACCTGAAGACTTTGCATTTGGCAGAGTGCTTCCAAGAAAGACACTTGCCCTTGCCAGCCAGCTTTGCCATGATACTAGCTAACATAGCTGGGAAACAGTTTTATTAATGATTTACAGTGAGCTGGCTGAGGTTTCCACAGTGGGTCCTGCCTAGGATTAGAATCGTCCATGTCGATGAGATGTTTCCGAATGAATGGTGGGGGGTGTGGCTCGTGTGGACAGGTCAGCCGCAGCTTAGATCAAGCATCTGTAGGGTGTGTGCCTGCCTGTTAGTTCTCACCCATGAACCCTGACGGTGTGGGACGTGGATGAGCAGAATCAACGGAGTGATATCTGACTTTATGTCACCCATGAAAGTGTGGTTCGAACACTTCCTTAGAGAACCTTTACTTTCACAGGATTGGTAAGAAGAACAAATAGCAAACACAAATCAAAATAAATAAATAGATATCTGCAAATACATTAAAGCAAGAACTCTCTCTCCCTCCATTTCTTCTCATGTTCTTTCTCTAGCCTTATTACCCAGAGAAACTGCACTAATACATGTTTTTTTCCTAGAAAATTCTGTATACAAATAAACGTTGACTTGTGCATGCAAACCTTATTTCCATTCAAGAGAATATACACTCTGTAGTGTCTACCTTTTCATTTAGTCACTTTTTACATTACTACAGTACTATTTCCTGGCAATGCTTATCCACACACATGGAAGTATTTCCTAAGAGCCAAACCCGTCACACTGCCTGCAGGGGTAAGGCTCCAGCTTTTGCTGGCCACTCTCTGTGCTAACAGGCAGTGAGCAGTGACTCTCTTTAGTGTGCATGCACACAGATGTAGGACTGTTTACTGAAATGCTTGAGAGGTCACCGTGACAGGCACAGTTGTCAGGGATGCTTCACGTGGAAGTTGGAGTCTGCCTCCATGAACATCCCGTTTCCCTCTTCCTTCCTCTGTCTCACACTTGTTTCTGCCCTCTGTGGATTTCCAATGAGGACAGCAGGGAGGTGTTTAGTGCGACTTGTCCAGACAAGTACTTTTGCTAGGACCCGAGGGGAGGAAGGGCTTCTCTACTTAAGAGGACCTTAGTGCATCAACGCTGAAACGTTATTTAATTTTAAAGTATTTTAAAGTTATCCTGAAAAAATAATGAGTCTCGTTGTGCTATTTTCATACACATCATTATGCTTGGTCATAGTCACACCCTGTTATGCCCCTCATCACTCCTCTCTTGTGAGGTCACCCCTGCTCCCAAGTTGTCCCACTTTCTTATAAAGACCAATTGAATTCGATACTGGCAGGGAATCTTAGTCTCTCTCTCTCTCTCTCTCTCTCTCTCTCTCTCTCACACACACACACACACACACAGACACACAGAGACAGAAAGACACACATGTGCACACAAACACAGCGATAGACAGAAACAGACAGACAGACACAGAGACAGACAGACACACATGCACACATGCACATACACAGAGACAGATGGACAGAGACAGACAGACACACATATACACACAGAGAGACAGACAGACACACAAAGGCAGATAGACAGACACACACACACATGCACACACACAGAGACAGATGGACAGAGACAGACAGACACACACACACAAAGAGACAGACAGACACACACATAGAGACAGATGCACATACACATAGAAACAGACAGACACACAGAGACAGACACACAGAGACAGACAGACAGACACTGAGCATGAGCAGCTCCCCTTTCCCCCTGCACCTTGTTTTCAGTCCTTCAGCTGTCTTTTACTTCACCTTGCAGAACTTCTTGCGGAACCAGAACAACAAAACAAACTACAACCTTGTCTGTGAAACACTTCAGTTTCTGGACTGCATCTGTGGAAGTACCACAGGAGGCCTAGGCCTGCTGGGGCTCTACATCAATGAGAAGAACGTAGCTCTGGTCAACCAGACTCTGGAGAGCTTGACTGAGTACTGCCAGGGTCCGTGCCACGAAAACCAGGTAACCAAGACAGTAGAGCTTCATGTGACAGGAGCCATGACTCAAGAGCAGCACACCATGCTAGGCATGGAACCCACCTCACATGCTGGCGAAGCCTTCTTGCTTGCTCTGCCCGGCACGGAGGCTTTTCTCACAGAACATACAAAGGCTGAAGTGTAGACTAGCATGTAGTGGGCTGCATTTTAAATTGCACTGTAAAAGAAAATTCCCATGAAAATATTTAAGATAAAAGAGTTACCTTAAGAAGGGTAAGATTGTATTTCTTCCCAGTGCTGAGTTTTCCTCTATACGGAATCTCTCCAGATGTGTGGCGTTAACTCACTGTGGCTTTGGCTCCAGTGCAGTGTGTACATATCCGTGTTATACATACTTGTTTAGCTTATGACGTAGGTCTCCTGGCTGTCATCTTACTGATAGATGGCTTTAGACTCAGAGATTAGCTCAGAGACGGCAGACACTGTAAAGACAGTTGCAGAAGAGCTACAGACTTTCTGAGCCCAAACAATGTGCCATTTTGATTTTGGTGCACATGCATGTGTGAGAGACCCAACATTCATCTTGGTTCCCTGAATGCTTTGCTTTGCTTTAAGGACACGTTATGGGAGAAGACAAGACAGAAGATGTAGGGAAGAAAAGGGAGTGATGTCATCTGACTTTCTTACAATTGTTTAGTATCCACAAAACATCCTGGAGCAGGCAAGGTTCAGGGGCAGAGAGTCTCCATGTCAAACATTTCTGGATATAAATTTTAAAGATGTGATTGATACCAAACATCAATGGTTACTGTCAAAAGAAAATGTGAAAAAGCTGGCTTTTCTATTGCAGATTATGTGACTGTCCTCACACACTATACTGCGCCTGTGTACACACATATACACGATACACGCACATCTGTGTGTCCGTAAGATGCAAACATGTTGATCATTCTCATAATGTTATGGTTTCCTTCCCTGTAATGCGTTTATGCCAGTAGAAGAGTTTGTACATGTTTACCCTTTATTTTCAAGATTTTATTTTAGTTTCTGACAACAATGATAAAGGTGGTCTTGACTGTTGATTTAAAGCCAAGATAAAGTGCACAAATCCAGAGGTCAGGTTGGCTGATAAAATTCGGTCTCTAAAATAGAAAATATACAGATTTCTTTCATATTTTACCATTTTGTGAAAAATCTGTCAGAATGTTCCCTGCTTTGTGGCAGAACTGAGTTTTGAAAGTCCTGAATCCAAGTAAGTTCTCCAAGGGGAAAAAATAGCATATCTTACTTAGATAATTCTCTATACTCTGAAAATGCACAGAAGCTTCTTAAGAAAATTCTAGAAATGATTTGAAATAGCTTCCCTTTGGGTTTGGCAGATGTTTTCACGAGCAGAAAGCCTCAGGACATAATGTCAGTGTTGGACAGGAGTACCTTCCCTTTTCACAAATGTCCTTGTGTAGAGAAGAGTCGGGAGGACCAGCCAAGCTGTCCTGTTGGCTGGGGCTGCCCTTTCTTGTATGACTCACCAGGGTTTTAGTTTCTCCAGCTGCTTGGGTAGCTTGGTAGCCTGGCCCCATGAATGTGGTCTTCATTCTGCCTCCATCAAATGAAACTCGAAATCCTGGCACATTGGACCCTCACCCTCAGAACAGGCACATTGCTCTCTCTGGATGTTTGTGCTTTGCTCAGTTACATCCCTTCACAAATACTCAAGTTCAAGAGTCCTATGAGCTTTCCCACCGCCTAGCATACACAGAAGCCTCTGCTCTGTGTGTTTGTGAAGTCCACATGCAAATCTCCCCTTTCCTAGTGTTCTTAGGTTGATCATACCTTAAAGCTCAGATTAAGGGCCTCCTTTTGTATTGGTGGGTCTGCTGAGATTTAATGCCTGGAAGAGTTTTAACTCACCCACTGGTCTTTGAAATTCTGCAGTTCTTTATGTCAAAGACAGGTATTTTTTCTTGGTGTGTTAGTATTCTGCACCCAGAGGCATTTATCAATACCGGTTAATTAACCGACCCTACCCCCAAAACTAATTCAAATCTCCACCACTGTGTGTACATAGTATTAAAGTTTCAAGTCCTATTACGATTTCTAGTGTTGTGTCAAAAATAGCATGTCATTTTTACAAATATCTCCTTTTCTAGACCTGTATTGCCACCCATGAGTCCAATGGGATTGACATCATCATTGCCTTGATTCTGAATGACATTAACCCGCTGGGCAAGTACAGAATGGACTTGGTGCTGCAGCTGAAGGTAATGTGCCCGGCACTTGCCATGTACACCTTCTGCTTACAGTGAAGTCTAAGTAATCAAGCCATTGTACAAAACAAGATGCCACCATTGTCTCAGGTGGCCGACAGGAAAGGGTACTGAACTCACAAGGCACTTGCTGTGTGCCAGGGAATTCATGATGCACCTGCAGGCCACAGGCACGTGTGAGGTTCTATGCTAGAGATGTTGAAGCAGCCCCTAACCTTGCCAACTGTTTTAATTTCCTATTTTTTTTTTAATTATAGACAGAAGTGCAAGGTTCTGGACATATGTTATGATAAAAGTCTTGGAGAGATCAGGGATCCAAGGCACATACCTCAACCCAATAAGGGCAACGTATAGCCAGCCAATAGCCAACATCAAATTAAATGGAGAGAAACTTAAAGCAATCCTGTTTATTCAGGGACAAAAGAAGTCTGCTCACTCTCTCCATTCAAAATAGTATTTGAAGTTTTAGCTAGAGCAATAAAACAGCTAAAGGAGATCAAGGGGATACAAATTGGAAAGGAAGAATTCAAAGTATTGCTATTCGCAGATGATGCAATAGTTTCCAGAAACTCCATGAGGGAACTCCTACAGCTGATAAACACCTTCAGCAAAGCGGCTGGATACAAAATTAACCCAAGAAGGATCATTTAATGTTTATTTATTTTAGTAGCACAATGTATTCAAACATATGGCAGTTGGATACACCAGGCTGTGTCTAAAGCAACAAATGTGGCTGCTTCTCTTGAAATACTTTCTTTAAATCTAAAGATTTTTGTATATATTATTGCCTGAAAAGAGAGCATCTGAAGAGAGCATCTGTGAGGCAGAATTATATCTGCTGACAAGTTCGGGAGCATTCATGAGATAAGGCACTTTAAATAAATTATTTGTAACATTGATTCCTGCCTGGATTTGATGGCTTAATTATCCACACTTTTGGTAATATACCTTCAAAATAATGTATCACTATAAATATAGCACTGTGATATATAATACACTTTAAATGTAATGTTATACAAACTACAGTTTTAAATACACTTGGTACAAGTTTCTAAGATGTCTGTATTGTTCTTCAGTTTGTTATCTTCATTTTTGTAGCTGGTCTGTGAATGCAAAGTGCTGGGTTTGTTAAAAGGTGGGCTTTTTTGTTGTTGTTGTTTTTGTTTGTTTAAGAAGAATCCGGCTTCCATGGAAGGAAAACTCTCCTGCTAACAGGAGTACTTGTATTGGGTTTTTCAGGGTAGCCAGGCTCATGTACTTCCAAATTGGTTCAGATTTCAGGGGGTTGTTTGCAAGTTATCTTTCTATTCTCAGAAAATATGAGAAAGAAAATTGGTTAAAAGCAACACACTGCCAATGGCATTCAGGGACTGGATGCGTTTTAAAGTCCATTTCTATTGGCTCTGCAGGTTGTGGCTCATAGAGGACACAGCCTGTGTTGCCGAGGTTACCTCTGAATTCTGTGGGGGTCTGCTCACACAGCCTTAAGGATTTACCATCTTCTCTAATCCCTGTGTCTTGCTTTCTAAGGCATATTGCTTGGACCCTGGATTATGAAGTAGACTGTAGGATCTGAAATATCTGTAAAACATGAAAACAGAACAGAAAAGAAAGGAAGAAAGGAATCCACCTCCCTTCGCTGAAATCCCTCATGGTGGCTGTGGCGCTGTAGTGGCTTGTCACCTTCATCATCTTCAGAATTCTTAGACATCCTTTTAAAGGCAGTGTCAGACAGTCCTGGAGCCTTGGACAGAATGTGGAACCAAATGTAGCCAGAGATAATTTATACAATCTTATCAATTTAGTACCTTGTCCACCTAAGCAGGGCTCGGCTAACTTATGTCATTCTATAAACATGTGGACTTGGAGTCTCTGAGAAGCATCTCTAAAAAGCATCCCCTCTCTTTCCACATCTTGGTCTCATCAGGAGTCTGTAGAGCATAAGGTTTACCTGACAGAGGACAGGATGCTTCTGGTGCAACTCTCTGGTATCCATTTAGGGTTGAAGATTGCCTCACACCTTGATATCTTAAGTAACAATATCTGAGATTATGTTTATAACTAAAACATTGCAGCACGTTGGCAGCATAAACTGCTTCCATTCTTTATTAAGACAAAGGAATAAAATGGCATTCTCTGACACACTGACTAATAAACACGATGAAAGAAATAAGCTACCAGCAAATCAGCATTCTCTCTCTAACTCATGAATTCAGTTTTATATGTCTATTCTCGCCAGAGATTCACACATTTATGTTCGATTTTAATATGCTACTAATATTATTATTTTATTTTTAAAATAAATGGCTGTACTAAATCCTAGCCATGTCTATAGCCCTGATTCCTGTTCATCTGACTGTCTTGTGAAAGTATCATCACAGAGATCTAATTGAGGAAGCACTTAAAAGAAACTGCATTTCTATTCAGTGTTCAGCCACTTTCCCGTTTGTGATTTAAAATATCCTCCCATCTTCCGAGACTCATTGCTTTCATTTCGTATCAACAACGAAATAAATTAAAACATTCTAATTTCAAGTGTTAAGAAGACAAAAACAAATACAAAGTTTTAGCTTTTACTTGATTGAGAAAACAAAAAAGGCCAGGTGAGCTGAGTTCGCATCGGTGCAGAGGATTGAGGACGTGTGCTGTGGACTTTGCATGTGTACTGACCCCATCTTTGTCCTCAGAACAATGCCTCCAAGCTTCTGCTGGCCATTATGGAGAGCAGACATGACAGCGAGAACGCAGAGAGAATTCTCTTCAACATGAGGCCCCGGGAACTGGTGAGAACACTTCCCCAGGCTATGGCAGCTGGCTGGCATCTCCCCTGCTCCAGCTGGTCTGGTAGGAGCAGGAAGGCTCATGCTGGGGAGCGGGAAACATGTAGTGAAGGCCCCCGAGGCTCAGGACGGTGGATGCACTAGGTTTTGTTTACTTTAGGGCTACTTTTTGTTTTTATTTATGTGTATGTGTATCTATGTGTATGTATGTCATGTGTGGTCTGGTGCACCAGAAGGTCAGAAAAGGGTGTTGGATCCCGCGGAGCAGAGTTACAGGCTATTGTAAGAACCTGGATGTGGGTGCTGGGAACTGGCCTGGGGTCCTTTGCAAGAGCAGGAAGCACCCTTAATCCTGAGTCATCACACCTTCCTAATGTGTTAGTTTTATCCACTTTAAGCACTTATCTTAATAACCACACTTTATTAACTATATATAGATGCATATATATATATATATATATATATATATATATATATATATTAATTAATGATTTCTGGGTATGGGTGGCTGTTAGATTGGTAGGCTCAGCCCTATAGATTCACAATCTGTGGGCCTAAAGCATTTTTTAAAAAAGCACACTATACCAACACCTGTAGACCTTTATCTCGTTTTTTTCCTGTCAATGCAATGATGCACATACTGTTTGTATTATATTATATATTGTAAGCAACCTAGAGATGGTTTGGAACATCCAAGGGGGTGTGCATAGGTGTGTAGCGTTCATGCAGACTTCTCTGTTTTATAGCGGGAATTGAGTATTCGTGGATTTGGAATCCTCGCTCGGGAGGTCCTTAAGCCAGTTCCCCAGGGATGTGAGGAAGGTGTGAAGAACAAGTTTGCCACAAACCCAAGTTTTGTTTGTACTTTTCCAAAAACAGAGATAGGTTTGATTAATATGTTTTGTAACTTGTCATTATGAATGAACTGTCACACGATGCTGGCCTCATAGAAAGAGTGAGACATGCTGACGACTCCAAGTCGCATGTTCTCATGACTTCCTGTTTTAGGAGCCCTTCCCCCCCACCCCCCACCCCCATACAGACTGTGATGTCATTCAGGCATGCTTTAAGAGCAATGGGTTCCAGATGCATGGGGGGTGGGGGGGGGTAGGTGTGTGCTCAACCCTCACAACTCAGTGCTCCCGTGACTAAATCCTCTCACATCAGTGATGTTACTGGTGCTATGGGGAAATCTTGAGAGGATGCTACCATTTTTTTTATTTGACCGTGGCACTGTGTGCCCACTGTTTGACAATAGTTCCCTTTGTCATTAATACCTTTTCCTATCATCTGCTTCCTCCTTTGTGACCCATCCTCAAACCGAGTCCCATGACCACCCCAGACCCATCTTAGGAACAGTGTGCTGCTGTCTCTGCCTCTTCCTTGCTGACCCTTCAGCTGGAAAGTATGATCCTTGAGCAGAGACACTCTCCTCGTCTGTTGTAGGTTCTTCAGTGCCCAGTACTGTGTTTGCTAACTAGTGGATGTTTCTCAGGATTCCAGATTCTCTTAAATCATGGAGAATTCAAAGCAATAGTGTTCAAAGATATAAACAAAAAAAACTTCAAGATAAGAAGTGAACGGTAATAATCTGATTCCATGTTCACTTAAGTGACTATGTTTTAGGTTACTTTTTTTAAGTTAGTAATTTATTTTAAATTATTATTTACAATTTTATAATTTTATAAATTTATAAATTATTATTTAACTATTTAAATTACTTAAGTTAGTATTATAGTTTATTATGGTGTTCTTGCACAAAGAAGTAGTTGAATTTCTCCTTCTGTGATAACCATCTTAACCAAAAGCACCTTGGGATTTATCTGGCTTACACTTCCAGGTCAGCTCATCATTGGGAAGTGAAGGCTCGAACCACAGAGAAAGCTGCTTGCTGGCTTGAGCCCAGGATCACACTCATTTACCTTTCTTATATAGCCTAGGCCAGACCTGCCTAGGTGTGGTACTGCTCACAGTGGGCTGGGCCCTCTCACATCAATTAGCAATTAAGAAAATGCTTTATTGGCCAGGCTTAGGGAGGCCATCTCCCAACTGAAACTCCCTTAGGTAACTCTAGGCTGTCTCTAGCTGACAGTGGAAGCTAAGAGAGAAGCCATTGTGCTTTTCCTTCTTAGTCTCTCCTCTCTGTCCATCCCTTCTTCCCCTTTGCTGGTCCCCTTCTCCCGTCAAATACCTGACCGTTTCTTTCACATGGTATCCATTGCTGTGTCTTATCCACTTTTCCTTTCCTTTCCTTTAGCTCTCTTCCTCTCTTTTCACAGTCCCGTCTATCATCCTACCCTATAGATAGGCACACACATACACACATGCACGTGTACACACATGCACACATACATACACCCACAGGAACACACATTTAAATCTAGAGTCTACATATGAGAGAAAAATCAGTATTTGTTTGTTTAAAGCTTTTATAATTTTGAATGTCATGAAGTGTCCCAGTTTTAAATTGTAGCTTAGACAAGTTGAAGCATTGCTGCCACCTTTCAGACTTATTTATTTATTTGCTTATTTATTTATTTGTCTCTAGGTGGATGTCATGAAGAATGCCTATAACCAAGGCCTGGAATGTGACCATGGGGACGAGGAGGGAGGGGATGATGGTGGTGTTTCTCCAAAAGACGTCGGACACAACATCTACATTCTGGCCCATCAGGTGCCACATTTTTATCTGCATCTGTCTTGCTTATTTGGTTTTGTGTCTTATGCCCGTGCCTTACTGTTTTATGTTTACATTCTGAGGTTCTGACATATTCAGTGCCTGCCCTCCTAGGTTTCAGTTAGGGAAAATGCCAAGTCCTCAGCAGGCCTGGTTATGCAATTCAGGGTATGCTAGGGAGCAACTGACAGGGGAGAGGCTTGGACAGATGACTTCTGACTAGGACTTCTGGCTAGGGAGCAGTTGAAAAGGAAAGGAGGCTTGGGACAGACGACTTCTGGGCCTGGAAGGAGTAAGCAGTCTCAAACCAGAGCCTTAGTAGAGGGAGGAGAGTCTTCCTTGGAGGCAGAGTGTGAAAGAGTTGGGTATAGGTATTCTACAACTTGGCCAGGGCTAACCCAGCAGGGAGCTCTGTCCTAAATCACAGCCTGACAAGCCTTTAATAGAAGTCATTCCGTTTGCATTTCAAGGTGCATTACACCCAACTATAAATCTAAGTCTTAAATTTCTTCGGCGTAACCATTTTCGTTCTATTGCTTGTAAGTACCAATATTTGTTCAGCGTTCTTTGATAAGCTCAATTCCACAAACACGTTCAAATTTAAACTTATACCCCTTCACAAGGGTTTAAAACTTAAAACTGGAAACATACACATACTGACTTGATTTGTCTCCAAGTGGCCCCATCATCTTTAGAGGATAAAGTTCAGGTTTGGAAAACGTCTCAAACTTCCCAGCCCCTTCTCCCACCAGCCATCTTTCTCTTGCCTGTTTTCGAATCCATCTGATCTGTTGATTAAATAAACACTGATAGATGGAAGATCAGATTCTGAACAGATTTCCTTTCAAAGGTCGCTCTTTGGACATTCCCTGTGCCCTTACCTTTGTGCTGCTGTCTAATGGGTATGAATTTGAATAAGTGTTTAAAAGTCTTCAGGGAAGAAATCAGATCCTAAAAGCTACCAACATGGGTTGCTGCACTTTGGTGAAGTAGTTGATGCCTTGAGACCCATGGGGTTCTCATAGTCTGCCAGCACACAGACACAGGCCCACGGGGCGAGGGCACTGAGTTACAGCTGCAGACATGGAAGGGCATTTTAGGTATTGAGAAACCAGAATTGAAGCTGACAGACAAGTTGAAGGAAGTAGAAAGGCAGAGATTCAGGATGTGGGAAAGACCCGTTTCAGAGAGAAAGAAAAGTCAGGTGATGGAGGTTGAGTCAAACAAGGGGGAAAAAAAGAATGAGAGAGAATAACCTTGAACGTGAACAGAAATAAATCAATCCCCAGCTGTGAATTAAAATCATGTAGCGTGCCAGAAGTAACACAGAAACACAGGTTGTAGTGTGCCAGTGGAGAGAGGAGACAGAAATTAGGGCAAAGCAGGCAGCAGAGCCCCTTTATAAGAGGGACTAGAGCTCCTGCATATTCTTCCTGGGCAGCTGGTCCTGCTCTGGCTGTGGTGGCTGTCCTCTTGGCATGTGTGAGCAGTATCATGCATCAGGCCTGGCCCTGTATATATTGCCACGGGACATAAACCTACAGTCAGGCAAACTTGAAGTCTCAGGACACTGGCAGAGGAGTAGACATCAAACTCGAGAAAACACTCGTATTAGGTCAGTTCCATCTCAGTAGGTAAGAGAAGAAAATTCAGCTGAAGAAAGAGCAGGTCTTAGCATGAAGGTAGAATGAACACCTAAAACAGAAGCAAGAACAGGTCTTAGCATGAAGATAGAATGAACACCTAAAACAGAAGCAAGAGCAGGTCTTAGCATGAAGGTAGAATGAACACCTAAAACAGAAGCAGGAACAGTGTGAAGTTCTCAGATTCCAATGGATTGGGGCAGTCAGAGTGGTCAGGGGTCAAAAACAGCGGGCAGAGAGGAAGCGAGGAAGCAACAGATGCAGAAAGGCCGAGGTCCTTCAGAGGGCTTTGTAAAACTTCTCCAAGCACAACTTCTGAACAGCAGTAGCTCGCAGGGCAATGAGGGTATGCCATACAGCCGCGTGAAGGAAGCCAGGCTTCCGGACAGAGAGGGGACCAGGCTGAGTAAGGGAGGAAGTGGGTTCTGAGCTGCTGAACACATCAGCCCTGTGCTTTATCAGAGTCCACAGAGGTCCCTTTAGAAATCCAGGACATCCTTGTAGGGGTGAACTCCAACATGGATATCATGCTTGCTTCATCCTGTTGTGTGTAACCGATGGTACAGCCGTCTGCTTCTTTCATTTAGAGAAATAAGAAATCATTCCCTGTTCGCCATGTGCCACTTTCCTTATGGAGTTAATCCTGCCACTGGTTCAGCAACTTTCACCCACATTGGACTCTTTTGATTCTTACATGTGTGGGTCCTGTCGCTTGCTTTAGGCTGGGACGTTGTATTTGGTTTTCTGGTCAGCTGTGTTCCTTGTGAACCTACTATGTAAAGTTCTGTGAATGCAGTGAGTGCAAGGTGACCAGCCGTTTCTCAGAAGGGGACTGTGGATGGATCCAGACTGTGTTGTTTACCTCAGGAGGTGGGAGCTCGACACTCAGGCAGCTGATGACCTTGCAGATCTGCAGCTGCCTCTGCACAGCCCAGTCATTGGAGAACTGAACTGCAGAGCCCTCCTTCTTTACCATAACCACCTTTCGTCCAGACAGTTTATTTTGGTGCTCTCAGACTTTCGGGTTTTGTTGCTAATGCTTTTCATGGCAGGGACGCGGTTCTGCTTTTCTACCGAGACATCCCCCTGGGCCCTTCCTATGGTCAGGTTTACAAGAAACAAACAATGCTTCTTGTAAGTGTCTTGTCTGATCTACATAAAACTATTAATACATCACAAAGGGAAATTCTTCAGTGATTCTGCAGTGTCCTGCTGTGAATTTTCTTACCACTTAGCAGCCCTTCCTGACTCTGCCCTCCCTGGCTCTAGGACTGCTCTGTGCCCTGGTCTCCATTTTTCATAACTGTTTCTTCGCATCTCTTCTCTGCTTGGGACTTCCTTTGAAACGGCCTAGGACATTTCTCATCCCTTCATATACTTGTTCATCATGTCTCAGCCACATCACCTCTCTGGCTCCATCATGCAACTGGTCTGCTCTTGTCTGAGTCTCTTCTCTTGACTCTTAACTTAAATTAGATGTATATGGAGAGGGCTGGGCATCATCGCTCATGCCTCTGTAATCCCAGAACTCAGGAGGCTGAGGCAGGAGGACTGCTGTGGGTTCCAGGCCAGCCTAAGCTCTTGCATGAGACCCTGTCTCAAAACACAAAATAAAGAAAAGAAGTAAATGAAGAAATGTTAGGTGCTTTGCGGGCAGGAAGATGTGTTAAATAGAAAATCAGCAGAAAACAGGAATAATGTTTGCTTTAATTAGTTACATGAAAATCTTTTCAAAATGAGAGCTTTACTTTTCTTCATGAGCATTTTCCTGATTTAATAAATAGCCTTTGAAAATGTAATTTTAATGTCTGCATAATTAGGCATCATTTGAATGTACTGTAACTTATATAATCACTCATTATTGTTAAGCATTTAGTTTTCTAATATATTTGATATTATAAATTATGCTATGATTAACACCCCATACATTAATCTTTGTCTGCTGTCCTGATGATTTTCCTAGGGTAAATTTCAAGAGGTTTAATTACTGGAACTACATTGTGGCTCTTGATACACAATGTAAAATTACTTTTCACACAGTGTGAAGGTACTTACTATATTGAACTCTAAACTTTATGTTGTTAAAAAAAAAGTCTCTGCTGAGCTGATAGTGAGTGTCTGGGATGTAGTGCTCAGCACAGATCTTTGTTGGCTAGATCTCTGTGTGATGTATGAATGGAGATCTCAGAATCATGTATGACATGTGAATGCAGATCTCAGATCCATGTGTGACATGTGAACCTCAGATCCATGTGTGACATGTGAATGTCAGATCCATGTGTGGCATG
>JADRCH010000118.1:662812-684980 GCA_019843965.1 Rhynchomys soricoides | reverse complement strand
TCCGCGTGTGACATGTGAATGGAGATCTCAGATCCATGTGTGGCATGTGAATGGAGATCTCAGATCCATGTGTGGCATGTGAATGGAGATCTCAGATCCGCGTGTGACATGTGAATGTCAGATCTGTGGGTGACATGTGAATGGAGATCTCAGATCCCTGTGTGACAAGTGTATCTCAGATCCATGTGAATGCAGATCTCGTCTGTGGTCACTTCTTTTGCAGTGGTTCTCAACCTTCTTAACGCTGCGACCCTTTAATCAATTCCTCTTGTCATGGTAACTTCCCACCCCAAACCATAAATTATTTTATTACCACTTCATAACTGCTGTAATTTTGCTACTGTTATGAGTCATAACGTAAATATATATATATTCCAATGGTTGTAGGTTACCCCTGTGAAAGGGTCATTTGTCCCCCAAAAGTTGAGACCCACAGGTTGAGAACCACTGCTTTAGGGAGCGTCTAAAATAGATTGTCGCTCTGTGTGTTCCAGGATTCATTGATCATTAATGTTTCTCCTGTGGATTACTTGAAGGTGTATATGTCCTTAATCAGGTCTCCTTTGTCTTCTACAATTTTAATTAAGGCTCATAACCACTCATCTATCATACTAATTATATCTATCTTCCAATCCATTGGCCAATCCTTTTTGCCCATCTCTTTAAATCTGTTAAACACTCCCCTGGGTGGTCCTCTCTAGAGCAGGAAGCTGGTGTGTACCTCCGCCAGCCGTCAGCTTGCCCACAGGATCCTGGGTCCAGGGTTCTAGTCCTTCCAGCATTTCAAAAGAAGTCTGATTTTTAAAAAAATTTAAATTGTGAAATTTAAATCTTTAAAAGTTGGCAACTCATTAAAAGAAAAAAAATGTAAAGGCATGGAGCTGGCTAACCAAGCTGAAAGCAGCCAGGAGCCATTAGCTTACCTCTGGTAGAACCCAGGACTCGCATTCCTTGTTCACTGAGCTGTGTAGATGGAGGTGCCAGGCACCTGGGCACACTCTCACAGTGCAGTAGTGATGACAGATCAGCTTTGGGGCAATCCGCACTTTGACTAGGAACAGTGGAGGAAAGACAAACACACAATTAGCAGACCGTGGTGTGCTGTGCTGTGGAATAGGGTTTGGTAAAGGTAGGTCTGCTGGAGATGGGCCATCTGCAGGGCTTTCACTGAGGATTGGAAATCAAAGCCGCATCTGAGGGGGCAAAACAAAACCACATGAAGTCCAGAGGGACCCTTAGAAAGTGTGGCTCAGTGGCTCGTGAATGGCACGAGCCCAGTGTGTCTACAGAGAGAATATAAGACCCATATAGCAGGTCTACGCCAAGCAGCTACTGACATTGAGTATTAGTCCCATGCAGTCCATTCCAAGTTCATTCCTCACAGGGTAGCTGTTACTGATCTCCTCTATGTCAGGCATCACGAGCTAGTTGTTGAGATGAAAAGATAAATCAGGAAACCCCCAAGGAAGTGAATTCTTGGAGGGAAACAAAGAAACCTCCTTAATTAAAGACACTGGGTTGAAATGGGAAAAGTGCAAGATGTCCATTCCTGGCAGTTAGAGTGAGGGAGGAGGGTGGCTAAGGCAGAGAGACTGCTTCCCTGAGAAGGCATCATGGACACTCGAGAGAGGCGCTTCTCTCAGGAGTCTGCACAGGAATCTCCATCATGTGTAGATGATGTGACAAAGGCTATAGTAATTGGAACCAAGTGGCCATCTTTGTCAGGTAATGACCAGTCACAGGCATGTGCCATGCGCTTGGGTGAGCAGGTGAAGAGACTGGAGAGTGATCCGCTCTCAGGCTTGGGCTCGATCTGGAAGTTTATGTGTAGTCGATAAAAATCTAAATACAGACATTCTTTTCTATCATCACTGTTACTGTGGTCAAAATTAATGGTAATTCCTGTCACCAGGGTATAGCATCCTTTAACCCTGACCCAACCCTTTTCCTGTTTTCTTTTCTATTCCCACACGAGAGTGGTGCCTGGCATGCGGTGGTTCTCACAGGGAATGCTGAGGTGGTAACCCATTGCAGCAGGCATGCATGCTGATGTGTTTCTATGTACTATAGGCACTAAGAGCAATCAATGGTGTCTTACATTGGGCAGCCAGGGACCTTACCCACCTGGGTTTTCAACTTATAGATGGTTCTTTGCTAATCTTTTTCCTCTGTGTAGACAGAGCTGTGTATTGTCTTCCCTCTTGCTGAGTATTTTTCTTATGTGTGCCAACAGCATCATGTTTCTCTTGAGCCAATGGGCTATCACCTCCTGCAGTTGATTTTACTGTTTCTGGCACTGCCTGGACATCCTGGATAAACTGGAAACAATTGTTTTCTCTGTGTTTACTTTGTTGCATTTGTTGTGTTCCTCAAAACCACATATTTAAGTTCGTGCTGGACTGTGCTTTGAGGTGAAGTGTTTCCCACAGGCTCGTGTGTCTCAACACTTGATCTCCAGATAGTGGTACTGTTCGGGGAGGTACTGTGGGAAGTGAGGCCTGGCTAGAGTGAGTGGATCTCTTAGGGGTGACTCTGAGATGTTATAGCCTTCCCTACTTCCTGTCCTGTCTCTGTTTCGTGATCCGCCCAGATGTGAGCAAGCAGTCTTCTGCTCCTGCTGCCACAACTGTAAGCTATTCCAGCCACCAAGCCTTTCCCCATGTGGACTGTACACAGTCAACCATGAGCTGAAAATAAATCCTTCCATCTTCAATTGCTTGCTACCTGTCAGGTATTCGGTAGACCACAGCATTAAAGCAGAGTAGCTAATAAATGCTATGCATAATGCTTCTGCATATTGAATTGTTTAAGCAAATTTGGTTTATTTATTGATATGCAAGTGTTTGTGCATATTTAATTATCATTCATATGCAATTGTTTATACATATTTAATTGCCATTCATGTTCAGTTGTTTATGCATATTCAGCTTTTACTTATTTAGTTGTCTATGTACACTCAGTTGTTCATGCATGTTTAATTGTTTATGCATATTCAATTGTGTATATTCAATTGTTTATGCACATTTAATTGCTTATGCATACTGCCTTGGATATTTAGTTAATAGGAAACTCACAAATATGGGTGCTTATGAGTTACCTTTTTTCTTAAGAAACTTTACAAAAAGATAAAAGTATACTGCTACTGCTACTACTACTACTAAGAGACTGGACCTGTTAGATTTTTAAATCCTTTTTATAAACACCCAAATACCACTCACTGAGCACCTAAGAGTCTAGGTTATAGCCATTTGTGTCCCCTTTAAATTCACAATTAGCAGAAGCAATAAAAATACACAAAGGAGGAAGTGGGGTCAAACTGAGATCTAATTTTGAGCCGGGTGCAAGGACTGAGACGTCAGTTCAGGAGGAGCAGTTACGGTTTGCTTAATGGTCACCTTTTGTGAGTTGCATATTTCTGTCCCTGAGACATGATTGTCAGAGCACACGTCTGAAACCCAGCAATGCAGCAGGCTGTTGCTAAGTGTCTGGCTCCCCTCCCTCTCACATCCATGTTCACTGCAGCTACTTCCACCAGATTCAAAGTTTACTGGGACAAGGACATGGCCAGGTAGGGAGGCTTCCATCTGTGTCCTCAGCAGTTGCTTGGGGTGTTGGGGTGGAGGAAACAGCTCCCTGGAGTTCATTATCCAGCTAGTTCAGCTGAATTGAACAGTGAGCTCCAGGTTCAGCATGAGAACCTGATTCAGAATATAACCTCGGGAGCAGTGTAGTAAGGCCCCAGATGATGGTCTCTGGCTTCCACAGGTGCACGCACATACATGCACATACCTACAAGCACATGTGCTTAGACCCCTCCATGCACAGAGTCTATTAGAAGAACTGGAGATGCCGGGCAGTGGTGGTGCACACCTTTAATCCCAGCACTTGGGAGGCAGAGGCAGGTGGATTTCTGAGTTCGAGGCCAGCCTGGTCTACAGAGTGAGTTCCAGGACAGCCAGGGCTATACAGAGAAACCCTGTCTCAAAAAAACCAAAAAAATAAAAAAAAAATAAAAAAAAAGAAGAACTGGAGATATCAGAGTTGTTGTTTCCTTTCAGAAGGAAAAAGCCAGCGTTTGGTAGCTTATTTCAACCACTTGGGCTGTCTGACCCAGGGCAATATTCTTTTCTTAACTCTGGGAGGGGGTGGAGCCAGGGATGGTAGGCATGGCTTTGAGTCTTCATGCACTGGGATACTTTGTAATGCTAGCATAGTCTAGATATCTGATAGTCTTCATTAAGCCACCTTTCCCTTAAAAATTCTATTTCATTCCTGCAATTGCTTGAGCTTAAGGGCTATGCATATAAATTACTCTAAGTACCCTGAAATCAGAGGACCTGTGTATATCACTCAAACTGCTTAAAGTGGTTCCCAAGAGACTTGAGTAACTCACCTCTCCCCGGCTTTTGCTTCTGCCTTCTTATGCTAATGTGTAGTAATCAGCTTGGCTTCATTTACTTATTTGTAGAAGCAGAAAGATGGGCTTGTAATTGGATCCATAACTTCCATCGCTAATATCTTTGCAGGGTGTTAACTAACTTACAATTACTTCATTTCTATCATTGCTTGTGGAAAGTAGGAAACAAAGCTGGGGTTCTCAACGCACGCACGCACGGAGCTCGGTAGTATGTCAGCAGAAATGTGCAAACAGCTTTGCTGTTGTTCCTTCCTTCTTCTGTTCTCCAGCGCTCTCCAGTTTCTCTGACTTCCAATGCTGTAGGCATTTGTGAGCTTTGCCTGCAGGGACCTGTGTGGACACCAAAGTGCCTTTGGACATGATGGCTCTTTATATTTTAAATAATGTATTGGTCTAACTAACCAGCTACTAGATCTTTCTGTGTTTGTATACACCTTATCTGCTTACAACAGGGATTTGAGGTTAAATGAGAAATTCCTGTGTGCAGCTGCACTCTTAGAATATAAACCCCGAAGCCCCGGAAGGAAAATGACCTAAGTGTTCTGACAGTTGTGGCTGGCGCGCTTTCCATTGCCAATACCACTAGCATGGAGTTCATAGGTAACAAAGAGTTAAAAATAATGTACTGTGCTGTTTGTTAGTGAGCATCCTTTTACTGATGTTTAAAGGGAATTGAAAACAAGATCATAGCACACCACCCAGCGGACTGAGGCTTCTGATAAAGTGCTGCTGGCTGTACTTGATGGGATTCTCTCTGCCTGTTACTGTCTTCAGTCCCCCAACATAATCAATTATTACTTTCCAGTTGGAATGGAGAGTAAATAAACGGAGCTGGAGGATGGCCTTATCAATAACGTACTTACTGAATAAAGTAAAAATATCTGAGTTTGGATCCTAGCACCCACTTAAAAAGCTGTAATCTTAGCGTGGTGGTTTGAATGAGATGCCTCCCATAAGTCTTGGGCATTTGAATTCTTGGCCCCCAGCTGGTGGCTGGTGGGGATAGGGGGAATTAGGAGATATGGCCTTGTTGAAGAAAGTTTGTTACTCTAGGCAGGCTCTCAGGGTTCAAAAGATCATTTCAAGTTAGCGTTCTCAGTGTTCAAGATGTGAACTCTCAGCTTCTGCTCCAGCTGCCTGCAGCTGCTCCCTGTACCCTGCCATCAGGAACCCAGACCCTCTGGAACTGTAAGCCCCAAATCAACCCTTCCTTCTGTAAGTTAATGTTGGCTGTTGTATTTTATCACAGCAACAGAAAGCTAATGAATCTGCTGCGAGGTAGATGCAGGAGGGCCCTCAGAGCCAGCTGGCTGGCTGATTTTGCAGAAGCAATTAGATCTGGTGTAGACCTCTGGCCTCAACACACACATGCACACACATGCACACATACACATACATGTACCCCCCCCCCCATACACCAAAAGTGAGTATAATTAATCTCCAGAATTGTTTAGGACTGTGGCCATTGTGAGCATACATGTAAGACAAGATTGTTCCATAGGTGAACTTTGATAATGGGGGAAATTTCCACTGTATGAACTTAATAAAACAGTTTTAAATGATCCTAAGATTATAAGAGTTGGGTGTAGTAGCAACACATTGATTCCAACTTGAGGAGGGGGAGGTCAGAGATTCACGGCCAGCTTCAGCTGCATGAGACTCATCAGGTAAAAGCCGTGTGATTGTCATGTCAAGTTGCAGAACCTAAACTGACTTTGTCTGAGGGTACAATAGTCCCTGGCTCACAGTGGTGAGGCTAAAGTCATCAGAAGTTCTCCCACTTCACCCCACCACACACACACACACACACACACACACACGCACACGCACACACACCACATACATACGCGCACCACACACACCACATGCATGCACACTCACATGCACATTCACGCTCCGTAGTGAGCTTACACCCTGGTAGGGATGGCTCCCCTGCTTGATATCACAGTGCTTGTGCTCTGTCTGTGTTCTTCTTCCTTTAGCCTCTTAAAGCCAAGCTTGCAGGTGTGGGTTACTGTGTCTAACTCAGGTGTGGGGTCTTATGTATTTTTTAAATACATAAGTATTTAAGTACATAAGTACATGCAGACAGGAGTACTCTGCATGTACACCTACATGCCAGAAGAGGACATTAGATCCCTATCTAAATGGGGGTCCACCAGGTGGTTGCTGGGAATTGAACTTGGAATCTCTGGAAGAGCAGCCAGTGTTCTTAACCACTGAGCCATCTCCCCTGCCCTCCTTTAATCTGGGATCTTATTCTTGAATGCCACTAGGTGCCTAGTACTGTGCTTGTGATAAAGCTGTCTGAAAATAGCTCTTTTCTGGTGTAGTAGCCAAGAGAACTGTATGGGTTTGTGAGCCTCAGAGGCTAGTGGCGAGATTGCTCTGCCCTGTCTCCTGTGTCTGTTGATCAGTGTGCTCTTCAGAATTACTTAACGAGGCACAGAAAAATATCAGGCAACTGCAATAAAACAATGCTGGATCTGGATGGTAAACTGTTAAATTAAAGAGAGCGACAACTTCACACCAAAAAACAAAACAAAACAAAACAAACCCAACAACCCTGTTTGTTTGTTAAACAAACCCAACAACAACCCGAGAGACTGTCTGAAACTGTGCAGTAGGGGAAATTTTGGAAAGCACCTGGGTAAGATTTCTGTTATCAATGAAAGAGGCTCTAGTTTAGAGATATAAAATTGATCGTTTTAAGGGATGTCATCTGGCCATCTGTCTGTAACATATCCGTACATATGCATGTATGTTTAAGTTTTTATAGCTGCATGAGGCCTGAAAACCATGTGCTAGTTGGTGCCACCATATGGGGACTTCCCCAGTGCCAGCTAGTAAATGTTTTAGGGTTGAGAGGCCATCCTGAATGCTGCATATACTATCTTCTGCGATTCCAGTGTTGAAGCAGCCATGGTCCACGTGTAAACAAGCCAGTCTGGCTGAGTTACCAAATAAAACTTCATTTTATGAAACAGGTGGCAGAGCAGATATTACCCGTGAGGCCGTTTGCCAAACCCTGCTGCAAATGGCTTTTATAATTCTCAGTTTCCCGTGCTTTATATTTGAAATAGCTTCCTGATGATAGGCTGGGCTTGCAAGATGTCTCAGCGAGAAAAGCTCTTGTCCCCAAGCCTGACAACCTGAGTTAAGTTCCCAGAACCCACATGATGTGGGAAGAGAACCAACTCCCAAGGCTGTCCTCTGACCACCATGCTCTGTGACACATGTTCCATCCCCTACAGATAAAGAAGTAGGTATTTAAAAAATTGAGAAAAAAAATTAGTCATTTATTTTTGACTCAGGATCGCATGAAGCCTGAGCTTGCCTGAACTTGCTGTGCAGCTGAGGATGGATTTGAACCTCTGACCTTCCTGCCTTCATCTCTAGTGTATTGGGATTCTAGTTGTGCCCAGCTATATACATTTATAACTTTAAAAATGAAAGTATGTGTGAGTGTGTGTCTGTGGGTGTGTGTGTGTGATTGTGAGTCCATGTGTGTCTGGCTCATGGAGGCCAGAGGTATGAGCTCCCTGGAGCTGAACTTACAGTTGTGAGTCATGCCACATGGGTGCTGGAAATGGAGCCCAGGTCGTCTGTCAGATCTCTGTGTGCGTATAACTGCCGAGCCATCTCTCCTATTCATGTTTATACTTTTAAATTTCACCGTGTTTTCTTTTTTTGTTGGCGGTGCTGTTTGAACCTAAAAAGTCAGGCATTTGATGCAAGTGCTCTACCACTGGGCTGCTCTCCAGCCATTCTGTCTGTGTGTGATCCTAACACACACGCATGCGCACACACACACACAGCGGCATACGCTTCATGTTTCTAAACAGGTATGGAAGGCAGACGTAGAGGTTAGGTTTCTCTTGCTTACACTTCAACACCCCAGTCTTATCACTGAGGGAGGTCAGGGTGGGAACTCAATGCAGGAACTTGGAGGCAGGAGCTGAAACAGGCCATGGAGAAGAGCTGCGGACTGGCTTGTTTCACCTGGCTTGCTCAGCCTACTGTCATTTGCATCCCAGGACCACCAGCCTGGGGGTGGCACCAATCACAGTAGACTGCCTCCTCCCCCGCCAATCAGTAACTGAGAAAATATACCACAGGCCAATCTGGTGGGGGCATTTCCTTAATTGAGAGTTCTAGCTTCCAAAATTACTCGATCTGGTATCAACTTAACATAAAACCACACAGGACAAAGACCTTAGGATTCCATGGCTGTAAGACTTGCCTGTACCATGGACAGTGGGTCTCTGATAATAAATGAGGAACCATTAATTACGTAGCAGGACGGGCAGGTGTATGTTACCCGGTGGGTCAGGAAGACCCATGACTGAGTCGAGCAGAATGGAAGCAGGAGGGTAGATCTAGGGGTGAAGGCACAGGACAAAGGGTGTCTAGCATGGGCCACAGGTGTTCCGTACTTAAGCCTGATGTGGACTTGAGAAACACTCCAAAGCAAATATGGGGTAGTCAGATGGAGTTAGCTCAAATCCCTGGATTCTGCCTGCTGAGACTTAGACTGGATGTAGCCCCTGTATCACCTTTGACCTTTCACCCAGGATAGCTTTACTCAAGCTGTCCCAAGCCAGAGTTTTAAACACATGTCTCTGGACTTCTGCCCATCTCAGCTCCCTTCTCTTGGTATCTGATAGGCTGATCACCCGATCTTTCCCTTCCTCCCCTCTGTGTGGGTTCCCCCTCCCTGATGTCACCCCAACCTGACAGCCGCTTACTTTCTCTGTGTTCGAAACTTACTCTTCTCAGAAGTTAAAGAAATTGACCTCCACTTATCAAGCAGATATCTATCTCCTAAAAATCAAACAAATAAGCAAAAGTCTCACACTGAAAGAGATAAAGAAAACCCTTGTCTCTCTCCTGTTCGTGTACTGCTTAGTGTGATAAAGTACTGTAAGACTCTGCAGCCTTGGAAGATGATTGGCTACTGTGCGGGGGGGGGGGGGCAGCATCAGGCCCAGAGCACATGCCAATCTTACTAAGGGTTTTAGTCTTCTCCTTGGCCCTTCCTGACTTCTCCTCCAGGACCTGACATTTTCATTTCCCGTAAGCAGTAAACCCTGTGTGCTGACAAGGGAAACTGTGACTTGTTCTGAAGTCCCTCCCTCCTCCCCAGCCTCTTTCCATTGCTAGCAGCTACTTTACCAACTGGAATGTGGTAGTGAAAGTGAGCATGAAGCTTGGCCAGCTCCTAGGAAAGAGTTGGCTATGGGCAGATGGCATTTTCTGAGCTGGAGGTAGGAAAGCTTGGGAATGGAAAAAAGCAATGAGCTTGGCCAGCCCATGGGTGCTTGGGAACCAATGGGACATTAAGATAAAGCAATATAAGGAGTCAGCTCCAAACTTCATTCCTGAGACGAGAAGCTAGGGATAAACATCAAGGTATAAAGACATACGTCTAGATGGTGCTTGAAATTGTGTTATAGATGAGATTTCAGAGAAAGCAATGGGAATTAATGGAACAAGCCAAGAGGGAAAACCTAGAGAGATTTCAAATGTTACAGGGGGGCTGGGGGAAGGAGGAAAAGAACCCCCGGGAATGGCTGGAAATGAGAGAATAGGGTAAAGACAGAAGGTAGTAAGACTCAGCAAGAAGGTCGGACGATTGGCCTCCAGCACCCAGAGAGGAGGTGCACTCCTGGCTTTGGCACGCAGCAATCCCGTGATGAGCCATCTGTTTTTCTGGCTAGTGTCCAAACTGGACCATAATGGGCAGAGGAGCCGAGAGGTCACACCACAAAGGACACCAGAGACTCAGGAGCAGCGATCTGAAGCAGTTCAACCCTGGCGAACCCCACCTTAAGCAGAGGGAAAGAATAATCTCAGATCTAAGTTGTCACTACTGTCCTACCCAGTCCTTGTCCCCTACCTCTACCCCCAGCCTCTCACCCCGCCGTGTCTGGGGGTCAGCAGCTCTTCAGAAAAGTGTATGTGTGTGTGTTACTTTGTTTAAAATATCCACATGCCAGGGTTCCTTGAACCTCATCTTACTGGTGTTCTCTTAGGCCAGTGGAATTACTTCCCAGGGTCTGGTGTGCAAGAGGAGATCTCTGTCTTTGCCAAGGGCTTGTCTCAGTGAGTCCCCACTCTGTGTGACCCTCTGTGGCTCTCATCTGTGAGGCACACTTTGGACTCTGGGAGTCACAGTGAGGCCTTTTGCTCAAATGTTTGAGACAAAGCTGGAAGGAGAGAAAGAAACATGGCCGTCCAGGGACTCATTAGAGAAGAAGGGTTCAGACTCATCCAGGGGTTCACATGCTAAGTGGGTGCAGCAAGAGAACCCACAAATGAGCTCCAGAAGGAATAACGAAATCTGTTTGCTCGGCTTTCACAGAACACAGTTTCCGTGGGCAAGCTTTCATTGCTAGTTCCTCTCTATCAACCCGTTTTATCGAGTCTGTTGGGGATTCTAGGTCTTAGCTTGTTTTCAGCCAGCGTTTGTCACTCCCACGTCTTTAATACCTAATTTAGATACACATGTCCAGAGTGTCTCCAAGCTTTGGGATGCGGGTAGGGCCAGGCAGCCAGGCCCTTTCCTGGCTTTTCCTTGGGGACCTGACATTTTCCGTTCCCGTAGGTGGTAGACCAGAAGTACTGAGGAGGAAGGAAACCTAGTCTTGTCTCCTCTGCCTGCCCCTAGGTTTCTCTGGCTTCCCTCCCTCATTGAATGCTATGTCTTATAAGCAGTCATCCAGGGAGAAATCCATGTTCTCTTGGACCCACCCAATTCCCTGACTAGACAGTCTGGCCAGCCCACCCATCAGCTCTGCCCTCCGGCAGACTCTGGGCTCCATCTCCACTTTAACCCATTTCAGTTGCTCTCCTTAAAGAAGTCCAAGTGACGGTTTACCAGGGATGTTTGGCTCCTCACTCAGCCAGAAGCTTCTGGCTGATGAGTTTGGCACCCTCCAGCTTCAGATGCCCGTTATGGTTGGGTTCATAGTACCCTTACGTTTTGTTCACTTGCTTATTTGGGATCCTGTCTAGAGAGTCCTTAGAATCTGCCCTGCTTCTCTGTGGCCATCTAGGGATTCTCTGAGACTTATATTAACAGGATGCTCTCAGTAACTTCACTTGCAGAGAAGAGAGTTGGTGTACAAAGGAGCTAGAGCATTTGACCCTGGGTCTTCTCAGAGCCTGCGATGCTAACTGGACTCTCGAGTCACACCTGTCCCATACATCCTTCGTGACTGCTTGGTCCTCGTCACCTTGCTCTCTCCATGGATTTTGACCTTAGGCTTTGTTCCTCCTCTTCCATTCACAAACGCATTCCCAAGTATCCCTGACACAGAGCCATCAGTAGCCCTAACAATGAGATCATGTCTCTCCTGCGCTTCTCCTTGACTCAGCACCTTCTATTGCTCTGTTTCTCAGTAAAAGTCATTTTTTCTAAGTGTTTTAGAGACAGACTGGTAGCCTAGCTGGCCTCAGACTCACATCTGTGGTCTCAGCCTCCCAAATCCTAGGATTACAGGTGTATGTTGCCACATGTGGCTTACAAATCAAACCGTATGTGGCTTTGAAAGCCTTGCACTACCTGGAGCCCCACCCCATGCCTTTGGTTCTTTCTGCCTCACTTTTTCTGCTCACGGTACAGGGCTGGCTCTGAAACCAGACTGTAACCCTGCTTTGCATCTTTGAACTTGTTACTATTATATATTTTTTTAAACCCTTAGAAAAATGGTCTGTGGTGGTTTGATTTTTCAATGGCAGCCTCCACTCCACCTTCTCTGCTTTCTTCTGTTCTTGGCTCTCTGATAGGTCTGTTGCCCTGACTGTTTGTGGCTTCTGTCCAGTAGGAAATTCCTTGAGGGCAGGAGCTTTTCTTGCCTTTTCACCCCTCAAACCCTACTGTCTGAGGTAACTTAATTCTCACCAGGGGCCAATCAAAGACTTCAGAGTGCAGAAGCAAGGCCAAATAGGTGTCTAATAGTTTAGACCACAGTTGCTCACTTTAACAATGAGAGCTTTTTAAGTTAGATTGGAATAAGATTTTTACATTTTTTGCATTTGTATGCGACTACTTTATGGATCTGATAATGTTAGTAATCATGCTTTATATATGGATAATTTATGACCTCATTATGTCGTAACAATGAAATTTATACTACGGGTAACACCTTTGTCCAAAGTACCTATGTGTTCAGTATCTATATGGTTAAATGACATTTTTACTGGCTAGTTTTTATGAGAAGGATAGATGTATTTTTACAAACGAGTTCGTCTAAATTTTCGCTTTGTTCCCTCTCCCCTCCCCAATCTTTGTGGTCCTTGCTTGCAAGCTGGGACATTCACTTGCCAAATGATCGCATATCTTTTAGTAACTGAGCAAGCACTTCTGTTAAACCTCTTGGTCTCTTTCTAGTCTGTTAGACTGTGCTTTCTTCTTCATCTTTGTCTTCTTCATCTTTGTCTTCTTTTTCTTCATTTACTTTAGTTATTTACTTTAGCCATCCCCCCCCCCCATCCCCCCCAGTTCCTCCTCATCCTAGTCATCTCCTTCACTGGGGCCTCAAGTCTCTGGATTAAGAACATCTTCTCCCACTGAGGCCAGACCAGGCAGTCCTCTGCTGTAGATGTGCTGGGGGGCCCTCGGACCAGCTAGTGTATGCTGTCTGGTTGGTGGCTCAGTGTCTGAGAGATCCCAGGGGTCCGAGTTAGTTGAGACTGATGGTCTTCAAATGGGGTCTCCCTCCTCTTCAGCTTTTTCAGTCCTCTCCCTAGTTCAACTGTAGGGGTCCCCAAGTTTGCTCTGATGGTTGGCTGTAAGTATCTACATCTGACTCACTCACTGCTGCTAAGAACTCTCAGAGGACAGCCATGCCAGGCTCCCGTCTGTAAACACATCATAGCATCAGTGATAGTGTCAGGCCTTAGTGCCCCCCATGAGATGGAACCCAAGATGGGCTGTTTGCTAGACAGTCTTTCCTTCAGTCTCTTCTCCATTTTTGTCCCTGTAGGTATTTTAGACAGGAGAAATTCTGGATCAGAAACTGAGTTAGTAACCCTGTCCCTCCACTTGAGGCCCTGTCTTTTGACTGGAGGTGGACTCTACAAGTTCTCTCTCATCACTGGCATTTTGGCTAAGGTCACCCCCATTGAGTCCTGAAAGACTCTCACCTTCCAGGTTTCTGGGATTTCTAGAGGATTCCCCCTCCCCCGAGAATGGAAATGCTTATTTCCATTCATTCTCCTGGTCCTGTGGATTTCTCTCCTGTACCCCCCATACCTGATCCTGTTCCCCCTTTTCCCTTCCCTGCCTCTCTCCCACCCAGGTCCCTTCCTCCCTCTGCCTCCCATGGTAATTTTGTTTCCTCTTCTAAATGGGATTGAAGCATTCTTACTTGGGCTTCCTTAAGGTCTGTGGGTTGTGTCCTGGGTATTCTGTACGTTTTGGCTAATACCCACTTATCAGTGAGTACATGCCATGCATATTGTTTTGGGTCTGGGTTACCTCACTCAGAATGATATTTTCTAGTTCCATCAATTTGCTTGCAAAATTCATTATGTCCTTGTTTTTAATAGCTGAATAGTATCCCATCGTGTAAATGAACCACATTTTCTGTATCCATTCTTTTGTTGAGGGACATCTGGGTTGTTTCCAGTTTCTGGATATTATAAACAAGGCTGTGATGAACATAGTGGGGCATGTCTCCTTGTTATATGTTGGAGCATCTTTTGGGTATATGCCCAGGAATGGTATAGCTGGATCTTCAGGTAGAGCTATTTCTAATTTTCTGAGGAACCTCCATATTGATTTCCAGAGTGCTTGTACCAGTTTGCAATCCCACCAGCAGTGGAGGAGTGTTCCTCTTTCTTCACATCCTTGCCAGCGTCTGCTGTCACTTGAGTCTTACAGCTGAGATTCACCTTGCCTGCTCGCTCCTTTGCTGGGTGGGTGGGGGGAGGTTGAAGTGTGAGTTCATCTGAGTAGTAATCCCTTCCTTTACAAATCACTCCATAGAACACAAGCTGACCTTTCTAGTCTCTGTTACTCAGTTAAACAGAGAGACAGAGGTGTTGTGATAGATCTCATCTGCCTTAGCTCAGAAATAGAAAGCTAGAGATATGCATGGAGGGAGAGCGTCTCTCGGGCTGCTCAGACCCCACCCCTGATTTTACAGCTATCTAATTTGTGGTCTTCACATTGCTCTCTGAGCCTGCCAATGGTTTTGTAGAGTGCGGCAGGACTCACCACTATAATTTCAAGCCTTCAATTAACACAGTTTGCAGTGGCTTCGTCAAGACTATGAGCAATTGACTCACTCTTCCACGAGGAGATAAGAGCTGGAGAGTAATCCAGCTTCTTCCCTGAGCAAGGGAGTTTGCCCAGGCCCCTATGGAGTCACAGGAGCTGTGATTCTCCAGAAGTTCTCTGCTGTTTGTTGGTGTCACCGCAGGGCAGTTGGTCTTAGAAAGGTCAAGGGACTTGAACGAGCTGTCATGAAAGGTTGGTGGGACCAGAAATAGTCACTCAGCATGAATGAGCCCACTCGCCTGGTAGTTCCTCTGAGTGCAGCAGTTCTTAGATCCCAGGCAAGCAGAGGAACTGCTATGCTCTCTACTCCTTCCACAGGCAGCTTCTCACCTCTCGATTCCCTGCCCCGAGGAAAACACAGAGATCATTGGAAACCCTTCCTGGTTTGTGTATCATTATGAGGCATTATAGTTTAATTCTAGAAATAGGAATTAAAATACTCCCTGAAATTTGCATAGAATATGCCAATTCATCATTTTCTAAAAAATAACCTTGTGGAAAGTTAAACATTTGGGTTATTTTAAAGTTGAATCGCCAAGTAATGAAGCAAAAAGCAATTATGCCATCTCATCATCCGTCACCCATCGTCCGGCTGTCCATCCAGCAAACATTGAGCATCCGTTGTCTGCTGAACACGCATGTTTGGATAAGAGAGGTGTAAGCCAAAACCATCACAGTCCGAGGACTCATACTCTAGATGAGGAGATGCCAGCGTAAAATTAGGGTGACTTCATACACCTGTGTCAACATCCTTTCAAACTATAAAAACGGATTCATTATTGAATCCATGTCTACTGTGTGTTGCATATGGCCTAGAAACTTTGTTATAAGATTATTACTATGTCAATGGTAGTGAAGTAGTTTGATCCATTTTAATACAAAGAGAACAATGAGCTTAGTAATGAGAGCTTAGGATGAGGGCTCAAATGAGGGCTCAGTGTCAACTCTTTCATGAAATCCATCTTGTATGTCAGATCCCAATCCCAGTTCCTTTTTGAAAATGGGTTCATTCTCATCTGTTAGTAAGAATCTTTATGTGTTTATATTTTTCTACTGTGTTTTAAAAGAAAAACTTAGGAAAGGTTGTTAGTTTTAGTTTTTAAAAATGTGGATTTTTGGTGAGGAATCCAAATTGTTTCTGGTGATAATATCTACCATCCGGACAGAATTTGGCAAATGTTATTTAGGCTGAAGCACGTGGAGGAGTCTCACTGAGCTCCTGAGTCAGAAAGAGGGAGCTGGGATCTGCTTTTCCAGCTCCTACATGGTGCTCCTGCCTTCCATCAGGCGCGGCCTGTCAGGAGGGTATGAACAGCTTGGAGGAGAGCTGTTTCCCCAAGGTGACAACTCTGAGGTGTTCCTCAGAATGCATCAGAGGGAGAACTTACTAAAAACATCTTTAGGTACTTTGTTCTATTGGGCAATCTCTCTCTCTCTCTCTCTCTCTCTCTCTCTCTCTGCCCCTCTCCCTCCCTCCCTTCCTTCCTCCCCCTCCCCCTCTCTCTGTTATAGTACATGTGTGTACTTGTGAATGTGTGATGCATGTATGTGTATGTTGTGGGTGTGTGGGTAGCATGTGTGTGTGTGTGTGTGTTAGTGTTTATCTTGCTTTGTAAGCCATTTCCTCTTATCATTAAAGGGTTTTTCTAAAACTGAATTTGCTGCCATTTAGACCCTTACGGCATCATTTGAAAACCAAGAGCTTTAACTTTTAATAATTAGCTCTGCTCAACTCCTCATTCGTTTTGCACGTTCCCTTTGTCCTAATTTCCGCTGTTATGGAAACAATTAATAGATCTCTAAGAGCTGTGGTGGATTAAAAAAAATATTAGATATATAAAACAAAGAATGTTCTCCAAACTCTTGGTAAGGAGACTGTAGAGCAACCAGTCCTGGTGGCCCATGCCTGTAATCCCAACACTCTAGCAGCAAGAGACAGGAGGATTGCCTCAAGTTCCAGACCAGGTTGTATGGTGAGTTCCAGGCTAGCCTAAACTAGGTCCTGTCTGAGTGGAAGAAAGAAACTGATTAAGTATAGGTAAACTAATCGTGGGAACAAGCTATGGGGTAGATGCCGGCATTTTAGGGGTCCCTCCTCCAATCCTGCTGTGGTTAGGGAACCAGTTACTAAGTAATGTTCCCTTGATTCTTATGTCATGGGAGAACAAATGGACACAGGCAGTTTAAGCAGAAGTTTATTTAGCAGAGCAAAGGGCAGTGCACTCCAGAGAGATGGGGGGGCTTGGAGAGGGCTGACAAGGAGGGTGTGTAGCGGCTCCCTGTGCTCTGCTGTACATTTTATAAAACTGCATGAATACTTATGAGGTAGGACGCATATTCATGGAGATAAGCTGGCCTCTTCCCCTTTCCAAATCCTGGGTGACCTGAATCTCCCTTTTAAGGTATTTCTTCCCAGAATCCTCTTGAGAAGGCCTGAGGATGTAAAACCACAGCGTAGGTGACAATGTAGTAAAGTGTGATCCTTTGAGGATGCAACCCTTTGTTAGTGCATATGTTTGGCATTTGGGTAAGTACCCTGCTGTCTCAGTTTCTGATATAGCCAGAACAGCCTGCAGCTTCAAAGACATTTGACCACAAATGATTTCTCACCTTCTAGAGAGGGCCACCAAGATGTGACTGCAGTCTCCTTGGTTACCTCAGCACAAGCTTCTTGCCTACCCAATCTCAGAGGAACACGGTTCCTTATTTCACTGTGGATGAGTGGTGTGTGCATGTGTGCAGTGCCTGTGTGTGTTGTCTGAGTGCATATGTGTGTGTGTGTGTGTGTGTGTAAGAGAGAGAAAGAGAGCATTTATGTGTGTATATGTATGTGTGTGTCTGAGTGCGCATGTGTGTGTGTGTGTTCGAGAGCATTTGTATGTATGTGTCTGTCTGACTGCATGTGTGTGTGTCTGAGTGCATATGTGTGTGTGCGTACTTGTGTGTGCGTGTGTATGAGAGAGCGAGAATATTTATGTGTGTATGTGTGTGTCTGAGTGCGCATGTGTGTGTATGTTCGAGTGCATTTGTGTGTATGTGTCTGACTGCATGTGTGTGTGTGTCTGAGTGTGGTTGTGTATGTATGTTAGAGAGAATTTGTGTGTGTGTGTGTGTGTGTATTTCTTTTCTTTGGGGCTCTGGTCTTTCGGTCTGGAGGTCTATGCATCCCTCACAGCTGTCTCTGGGTGCTCAGTCCCTGTTTGTCAAGCTCTATTTCTCAGAAATGTTGTTAAGCTCTATTTCTCAGAAATGTCACCTGCATTTTCTTCTCTGTCACAGCCAACATTGTTATTAACCCTGCTTTCTTCTAGTCTGTATCTTTGGGTTCTCAAAAGCCTATTTGGGATGTAAAAGAAAACACTTTCTCTCTTTCTGGTCCAGTTTCAATGTGAAATGCGTTCTAGACAACACGGATGGCAGTTTTGGAAAAGAAGCAAAGAACTTCGTAAGAAAGAAAGATAACTTTTCCCTAACACCCGTTGGATCTGTTGGCGAGATGTGGGGCTTCACCGCTTCTGCCGTTCATCCCGCCCCTTCTCTCCTCACCTCGATGTTCTCACCCCTCCCTCCAGGAAACTCTGCAATTTTCTTCTTGAGGGAAGACTCCTTCCTCACCTCCTCCTATGTCTTGTTCAACCTAAGGTGGACGCTGGAAGCCTGGCACCTGGGTTCTGAAGACCGGTGAAGAGGGCATGGTCCCCTCTCCTGGAAATGCTTTTTGAAGTGGCTGAATGTGTTTCCCTAGCAGCATCTGAGTGTTTTCTTGCCAAAAGCACAGAGCTCAGCTTCCTGTGGAAATGTGTTTCTTCTCAGCTGCCTTTTGCCCTGCTCCTGACAGAGTAGCAGTAGGCCATCAACATTTTGGAAGGAGAGCCACTTCTGTGGGCGGTGTCTTATAAAGGGCTGCAGTGGTGGGTCATCTCTGGGCACCATTTCCAGTCAGTTCCTTTTAATTCATGATTTCCTTCTCACAACAGAAAGATGGTAGAGAGTCCATTTCGTCTTACCCAGAGAAGTTTCTTTGCAAGCTGTGTGTGTACCGTGTTTCTCAGGCTCCCTTATCCTAAAGCAAACTCAACAGTTCAATCTCAAGATTCTTGTGTCCAGATGTCCTAATCAAGGTGTCTTAGCTCTGAGCTTCCAGATGAAGGCTGAGGGAAGCACCCTTTCCCATCTCAACCCAATTTCTGGTGTTTTCTGGCCGTGTTTGGCAGCCGAGACTTATGCAGGCCCTCTTATCCTACCGTCACGAGACACTGCTTGTGTGGACCTGTCTGAGCCCATGTTTTCTTCTTATTTAAGGATGCTGGCTAATGAATTAGGAGTCATACTCATATGTACCAGGGTTAATATATGAATGGGATTTTTTGACATGCCATGTTTAGTCTGAAATTATCAGTTCAACGAAAGCATGATATTCTTGAAAGACCCATTACTAGTTCATTGTGTATGTTTATATATTAAGTTTATGTGAAGTAAGACTCTGAGCTCCTCACATGTTCATTGAGTGTGGCTTTTTTCTACGCCCACTCCCTGGGACTTGGCTCATCCAGATCTTGTCCTTGGAGGACAGAGTCACAGCCTCAAACCACTTTCTCCTGTTTTCTTCCCTCCTGGGGACTTTTCAGCCATTCTTTGAAACTCATCACAACACTTCTTATGTGATTCTTTGCCTACTACCAAACACAGTGTGAATCCTTGTGCTTCTGCTCCATCTCACCTCACAGGAACCACAAACTGGCAGTTATTTTAGTTCCTTCAGTGTCTGGCTGGCAGTTTGCTTAGGAGGACCATGGACGTCCTGTTTCAGGTTTAGTCTATAACGGCATCATGTGATCAGAGGAAGAACACATGTTCTGAAGACAAAGGGCCTTTATGTTTTCCAGAGAGGGGTTTCCTCAAACTTACTCTGTCTTCTGCTGCTGTTGCTTCAGATGGGAATGATGTCTGGTGTGGAAGCATTCTCACATAGGCAATCATATGACTTTGGGCAATCATGTGACTTCAGGCTCCAGCTCACTCTTTGATCTGGGGAAAGCCAACATACACTGAAAAAAAACAATCCAGAGACTAGAAGTACTGAGGTGTGATTTTCTTAGAACAGTATTCTGGTACAAATTCTGGCTTTATGTTCAGTCCTTTCTTGGGGCCAAATTAAATGAACATGAATATCCTAGTTTTATGTTTAAGGTTTGTGTTATCCATAAACATGTATTTTATGAGTATACATACATATATTTTTTGTATTATATTTATATTTCTTTACTTTAAAATTTTCATGTGTATGGGTGCACATTTGTCTACTTACCCAGCCCATGAAGTGCCTGCTGTGTCGGGGGGGGGGGGCTATGCCCTAGGACTGGAGTCACAGATGGTCTCTGTGAGAGCTGCCCTGTGAGCAATGGGAATGGAGCCCAGGGGCTCTAGAATAATGGATTGAGGGTTCCAGAAAGCTGAGGAAAGAAAGAGAGTGGTCTGACTCAAAGAATAGGAATGAGGGACACAGGAAAATATCTGACTGGTTGGCAAGCAGTTACTTCAGGCTCGTGTTTGGTAAGGACTGAAGCCGAGAGAGCTTCACTGTCAATGCTGACTGGCATTGGCCTTGGTGAGAACTTGGCCTGTTAGCTCTGTTGGAAGTTCAGAACACTCAGCTCAGCTTGGTGACCTGGAACTTCTGTGTGGCGTAGTTCAGACTGCTCTGTTGGTGCCAGGGCACTGGCCTCTTCCAAGGCGCTGGCCTCTGGTGACTTTTAATTTTGCATCCATGCTCCTTGGCTGTGGCTCCAGGCCTGACCTCTGCCCAGGGCTTTGACAAACTGACGCTACAACCCGTTCCTTGGTTTCCTTTGTGGTGACACTGAAAGCTCTGGGTTTCTAGAAGCAAAGTTTGGTTTTCTTCCCTAATGTATTTCCGTATTCGGTTGTAGTAATTGGCATTTCTAGACTTTCCCCTGTTCCACTCAATTGTTATGGACTTAACACAAAGCAGATTTTCAGCTCTGTGATGGCATAGCTGAGGTAGATGACAATGGGGAGGGAAGTTCATTCTGAGTCACAGTTTCAGAGCTCTTTGGCCATGGCTGTATTGCACATGGCTGTATTGCACAGCATCATGGCCTTATGGTGGGCAGGAGAAGATCTTGGTAGAGCAGAGCTGTCTATCATGTCATCTAGGGAGCAGAAAAGAGGAAGAAAAGAGAGGAGGAGAGTTTAATAAACTCTTCAAGGGCATACACGCCATGACCCACCTTCCTCTCATAGGCCCAACCCCCAGCTTCCAATAGAGTCTTCAGCCTTTAGCACCAAGCTGTGTGATGGCTCGAGCTGGAAGCACAGTGAGTGTCCTTGCCTAGTCATCCACCCATTCCTGAACCTGGGGATGCTAGTCACGTGAGTCTTGCCAGCTTCACCCCCAGAACCAGCCACTTCCTGCCAGTTGGTGATATGCCCAAGCGATTACAGTACTTTCCTTTTAAAATTCACTCAGACTTTGAGGAACACCTACAAGTCACAGCAAGTTTCGTGACTCTGGATGGTTGTAAAAATGATATAATTCACGTTTAGTTGAATATAAAGTGTAAGTAAAAATAAGGCTTTTTTTTCCTTGCATGGCCCATAAATGACCCCGAAAGGCAATTCTAAAGTAATCATTTCAAAATGATTTGTTCTGGAGTTGGTAGATGAATATTTAATTGTTCAGATTATCACTTCGCAGGCTGTTGGCTTGTTACAGGTCTGGATTATTGCTTGAATTTGTGTCGATTCTTTATGGCTCTATTTATATTAAGACTCTGTGGGTAACAGAATGATATGTTTACAACCTTGTAACACCACCAAAATACTTGCTCTGAAGCTACCAGTACTGACCAGTTTCCAGCTAGGTGATTAGAGACAAGTTCACACTGCCCATGCCTCAGTTTCCTCATTTGTAAAATGGAAGCGGTGAGAGTGTCCACCCCAGGATTTCAAAGTAGGAGCTGATGAGATCTTGTACCTGGCAGAATGAGCCCGGCGCCTTCAGGAGCAATGGGTTTATATGACACAGCCAGCCTAGCTACACTGGTGAGCTCTGCACTTACTGAGAGTCTCTATCTTCAGCAATGGGATAGAGAGTGATAGAGATACACCTGATGTTGACCTTTGTCTTACACACACACACACACACACACACCATGAGCCTGTGTACACATACACATAAAAAGAAAATATGATGAGATTATTGTTTTTTAAATGCTCAGTTTCACATACAAATGAAATTGAAATCTATGCCCATAACATGCCAGTTTTGCCCTGGTAATGTGCAGAAGTATAGGTTAATAAAAACTGCTATTGTAGGGCTGGGATTGCACACAGCAAGAGAAAGCCTTCTGGTATGAGCCCCGCCTATGTCATCTGTTGTTCTACTGCCCCTCATTTGCTCCCCTGCTGGTCATTGGTTTACATGTATGTGTAGTTGGTCA
>JADRCH010000118.1:499984-653005 GCA_019843965.1 Rhynchomys soricoides | reverse complement strand
TTTCTTTCTTTCTTTCTTTCTTTCTTTCTTTCTTTCTTTCTTTCTTTCTTTCTTTCTTATGTGGTCGGGTGTTTTGCCTGCCTACTTGTCTATACACCATGTCCTTACCTGGTGTCTGAGGAGGGCTAGAAGAGGGTATTGGGTCCCCTAGGGCTAGAGCCACCATGGGATTGCTGGGAATTGAACCAGGGTCCTCTGGAAGAGCAAACAGCAAGTGCTCTTAACCACTGAGCCATGTCTATAGCCATATGACTTCTTTTAACCCCTGTTTATTTGAAGCTATCACAATAACAAAAATGTCGCTATAACAAAATACCTGACACTGGGTATTTCATGAGGCAAATGATTATTTAGTTCCCTGCTTTGGAGATGGGAAGTCCAGGATGAGGTGGCCCTGTCTCTTCACTCCAGGTGGGGACCCTCCTTGGTTATGTCACAACTTGATGGAGAAGCAGAAAGGGGTGTGGCTGTTTGGGGGAGGGGTTATGTGGACAAGGGAGCCACACTTTGCAACATGCTCTCAAGGGAGTGTCTGGTGCCTTCTAGTAGTCTGTAATCTGATTTCTCTGCTGTAGATACCACCTCTTAAAGATTCCACTGCCTCAGCAGTATTGCTCAAGGTCCAAGCTTGATGTCTAGGAGCCTTTGGGAAAACAGTCAAATCATACCTAATCCATAATAAATAGCATTGCTATAGAGCCAAAATTTCAAAGCAGATCTAATTTAATGTTGTTCATGGGTTGTTTTGGGTAGTTTCAACTGCCTGACAGAATCTTTGTAATTTTTAGATGCATTGGTCCTCAATGAATACAAAATTCACCAAAGGATATGTATGGGTCATCCAGGATTTTGATGCTAACCCCAAAACTTTGCTTATGAAAGCCCTCAGTGTGTTTTGTGTCAGAAGTCAGTGTTATGGTAAAAATAGATGTGGATGAGAGAGCAAGCATCATTGTGGAAGTTTTGGCACAGAAGTTGTAGCGAAATCTCCAGCTTGGTGTTTTCCTCCTGCAAGTGTCATCCTGTACACACGAATTTGATGTCCTGGTACCATCAGTCAAGCCAATATCATAGTGCCTGAAGTTACTTCTGCAGATACAGCACACCCCAGCCACTCTTGAAAGGGGGGGTCAATCCCCATGTCATAGACTTGCACTTCTTTTTAAAGGGAAGATTTTTTAAACCCCATTTGTGAGAAATTTCTAAGGAACATGATTTATCATATAGTTCATTTAAAAATCATTGGAAACTTTTCTTTTGCCTCTGTGCATGCATGTGCATATGTGTAGGTATGCATGCATGTATGTGTGTATACATGCTTTTGTATATAGGTACATGAATGTATATGTGTGTGTGTGCATGCATATGGAAGCCAGAGGTCAGGCTTAGTGTTATTTCTCGACATCATTCACCTTGCATTTTGAGACAAGGTCCTTCAGTGACCTGGGATTCACCCAGTCAGCTAGACTGACTAGCCACAAAGCCCCAGGGATCTGCCTGTCTCTGCTTACATAGCAGCTGGATCCCAACATGCTCACCTTTATTACTGGGGGGTAGGGGAACAGATTCATGGCTTGGCTCTCTGCACAGCTCCATACAGCTTTTATTTCCTGATGATTAAATAACCTAACATACGTTTGGAGCTTGAGTCAGTGTTCACGTATATGTACTCATACGTCGACACATGTATGTGTGTTTTCACACATGAAGCTTACTCCTATATAGATATGTGTACACATGTTTTAATACTTCAAATACTCATGTGGGTGTGTGCACATGTGTTTTAACACTTAAATCAACTCTTTTATAAAATCTAAGTGTTCTACAAATTGGTTTTCTTTTTACATCTAAGTATTTATTTATTTACTGAGGGTGTGTTTGTCTGTGTGGAGGTCAGACAACCTGTAGGAGTTGGGTCTCTTCCTCTGCTGTGTAGTTTCTGGGGACCAAACACAAGTCATTGAGCTTGGTGGCAAGTACCTTCCCCTGCTGAGCCATCTTGTTGGCCCAAACTGGATTCTTTCAAGAAATCCGTAGTATGACAATTTGATACTAATAGAACAAGGGAAATGATGAGTTAATAAAAAAATGATCCTTGATTTTCTTTCATGACCATTAATTGTGAACTTTGACTTGAGGTTCCCAAGTGAAGCGCACCTATCAAAAACAACTCACAGATCGCTCCCACAGGAGAGAAAGTTCCCAGACCTGATGCAAAGAATGTTAAGTAATAAATATTTATGTAGCTTGAAATCACCTCACAACTCTTCTGGAAGTGGAAGGAGAAGTAATATATTCTAAAGTGTTACCTTGGTGTAGAACGTGGAATGGGATGTTCTGATATCCAGTGTACCATGGCTTTGTCTGCACATGAAACACAGAAGCCAAGATTTCCATGTTTTCTCTGTGTTCTTGGTGACAAGTAACCTGTCCACATTTTCCAGGTACGCTCTCCCCGCTGTTCTCAGCCCTCCTTTGGGTAGCAGTGGCGATCTGCACATCTATGCTGTTCTTCTTCTCCAAGCCTGTGGGCATCCGGCCATTCCTTGTATCTGTCATGCTCAGATCAATATACACCATAGGTCTGGGGCCGACGCTAATACTTCTTGGTGCTGCCAATGTAAGTACACTGCTTAGCTTTGTATCTTATGGAATTCAGATGCATTAAGTGTAAATATAGTCTAGCTGTATGCTTTTATTCTTGTGTACGCAGTGAATTTGGGTTCACTGTGAATCTATATCAGCAAGAGTATCATTTGTGAATGCTTTAATTTATAGAGAAAGAACAAGAAGATGAATTGATACATTTGTGTAGCCTGGCAGCCTGACCCAGTTCTGTTGTTCATCAGTTTTAGTGTCCTTTCTGTGTCATACATGCCATTTTTGAAAAAAAAAAAAAAGACCCAGCCACTGTTAACACCCCCAAGAAGATTCTAAATCATCCCAAAAGATTAAATTATATTCAATAGAATTCAAGAAGTACCTTCTATCAAGTGACTTAGGAGGGAAAAAAGACTGCTAGACTAAAAGTAAGATGCAAAATTGGTCTCCTTTTATATGAGGAAATCTTATAAAGTTATAAAAGGCATGGGTAAGATTGCTTCTCTTTGCTGCTAAGTTCTAGTATATTAGAACAAGAGAAGGCCTTTGGACTGTCAGGTTAGTAAGGGTAGAATGAACAGACTGGAAGTATCAAGCCAAGAAGCAAATGAGAGATTTGTAGAAATAATCTAAATCAAAAAATAAAACTTTGAAGGGACTCTGTGCCAAGTGTATGCAAAGTATAGCTGTAAATGGAGATGGAGAAAAGATAAATCATCAAATTTGTAAATAACAAATGGTCAAATATCACATAAACATTGCTATGTCTACCTAATTAATACCTAAGCACTCTCTGTAACTTTCATTGCCTTCCTAACTCAGTATCCTATACCCTGATGTCTTAGCTGGGATATTTATTGAGGCTGGTAGTTGATTGTTATATACCTGGGTTATCACAGAGTGTCTATAAATATTTTTGAATAAATCAATTAATGAGTGCCCAATATTTATTGAAAATAAATAAGTTAACCAAATTTTAAGGATTATCAAGATGAGGCAATATAATCAATTCTATTTTTTCAGTGTTTCTGACTTTGATTTTTATCATAATTCCTCAAATGTTGGACACTGTTCCATAGCTCCCAGTTGTTAGAATATTCGAAATAACCAAATTATCAGTTACTGCCAGTGAAGAGCATTTGAAAAGTACCAAACACATCTTTCTTTAGGTTTCATGGAGACTGGAGCTGTCACACCAATGCACAAATCCAGTCTTTGCTCATCCCCTGATTATGTTTCTGTAGAATCTGTTTACTGTGCTTCCCCATCTCATTGCTGCTGTGCAATTCACTCCTCCCAGCTCACTCCCATCTCCACTTCCCTCCACGCCACCTTTGGCATTGGGACACTCAGAAGTGATTTCATGACCTGAGTTTGTACTGTTTTTGCTTTGAATGTAGGCTGATGTTATCATAATCAGCCATATAACTAGAGAACCATAATGAATATGCATACATTTGTCTACACCTCTGTCTTTGGCTTATTTTGCTTCTCTAGAAAGCATGCTGAGCATGAAGTTATATTCTTTGGAGAAGTGAATGTTATCTGTAAACTGATCATTGACTTTCAATAAGGCATCAATCTAAGTGAGAAATAATCTAAATTTAAGAAAGTGAAGGAAGAGCCAGGCAGAGTTGTGCCCAAGATAACAAATGTTCGCTGCACCTGTTACATGATATGGTAGACAGTTAGAATACCAAGGGGTGGAGGGGTGCTGCTTGCCATCTGGAATGCATGTGCCTTTTGAGGGGGCAGGAATATGTAGACAGAGGTAAAGAATAATATTTGAATGTTGGGGCTGATGGTGAACTATAAACATCTGGTGTTCTTTCCCTGTCTCTTGTAGGACACTATAAAGTGGTAAGTTCCATGTGGTTTGGTAAGGATCATTCCACCATAAAAATATTCTTCACCAAAGCCAGGTGCTTATTTAATAGCTTTATGAGAAAGTATTAAGCATGTAGACATGTCTGTCTTACTAACTCCATGATTCTTCCAGGATTCCAATAGCATAAAGCATGTTATTCAGATACACTACCACTACCCTGGGGTCATTTGGCCCAAAAACATCTATGTTGACTTGAGGAAAATTTAATGAAGTCACTGTAATTTAATACTACCGAAGATGTTAATATAAAAGTTTATATTTATAATTGTAACTTATAATCTATTGTATATAGATTAATATAATTAATTTAGTGAATTATAATCTATTTTCCCTCTTCACATAAATTCATTACACAAGTATCTTGGTTTATCTTTACTTATGACAGAGGAAAATTCAAATAAGAATATGAATCTTACTTTATTCCTTTGTTTTAAATATACTAATAATTTAATTTGTACACAGACATTTGCATTGTATAGCAGGTGAGGCTGTGACTTCTAAAAATAATAGATATTAGACTAGAACAAAAAGAAAGAAAACATTAGCCTAATAGTTTGGCCATAAGAAGAAACAGCCAATCTCTGATTGCATCCCTTTTGTGAGTGAACGTATAGTGTGGACAACTGGTCTACCTTCATCTGGCTGCTGAGGTCAGTTGAAAATCTTGGTGTGGAAGATCCAGAAAAGATCAGTTACTATTATACACTGGTAACAATGTCTATAATGTACTGTATCTGAGTATCTGATACGCAAATCACAATTAATCAGAAAATGTTGCTACTATGATGTGTCTGCATCTTTGATCTCATAGTAACTTGTCTCTAGACACTATCCCTTGGTATTAAGCAAATATGAAAAGTCTTACAGGAAAGGATCACGATAGAGGAAAGACCTTAGTATTTATCAGATTTTAGTTTATTATGATAAAATTTAATTCATTTGCAGAGCCTGAACTATGTCTAGATTTCAGTTAGATTTTCCCATCACATGCGTCTCAGTGATTCTGAGTGTTGCAACATACATCTTACAGTTTCCTTCTCATGCACAGTGTGGTAACCTTAGCTAATGTTGATATAAATTAACATTCTGAGAACTAAAGGGCTCGTTGTGTAAGCTTGGGACGCTTGATATTTGCTCACATCATTGAACATTTTGTAAACCTCATTTATAAGAGTTTAGCATCTCCTGTTGGTTAAAGAGGTTTCTGATTCATCATACGGATGTGATATCCTCCTTAACTACTCCATTTATCTTTGCAGCTTAGATTCTTTGTAAGAGACAGGAACACAGTAAATATAAGCAAACGTTTTTCTTCTGGTGCTAGGAACTGAATCTTGGGCAATGTACTAGGCAAGTGCTCTACCACCGAGCCATACCTCAAGTCCTCATGAAAAATCTTTTAACATTATCTAAAGGCTTACTGCCTCTGGTATTTTTTCCCCTTTCAAATAATGTGTGGAAAACTCTGGGTCACTTAATGATGCTGGCCTTTCTCAGTTATTTTAATGTGGAAATTTGTTGCACCTACTTTGTACAGAGGAAAAGCAAATGAGGCTTTTTTTCAGGGAACTGGGCCATTAACAGTCACCACTGTGCTTAGCAGGATGGTGTGGTGTTCTTAGCTGTGTATCTTCAGTTTTATGGGTGACTACATGCCACTGTTAATTTGTAGGACTGAGTCTTGCAACGCATTCACTAAACACACAAGCCCCGTTACATACTCTGAACCAAAACTTTCCTTTCACATTCTGTCTTTGAGATACACACACAATGTTTTGTTCAATATGGTCACCAGATGTCACTATTTCTGGCACACAGTTGTCAAAATACAAATCTCCAAGGCTTAGTGGAATGTCATGAACGCTACCTGTGTTTACTATACTGTCCTGCTGGCAGTTCAGAAGATTTCCAGGGTGATATTTGACTACATGTAAATTTTGCTTTCTATAGTGACCTTAAGATTTTATCCTGCCTAAGTTGTAACTCCACTTGCATGGAGATTATGGAATTAAATCATCTTAATTTTTCAGTGAAAGGGTTGATTTCCACAGTTGATGAAAACGTGGCAATATTGTTAGAGACACTGAGTTTAGGTTTACCTTCCAGTATATCAGCACTTTACAATTTATTCTTGGAAAATAGGTTGTGTTTTCCCATCGTAACAAATTAGATATTCTGATCAGAGACAGAGTCCTGAATGAGACCAATGGAATAACAAATACCAACACAAGGCAGTGGTCAATTTCTGTGACCACATAAAACAGTAAAAAGGGACAAAATCTGTGGAGCCAGGAGGCATCTTTAGATGGATTTGCTCTGGGGCTGGAGGTGTGACTCAGCATTATGAACACTTGCTGTCTTTTCAGAAGACCCAGGTCAGTTCCTAGCACCAAAGTCATGCAGCTCACAACTGTCTGTAATTCCAGCTCCAGGGCATCCATCCCGCCCTTCCAGTCTCCAAAGGCATTGCACACACTTGGGTAATCACACACATCCATATGAATAAATAATAAAATAAATCTCAAATAATGATTAACTTGTAGGCACATCTGTACAGACGAGAACAAAATCCCCTAGAAAGAGAGGGTTGTGTTAAGAATGAAGTTAGAGCCCGGAAGACATGACTTCCATCTTTGCACTTTATCACACCCCTGCAAATTCTGCAAAGATGTATCCACTGGTTGTGAGGACATATGAAGAGACTACATGACTGTGTGGTTTATTTATGTGGATGCAGTCAATGCTCGCCCTTCACCACACACTAATTCACAAGCAAACATTGAATTCACCTTTGACATGACAAGAACTCTAGGTAAACTGTTCGGATAGCGTGCTACTTTTGAAAGACCCTGAGAGCTTACATCCCACCATTTCTCCATCCTTCTTCCTGGTTGTTATCATTCAGGTCACCCCCAAAGGTGACACTGTGTGCAGCTCTGAGGGATAAATGGAAAAGGAAGTGAAGAGTGGGGCATTGATGGCATGTCATAGCATTGCTGTTGCAAGGCCATGGCCCTGTAGCCATGTCTCCACACCATTGCTTATCATGGCCCACGAGGATGCTTGCCACAGAATTGACGGGCTGCATCATGGTATCATGAGGCCGCAAAGAAGGCCTGGTTAGTTGTTGTCAATGAAGTGATGACACAAACAGGGAGAGTGTGTTCGCAGCTCATTGTTCCTCCATCAACAGCCCCAGCTCTCATGGAAAGTGCTACATAAGAAGTTTACAAATTTCTTCATGTCATGGAAGGCAGGATTCCAATCCTTTCATATATGTATATATAAGTCTTACATTTGTTTGTCCTTGGCACGAATGTCTTAAACACAAGGACCATGTCCATCTCGGAACTCTATGTGAACATGTGGAGGCCACTTCTCCTGTCAACCCCACCCCACTTCCAGATGTCTCTAGAGAACAGAAGCATATACACCTAGCTGTGGATCAAGAGTGATGCAATGCCCACCTTGCAAACAAGCAAAGCAAGCCACTTTATTTTTCCTGCTAACATGGCCAACCCCATTCAGGCAGAAATGCATCCTGTATTTTACATTATCCAACTAAAATGTATTGACCATTTTGAGAATTTAGTTCAGTCTGTTACTTCCCAGTGTGTCCACTTTATAAATAGTTTTCCTGCATATTTTTGTAACTCATCTTAGAGAGTTGGGAAATGACACACGAACCATATGTCTGTGTCATATAATTCATCCTTGTGAGGAGATGATTTTTAGTTCTAATTTTGTAGAACCTCTTTCTCTATCACACTGATTGACCAGGGTAGGTGAGTTGACCTAAGGCAGTTGTGTAAATTTGAACAGGATCACTTCAAAGCAGTTCAGAAGAAGGGCTAGACGTTGCTTTTCCAGACACACATTCTCACCTTGCTGTTCATTCAGCTTGTCAGACACTGGACCATTGTCCTGGATCCATTGCTTTTTCAGCAGTTTTCTCTAGTATCTGACTCACTCTTGAGCAGTCACTGCGAATCCTGTCTTAGCTCTACTGAGTGAGAATGGAAATGGCTGACCAGTAAATTAAGACTTCTGCTTGACGCTTGCTGAAGCTGTTGGCAGGAAGGTGAAAGGCGTTTGAGATGATTGGTTATTGAGATTATTACTGATTATCAGGAAGATGGGCAGGGAAATGTAGGAAAGATTCTGCCTGTAGCGGCTGTGTTGTTGGCCTGACTGGACCATCATGACATGCAGTAATTACCAGTTTTTCATCTTATCTGTATTGATTCAGACTTCAGGACATTGATAGAAAAGATTTCATACTCTGTCAAGTTTGATAAGATGTATATGTTGTGCATGTATATAATGTATATAAAATCAGTGTTGCAAAGACTACTCTATCTTCAAAAGGAATAAATATAGAGATATAGTCATAAATATCTAAGGAGCATTTAAAGAGTTATGGCAATAATTGCTGTGAATATTTGGTGCTATCTCAGCCTCTGAAGGGGTCTGTGAGCTAAGACATTGATGGCAGTTTTTCACAAGTGTCGGGCCTCCCATTAGCAAGAACTAGGTGATTCAAGAATAAGGGAGAGCAGGTTGATATTCAGTCAGTGTTGGTGGCATTCTCTGCCCCTGTGGCCTCAAGGGACTCAGTCGTGTGTGTGTGCTTGTTTATATGTGCATTTGTGAACTATCTGAAAACTAACACAGGAGGTCATGGAGAGAGGAAACCAAAGACTTGGGAATACTCTTTTCCCACAGTGTCTGGTTCTGTAGATGAGCTCGAAGCACTAAAATCCTACTCTCTTCTCCCTTTAGCTTTGTAATAAAATCGTGTTCCTGGTGAGTTTTGTGGGAAACCGAGGCACATTCACCCGAGGCTACCGAGCAGTCATTTTGGACATGGCCTTTCTTTACCATGTGGCCTATGTCCTGGTCTGCATGCTTGGCCTCTTTGTCCACGAGTTCTTCTACAGCTTCCTGGTAAGTACAGCCTTATAGATGATCACTGCCAAGCACAGGATGCTGCCTCTCACACCTTAGCCTTTGGGATTTTCTTGGGTTTTTAAGCAAGCACAAATTATGTTATTTTTGGAATTTCTTAGGAGAAGTATGGATTATCATTTTTAGTCTTTTTTCTGGGGGGTACTTAGGTGGAAGAGTTCAATTCCTCTATGAGAAGTAAGCCACCTCCCTACCTCTTCTCTTGACCCAAGCTTCATAACATGAACTGCTTTGGGTTTTCAGCCAACTAATAATTAAATCCTTTAATTCACTGATTATCTAGCTGCATGGGAGACAAATAAGGATGCATTATATTTTATATATAATATCAAATGTTACATTAATTATTACAGTGACATGTAAGCAAAATGAAGAGGATCAAAAGCTACCCTAGCAGTAAAATCAAGCTGTTTAAGTTCAGTCTTAGCTGATGTCAACATTGATAGCTTATGTCATCACTATCATTAGCTTATGTCATCATCATTGTTTAGCTTATGTCATCATCATTGTTTTGCTTATGTCATCATTGTTTAGCTTATGTCATCATCATTGTTAGCTTCTGTCATCATCATTGCTTAGCTTATGTCATCATCATTGTTAGCTTATGTCATCATCATTGCTTAGCTTATGTCATCATCATTGCTTAGCTTATGTCATCATCGTTAGCTTAAGCTTACTTGTGCATGCTTAAATCTTTAGACATTTTTTTTTCAGATTCTTTTGTTTTTGTTTTGAGATGGCTCGTTTCACTACATAGAGCCCAGGCTGGGCTCTAGCTCACAATCCTCCTGCCTCAGCCTCCTAAGTGCTGGGCTAGTGCCTGTGCATCACCACACCCAACTGCACATCCTTCTCATTGTCCTAAGATACCACTTCCCTTCCTCCATTTACTGCCTTGTAGTTGTGAATGAGGAAAGGAGTTGGTATGTGGTACGGTTTGAATCTGTGAGTGATGTTTGGGCGTCAGCCCTCGCCTGCCCCCTTGTCTGAAGCAGAGCTTCTTGTTTCATCACTATGGACACCATCTACTCTGGCCACTGTTGACTTAAAATAAAACCCCCTTCATGTCAAAACATTGGAGAAGCCAGAACATTGACAATTTCAAGGCTGTGTTTACAATAATTAATCTTTATTGAAGAATATTGACTTCATTTCTGACAGTAGCTGTACTTCCCAAGAGAGAAACAGAGAATAGTAGTGGCTTTTTAAAGAATTTCACTCATCAACTGCTGGTGTCCTAAACACAGGCTGTATAAAGCAGTGATTGACAAGGCCGTGATTATAGTGGGAAGTAATAGTGCAGCACAGCAAGCTAAGAGCTTTTGGGAGGAAACTCGGTGTCTCACGGACCAGACCAGCCCAATCACAGGTTCTAGCTCTTAACACTCCAGAAAGCAGAACACGAACCCCCAGCCTCTCAGTTTTGAAGACAGGATTAATTTCAAGCATTTTGAAAATGAGTATAGCCTTATTTCTTTTAACCAGCTTGGTGTAATAAAACATGCACTTGATAATTCATAATTTCAGTTTTATAATGTAGCAATATATAAAATGGTTCTGAACACTGGCTGCAGACAGCGGCCATGGTCTTGAACTTTTGATTAGTGAGTAGACTGCCTACTATTAAAGACAGATAATAACCCGTTAGAGGAAGGGAATTTGCAAAACTGTTACATTTTTGTTTGTGGATCTGCTTTCAAAGGTATAAAGTAACACAGATTTTATTTGTTTATTCTTTTAGTAAGAAAGAGGGTCTGCATTTCCCAAATATTTTAGATTCAGACTTTTCTATGGCATAGGCTCATAAAAATTTTCTCTTCATTTCATTTTGAATCCTTGATTGCATAATAAATGTAATGAATTTGCCATAACTGTCCCTAAACTACATGAGCCTAGTATTATAAATTTACTAAATTCAAATGAAAGTGAGTGTGCATTTCTGCAGTGTCACAGCAAAATGGTGTAATACTGATTATGAAGCCAACATATGCACAGTACATGCTACAAGAACTGTCTTCACTGAAACTGTGCCTTCTTGTATTCTAGCTCAGTGGTTGGTGGGTTGTGACCCCTGCATATCAGATATTTACCTTATGAGTCATAACAGTAGCAAAATTATAGTTGTGAAGCAGCAACAGAATAATTTTATGGTGGGGAATTACCAACCAGGAGGCATTAACTGTATTAAAGGATCACAGCATTCGGAAGCTTGAGAAACACTTTCCTAACTCAGCTATTTGGGTTTATTTTTAAGTGTTATTTGTTTGAAGGTTATTTTTTTTATTATTTCTGTAGCTTTTTGATTTGGTGTACAGAGAAGAGACCCTGCTGAACGTCATCAAAAGCGTCACAAGGAATGGCCGCTCCATCATCCTGACCGCAGTCTTGGCTCTTATCCTCGTCTATCTGTTCTCCATCATCGGCTTCCTTTTCTTAAAGGATGATTTCACCATGGAGGTGGACAGACTGAAGAACAGAACTCCAACCACAGGTAGCCGTCCCACACTCAGAGCTCACCCCCTGCCGTTGTAACTTGTATACCCCTTGTTGGTGAGATTTCGGACAATTGGAGATAAAGTTTTCACTTTTACCCTTTTGAATTGTGGTCTTGTTTACCACTGCTGTGGTTGGAGGGCCAGATGTCCTCCTTGCCTCCTGGGTTTGAACATCTGGTCCCCACGTGCTGGCCCTGACTTAGCCAGTGGAGCCTCGCTGGAGGAAGTGATTGACTGGGGTGGGCCTTGAGGTTGCTTGGGTAGTCTGGCCTCACTTCCGGTCTGCTCTCTGCTTCCTGGTGGCTAACACGGTGTGATGGCTGCCTCTGCGCTGCCTTGGCTGCTGCCACGTGGCTGTGTGTCCCTTTGAACCGTTAGCCAAAATAAACTGTTCATTTCTTCCTCAAGTTGCTCGTTGTTACGTGTTTGATCCCAGCAATGATTAAAGTAACTAATACAACATGTAAGAGCCAAGGATTTGAAATACTTTTTAGCCTGAATTCTGTCAGAGTGATTGGGAAATACACAGGAGACATCATCTGTGCTCCATCTTACAGGGTTTCGTAATGCTGAGCGTGCTGCAGGAGGCAGCGGCAAAGCTTCCGCAGGAGACTCAAGGATTCTCTTCTCCCTCTTCTTTCCACTTCCCCAAAGGACAGTATCCAGCGCCTCAGGGCTGCAACTCAGCCATAATTCCACAGGCATTACATCACATTCAGATAACTTAAAATGATAAATGCTTTGATTTGATGCTCTTCAGGTAGTAGGAAGTGTGTTTGGGCAGATGAACATCAGAGCTGTGGTTAAAGGACCCCACTCCTCAGTGTGTGATTGCTGGAGTCCCTGCATGATTTTGCCACTTAGACAGCACCCAGTGTTCTCACTGAGATGCCCTGGCACGAGGAGCGAGTCTCCCGTGCTATCTACTTTCCTTTGCTTCTTTTCTCCCATAAATACCTTTGTTGCTGGATTAATTCCTTTCTTACCCTTTCCCCTGCTTTGCCTGATAGAAACCATGGTTCTGTACTGTGCTGTTTTCTCAACTCTATGAACTACTGTTTATAGAGATGGGGAATCACAGAAAGACATCCCTTTCCCTCTCAAACCGTTGAGTTTCAGCTAAGATTTAATTAGTGGAAACATATCTGGTGTCCTTTCTTTCCATTAACACATGATCCTTAATTACAAAGTTGACAATGTAGGGTAACGTCTTTAATAGGACCATGGAATGACTAAGAGGGGTTTGTCATTTATTAGTGAGTCTAAACAAGCTGCACAAGCTGCAGAAACACCAGCTTTTCACATTTTAAACTACAACACTGGGAGATACTCTTGAGCTCCGAATATTGGACTTAGTTCTCGGGAATGTGAAGTATAGTGTTGCTTCATATGCTTTCTCTAGAGTTTCACACGGATGCTGTCAGCTTTCCATTCCTTGTAATAAAAAGCCCAAGAAAATAAAACAAGGAAATGACTTATTTCAGAAGCTCATGTTTCTAGTTAATGGTCATTTAGCCTCAACACCTGAGGCCTGTGGCAAGACAGAACGTTGTGGTTGAGCAAAGATTCTCACCCTGTGGTGGCTTTGGAGCAGAGGGAGAGGGAGGAAGGTTCCTGATACCCCTCCAAGGGTATAGCCAGAGTGACCCCTCCCCACACACTAGGCCTCACCTCCCAAAAGATCTGATAGCTCCCTGGGCTGATGACCAGGCCCTCAGTATATGGCGTTTGAGGGACAGTGAAGTTGCAAACCATTCCATTATGCTTCCTGTGTGTGGAGGAAAGGCCTCTGTGGAAGGCCCCGATCTCTGTTCTGTCTATACTCCTTGGAACCATCTATCCTCAGCACGAGCCTCCGATTTTAATTACTTGCTAGATTAGAGCCCTGGCCACAGTTTGTTCAGTAGAGAAACAGAAGCATTAGAACATACAGAACAAACGTACAGTCGGGACTGGTTTCAAATTCTATGGTAAACGTTTTATGTTCTTTGATAAGGAAATTGGTGCAATATTATGAATGTACATTCTTCAGAAATAGGAAAGATATAAAACACTAAAGCTAAAATTTCAAGCTCTTTCTTTACTGAAAATACATACGCACCATTTTGTAGAAATCAGTCAAAGAAAACTTTTGTAACTGCTATGAAAGTGCAGCACACAGGGTCAGCCAGCAGACTTCAATCCCTGGTGCTCTGTGGTGAAATATTTTGTTTCATAGCTTAAGGGACTAGATAAAACATCTTTGTTTCCATATTTTAAATTTAATTTCTAACACGTAGTAGCATCTATCTTAAGTCTGCTTTCTGTGGCTGGAACAGATTACTGGAGACCTTGTGGCTTATGAAGAATAGATGTTTATTTGGTTCATGGTTCCAGAGGCTTGGGGAAATCCAAGAGTGTAGAGCTTTAGTCTGCTTGGCATCTGAAGAGACTGTTCACGTGATGCTGGCAGCATAAGTCACACCCCCAGTAAGCAGAGACCAGCTAGGCTTTATAATGAACCCACGATGGAGATAAGCCAGTAACACATGAGTGCACAAATCCAAGCACGAGGAGAGCGCCCCCATGGCTGTCACCCTTTAAAAAGTGCCCCTGGTTTCACCTCTCAGTATTTTACAACCAGCCTTCCGGTGGAAGTATCTGGACTACACTCACTCTCGGTTGGCACATAGCTTCTTCATTCTTTGCCCTTTAGGCACTGTGGCTTACAAAGCTGAGGTTGGGTGAAATTGTTGAGGCTAGCACACTCGAGCAATGAGAGACATTTGGGTTGTGGAAGGACACGGTTCTTCAGCAAGTATGATGTGATCAGAAACCCCACAGATAGGGTGGTGGCAAGTCAGAGCTGGGCGGTAAGTGCCTCCGAGAGCTGGGGAGAGTGGAGGACACATGCCTCACAGGTATCCTTGGAGATTTAGGAGTATGTAGATTGCACCTCTGGGCCCACCATCTGCTGCTAAGTAGTCAGGAAGCTGCCACTCCAGCACAGCCAGAACAGTGTCATGGGAAAGCACAAGGAAGGAAAGGTCCCTTGACAAGTGGAGGACACAGCACTCCTCACACCTGCCCCTCCCCATTCTCACCTACCCAGAGCACAAGAGAACTTGCCTGCGTGGCTTTACAACCTACAGTCTCCCTCCTGTGACCCCAAAGTGCCATCCTGACCACAGCTCTGAGGATCCACACCACCTGTGGGCTCCTGGGCAGAGAACACTGGGCTAGAGGCTAGCGAGACTCAGCCTGTTCTGTCCGTTGCTACCCTTTGGTCCTATGAATCTCACCTCTGTGACCCCCTGGGCTCCCTGCTTCAGATTCATGTTCATGAACCCTGTGGCTGCTTTGTGAGTCCTTCTGCAAATAGCTGTTTTCTTTCTCTTCTAGGTCTTGCAGCCCCCTCTTCAACTGTATTTCCTGTAAGCTTTTCTCCATCCATCAGCTCCTGTTACATCTCTGCTTCTTCATATCCTGTCAGTTCTCCAAAGCCTTGGACTCTGAACTGTCAGAGCCTGGTAGGATGCATCAAGCACTAAGGGAATGCCACCAGGGGTCACTCAGAACTCCATGTCTGTCCCTCTCTGACCACCTGACTTGCACTCCTGCCCTTATCAGTGCCAATGGTGACACTCCTCTATGATGTCACAGCACAATGTATGGTCGCCGCTGACTCGCTAGCCTTCCCATTCCTCACATTTCCTTGTGACACCAGTTTATGTTTGTCACTTTTCTTTCAATCCTCTCACCATATGAGTGGAACTTTCCAGTTAAACTTTGTTTACTACAAATAGGAAGGTCATTATCTTCTGGGCCAGGGAAACCAGTGAAGAACCCACAGAAAGAGGGGACTGTGGGGGCTCAGGAAGAGCAGGGACCTGGGGTCTTTTATCCCTGGGCTGTTTGAAGCCTTTCTTCTCTGGGGCCCCATACTTCATAGTGAGAACTGCCCACCCAAGGTCCTTTCCTCAGCCACAGGACTGGTGACTTGAGCTGCAGAATGCTCACTGCCTGGGAGGAAACAGTCCTGGCATCCTGTGTCAGATCCCTGAACCCAGAAACCTGAATGCACTTGACCACAGAAATATTAGTATTTGTGGTGGTTTAGCTTAATAGTATTATTAATACTTTATCACAGCCACTAAAAGAAAAAAACCTTATGTACGAATGGAGCTTTTTTACACATTGGCAATGAATCTGTTCCTTATTTATAAAATTGCTTTAACAGGCAAAACTGTGCTCAGAACTCCGAGCTGATGTTACCAAAATGAAGTTCAGGTGAATACCCATGTGGCTATGTTCATTTGGCCATGTATGGACATGCTTCTACAATGCTCTGCTCTGTGTTCTTCCAGGTAATCATGGGATTCCCACTATGACCTTACCTTCCATGATAGGAACCTGCCAGAAAGAAAACTGCTCACCCACAATCCCCGTGTCGAACACAGGTATGTACAGGCAGCCAGTTTTTTTGGTGTGCAATAAGGTATGTTGTTATGTCTATGAGAGTTGACCATGGAATTTCATGATGTGTTGAACGAGAAGAACAGAAGGTAAATGACTTCATAACTCAAGCTAGAGAGATCTCTGCATTTGTTATTCTGAGCTGTCCTGCTCTTCACAATGCTTCTGTTCACCTGAATCTGATAGATTCATTGTATCGAATGTGCTGTTCCCAAACAGCAGCCCACATGAAGGAGTTTTCTTCTCACTGCTTGGCTTCTAACAAGGGGTGAGGGAAACGTGAGTTCTGCACTCTAGAGACTTGGCTGTAATCCCTGGCCTGCCACTTTCTCTGCTGATGGTATGCATGTTTTCAGAACGATGTCTAGATAGCTTATTGACAGAAAGATGAATCAACAAAGTCTCCCTCCCTCCTGAGGAGCAAACAGACGTATAAAAATAACTTTAGCTCTAAACTGCTATCTTAAGATGTAGCAGGGATCTGGGAGCATGGCATGTATGATGTTTCCTAAATTATATAAAAGAATAAAGTATCTCTGAAAGTGGGGTGCAATGGGGACTGTATATGTGGAGGTGAGGGCAGGGCCACATGCCTGTTCGGCAAGTGCTCTACCCATGTGCATCTAGCCCTTGTGGATTGTAGATCTTTATGTAACTCAAAAGTTGTCACAGCTAAAGAAGAGTGGAGTCAGATAATGGCAAAATCGACTCAGAGCAGATGAGGCAAGTGACGTCACAGAGGATGCAGCATGCTCGCTCAAGGATGCTTGCAGGCTCACACTGATGTAACACCCTCTCTCCTGGTCACGTTTCCCTTGAGATGTTGGATTGTTGGTCAGGGATGAGTCGTCCCTTCCACTGACTAAATACCTCATGATTTCTGAGTTAGAGAGGGAATTGAACACTTGTATCCATCCCAACCAGTGCCCAACACGTATGGGCACTTGAGATATTTCCAGCAAGCTTACATAAGAGCCAGCGCTCCTTGGCTTACATGGTATTACTGAGCACACACTCTAAAACCTTATAATGTGTCCCCCTTGATTTAAACACCTCTGATCTCTCCATCTTTCCCCACAGATAACAGCAGAGGCTCTTGACCTCATATACTTGGGCAGATAGCTGAGCCCTGCTTTCACAGTGGGTGGGTGGGATCCCTCTGGAGTCACCTCACTCACTCTCTTTTTAAGATTTATCTTTGTCTTCTATTTACATATATGGCACCTGTATGAGCATGTGCAGAGACCAGAAGAGAGTGTCATATCCCTTTGACCTGGAGTTACAGGCAGTTGTGAACTGCCTGCTGAGCATGGTGGGAATTGAACCCAGATCTTCAGCAATGACAGTATGTGACCTTACCCACTGAGCCATCTCTCCAGCCCACCTCACACGCTTGACCTGCATTTGGCTGACTCTTGGTAAAAAATGCCCTTCTTTGATGATGGTCCAGCTGCTATCCAATAAATACCCACCCTGGGCCCACAAAATTGAGAGTCTGGGTTCTTACAGATGAAGCTGTACATTTGATTCTATTTTTTCTCTGCCAACCCATAATGCTGGGGTGTGACAGATTCTCCTGTGAGTATGTTAGGACCTGGTGGTCTCCAGGTTTCAGTGTCCTTCGTCCCATTGTGTTGAACCCTGATTCTGTCATCTCATCCTGTCATCTGACCCTGTCAGGTCATCTTGGCACTGGCAAGCCCCAGGTCAGAGTGTAGCAAATCTGACTCATCTATCATTGTCCTTCCATGGCTCTTAGCCTAGGCTTGCTCCACCATCCCTAACTTTTTGAAGGAAGAGATACAACAGAAGGCAGGAGTGGCTCAAAGGCCCCAAGAAGTTTTATCTGGATCCTTACAGGTTAAACACAATCCAGCCTCTGCTCTGGCTGTTTCCACAAGAGATGCTGGGAATGTTGCAATGGGCCACAGGAAATCAGGGCCTGGAAACACCCAGATGCTCACTGTTGTGTTTAATGAAATTCTTCAGCTATCTAGAAATATGTCATAAATGGGACTGGACAAGTAGCTCAGTCAGTAAAGTACTCGCTGTGCAAGCATGAAGTTATGAGTTCAATTCCCAGAATACACACATGCACACATACACACACATGCACACATGAATGCACACACATATGTATATGAACATACATACTCACACATTTATGCACACATACATGCACATGAACATACACACACACACACACACACACACACACACACACACACAGAGCTGGTCATTGCAGTACATACTTATGACCCCCAAAACTGGGAGGAAGGAGCAATCCCAGGGCTCAAGGGTAAGCCAGTCTAGCTAGGAGTAATTGAGACAATCAAGACTGGCGTCTAGTGTCCATGCTCATGATATACAGTCAGGCTCACCACACACACACACACACACACACACAGAGAGAGAGAGAGAGAGAGAGAGAGAGAGAGAGAGAGAGAGGTCTCTAATAAACTGCCATTCAATCTATGTTCTCTATAATTTTTTTTTTTTAAGTTAGAAAACTCCCTGCGAAAGCTCACTAGTCAGGGAGCACAGTGCCAGACATCCCCAGTTCCACGTCTGTCTGTGTTGCTGCCCCTCTCTCCTAGCATTCTGTCAGCAACCCACATGCGTGTCTTCTGATAGCGTTGGAGTCATTTGTCAGCAGTTGTCAGAGTCTGTCTCCATCTCAGGTCCCTGTACCTTCCTTTTCTAAGGACAAATAGGGACATTCTTCACCCCAAGTGTAGCACTCCCTCCTCCCAAATCTCTGTCATTTGAGGTACAGAGGTGGTAGCACCGTGTGAATCATGTGGAGAAAGATGCAAGAGTAGAAAGGAAAACTGGTGGCTGAATTCCAACCTGGGAGGTGTTGGAGACAGTACTGAAGCTCCAGGGGTGGAGAGAGCGTTCCTAGTGGGGGATACCCCCCAATCGAACCAAAGACACCGAGAGGCCACACCATTGCCTGTATGCATTGACATTCAAGTGTTAAAACTGATTTAAATGAAATTTCCTTGGGAAGTCTATGAATTTGACTTTTGTTTCCATAATTTAAGTTTTACTTTTTTAAAGTAGGGTTAGCATTATTTAGCCCTGGCTGTACTGAAACTCACTATGTGGATCAGGCTAGCCTTGAACTCATAGGAATCCACCTGCCTTTGAGTACTGGGATTCAAGGTAGAGGCCACTGACTCCCCTAGTACATTTGATCTTCTGAACCTTAGTTCCTTTATATTTTGCCAATATGAATAATTTCAGTAATTTGATTAAATGTGTAGATTTGATCTTCAGGGTTTTATTTCCTCTAAATTTTAGCACTGTCTAGCTGCAGCTATTTGATTGACAAGCCTATAGGTGTGACCTTCTGGCCTTCTTGAAATGTTGGCTGTGTGCTTCTAGTCACTTGAGTAGAGAGAAGCTAAAGTCTGGTGTTTGTTGTGCAGCGAATATCACTTAGATTTAAAAACAGTGTTTCTCTGTCTAGGGCTGGGACACATTTCTAATTTGTGAACTGTGGTGTGCCCTTGTGAGGGTCTTGGTTTGCTGTCCTGTGGTGGGCAGGCGCACAGCACTAAACGCCCAGGTACCCAGTGCCTGTCTCAGAGGTGGCTGGCAGCCAGAGTGCTGGCCCCAGAAAACTCCTGAAGATGCAGGCTAGGTCATCTTTCCAGCAGCAGAGAATTCAGTGACCACTAATTCAACTTGAAAAACACTCCAAAAGTCTTATATTTCATTTACTTCAAGCCTGCTAGAATCTCAGATGAAAAGGTTTACCTAAATCCACCCAAAATTGACTTTTTCCAGAAAACACAAGCCTTCTTTAGACAAAGACAATACTAAAAGTATAATCACAGGTATTTTGTGAATCAATGCCATCTGAATGTTCAGGGTAATAAAAGTTCACACGTGAGTACCAGTTTTATTTTCTCAGTAGCCTACTTTAATAGAAAAGATTGGTGATAACATAATTTGTCAAGCTAACACATGCTACATTTTGGGTTCCCGTTTGGGTATCAGTATTTTAAAATGTCATTTTAGTTATAAAAACATTAAAGATCAGCATTTCCAAAATGGATCAATTATCATTAAAGTTTAATAGGAGAGGGTTTTAATAACACTCAGAGTTTCAATTGAATCTCACCTCCAGGACACTGAGAGCCACAAACTACAAATAATTTAATTATTAAAGTGTAAAAAGGTGACATCAATAAATGTATATGTTCAAGCATGTCTAATAATTTTAAGATGTGTATTTGTGGTTTTGTGTGGATGTATGCCAAGCCAGAAGAGGGTATTGGATTCCCTAGGGTAAGAGCTATAGGCAGTTGTGAGCTGCCCAGCGTGGGTGCTAGGAACTGAACTCTAGTCCTCTAGAAGAGCAGCAAGTGTTCCTAACCACTGACCATCTCCAGTCAGTGGCCAGTATTTTTTTTAAAATATACTGACCAACACCCCAGCTGAGAGAACTGCTTCTGATCCAGTAGCATAGATTTTTATTCCTTTCCTCAAATGAAACCTTTTTTGTAACATCATGAACTTGTAATCTGCTGAAAATGGATAACCTCACATCACTCAAGGGTCAAACTTCTTACTTGTATTAAAACCATGAGTTTTCATAAGATGTAACAACCACTGTACCCGGGTAATTGATAACTGGTATTCATTGGGCTCTAATGGTACACCAAGCACTGTTCTAAGTGTGTGTGTGTGTGTGTGTGTGTGTGTGTGTGTGTGTGTATGTGCGCGCGTGCATGTGCACATGTGTGAATACAGGTATGACATCCCACTGTATCTTCAGGGAATGTCTTGGCCCTGTGATGGCCAGGCATGCCCCCCTCCCCCACATCCCAGTGTTCCTGCAGGGAGTGTCTTCACCCCTGATGGCCAGACATGCCCCTCTTGATGCTAAGTGCAGAGGTCATGCCTTAGGATATCCAGGCTGCTATGTGTTTGCCCAGATGCTGACCCACATTTCTTGGGAACCATAAGGCTCCTGCAGGCTGGAACACTTGAACTTTTATCTCTTTTTCTTTACAACGTATAGTGTGATAATCTAGGCCTGTGTGGCATGAAGAAGACCAGCTTGTCACACAGGTGGCCACAAAGTGGCACTTACCTATGGGAGCCCTGACCTACTCAAGTCAAACTCAGGTCAGAACCTTTTAATAAAGCTCATAGAAGCTGCTGTATGAGCCCAGCATGTCCCTGTGGCTATTATTGAACAACTTGATGAAGGCAGTGCTGGCTTGGGTATCCTCCCACAGCATGCTGGCCACAGGTCTGTAGACCAGGCTGGCTTCAAAACTCCCAGAGATCTGCTTGCCTGGGCCTTCCAAATGCTAGGAGCATGTGCCACTACTGCCCAATTTTTTTGACTCTTAAGGGCAGCCATCTATCTGATACGGGGTGAGATAAAACCTCAGTGTAGTTACTGACATTCTTCTTGTGGCTGGTGATGGTGAACATTTTGTGTGAGCTTCTTGGCAGCCAGTCCATTTTATTTCACTGTGGCTAGTCACATGTAGGGTGTGTGGAATTCCCTTCTTAGAGAATAAACAGCTTTATTTCCTGTCATTTCCATGTGCCCACAAGCCTGCACATAGTGGGTCTTTAGTTGGCATTTTCTCCACTACAACCAAGCAGGCACCAATTAGTAAGTGAATGTACCCCAAGGCACTTGTTCCTCATTCACTTTGATTGACAGTCCAACTTCTACAAAGTAGCAATAGCTGTATTTCATGACCTCCTTCCTGGAACCCAGGAACAATGTAACAATGGCTTTCGTTCTTATTTCTCCCCTCTTTCTGTCCTGTTGATCTGCCACTGCCACAAGGCTCCCTAGGACTCATTGCTCCTTCCTTCCCAAATTCCTTCACATTTCTTATTCAGAATTGCCCACGGGTTCAGCTTGAAGGTGAGTGACTCCATGCCATCTTGCCTGTCTCCTATGCTGTGCTTTGTGTGTGTCTGCCTGTTCCTGCACGCAGCCCTCCTGGCCAGGAGGTTTCCAGCAGATTGTAAAAGGAGCAACTTGGACTCATGTAAAAATATCAGGGTCCCTCTTCCACAGGATAGAAAATAAAATCTGTTCAGAAGAGAGATGTCAGCCTTCTTCCATCAATGCCCTAAAAAGGCACTGGGGATGGGCCATGCAGTGAGACAGCCTTCCCAGTGCCAGCGGGTTCTGGAACATTCTTGCCTTGACATGCAGACTGTAGCCCCGGGGCCTGTAGCCTGGGGTCCACAGATGCAGTACCCCTGAGGGGAGGTTCTTTAACTTTGTAACAAAATAAGCCTCTGCCTTTCTACTCCCTTCTAAAAGGAGAGAAGCCGGGTTCTCATGCCCAGCTAAGCAACAATCCCTGTTTCAAACCGGGTCAAGTCTCAGGACTTTTCCAGTACGTTATATCTTTTCTCTCTTCTAATGCCTAAGCAGAATTTCATCTGTAGTCCCAGGTGGTCCCACAAAATATCTTGAAACTTACTTAAAATAATGAGAGAATCGTGGCTGTCCCCACCATAAGTTCCTACCCTGGGTGTTTTAGCATTCCTTACATGATTCTTGGCTAACCCTCAAATCCACAACATTTTCCTCATTTTATATGTGCTGAAGTCAGTGACTTGCCCTAGTCCCAAGTCTGGAACAAGCCTGTCCCACTTCCATGTTCATTCATCTGCATGACTTTACATGCGAGGCCATGAGCTATGGTGACCACGGTCTCCTCCACTACAGTTGGAAGCATGAGTTTCAACCTTGTCATGCTTTCTACCCTGTCATGTTCCACCAAGCCAAGAACAAAATCTCAAGATATTATATGTGTGGTGGTACCCACGTCAGTCACGTGTGGCGGCATGTGCTACGGATGTCACATGACTTCAGAAATTGTGCTGTAGTACACCAGAAGCAGATTCTTGGATGTCGACCATGGTGCGTTTTCAAAACTCTTTCATGGCTGTGTTTCTGCAGCTGGTGAGGGAGATGAGGATGGCATCGAAAGGACCTGTGACACCCTGCTCATGTGCATTGTCACCGTGCTGAACCAGGGCCTCAGGAATGGCGGTGGAGTTGGGGATGTGCTGAGACGACCCTCGAAGGATGTGAGCAAAACAGAAAGGGTTTGCTTTAAGCACGTGATTCTTCCTGCCTCTCCTCCCTCCACTTCTTCCCCCCCCCTTTCTCCCTCCCTCCCTTCTTTCCTTCTTTCCTGTATTGGGGATTGAACCTATCACTGAGACATATCCCCAGCCCACTTTTTACTTTTTAAACTTTGAGATTAGGAGTCTTACTACGTTGCCCAGGCTGTCCTTGAACTCACTGTGTAGTCCAGGCTGTCCTTGAAGTTACTGACTTTCTGCCTTACCTTCCCTGGGTATCTGGGATGACAGGCCCATAGCTCACAGGTCTGGTTTATGTCTTCCTTACAAGTATGGTTTTGATTTTCAGAGCTATAGTATAATTTGCCTTAAAAGTGTAACAGTGGCTGTGAGACCAGTCCGTTGCAGTGAAATCATAGAGAACCAGGGTTGACCTAAACACCTATGGATGTCAGTTGGGCTCAAGTCTGAACTGTGTGCCGTCACAGCAACAAAATCATGGCCATAAACTCTGTAGGCGCCGACTGTTACATAAATCACAGCTGCCTGTGTCTACAGAATTCCCAGGTGCAAGGATTCACTCTGCTTCTGCACAGGAAGAACCTCCATCATTTACCATGATGAATGCAGAGTATGGATGAGTTCTAATAGGATTTCATACATTGAAGCTGCAAAGCAAAGTTCTCTCAGAACCACACACATTGAGGCACAGGCCAGAAGCACACACAGTTCTCTTCTGCAGCTGGCCTGTTAAATAACGTTCATCCATCTTGCTAATAGTCTCGGCTCTCTTGTATTAAACAACTGGATCCCATGGTCTCTAATGTGCCTTAATATTGGGTCCAGATAGGATACGGGTGAGCTGTATGTACTTGGCCTTGTAAGAGCAAGGGAGGAACCTGCTGCAGAAGTTGAGAAACCACCATGGTTTTTTCCTCAGCCCCCCCATACCCCCCAATGGGATTGTGTCTGCCTTCCTCTTGCTTGGTGTCTAGGATAGACCTGCATGATTATTTTGCTCACTTGCTGTGATAAAAATGTCCAACCCAGGCAAATTAAGGAAAGAAGAGCTCATTGTAGATTACAGTCCTGCGGGGTCATTCCAGCATCCTGGGGAAGAGACGATGTTGGTTAGAGATGGTGTTGAGGAAAGCTGGGAAGCCAGGCAGCCACATTGCTTCTGCCCTTAAGAAGCAGAGAATGATCAGGAAGTGAGTCTAGTCTGTAACGCCTCAAGGCCCACCCCATGACCCACTTCCTCCAATCAGTCTTCACTTCCTAACTACCCCATGACCTACTTTCTCCAACGAGTCTCCACCTTCTGATTGCCTCGTGACCCATTTCCTCCAATGAGCTTTCACCTCCTGACAGTTTCTTTACCGCCACCCCCTGCCAAAACAGCAACATCAGATGAGGTCCAAATGTCCAAAGACATGAGCCTGTGTAGACGTTTCACGTCTAAACCACAGCGGGGCCCATTGTGAAAATGCACCACTAGAAAAAGCAGAAAGAGAAATGGAAGAATTCTGAGAGCAGGCCTAAGATATTCTCCCTTAGTGGAGGGAAAATACAGACAGAAAGCCATTCCATTTCCTCGCTGTGACCACTATTTGTGTTCACCTGGAGGACAGCTGTGAAGCTCCTGTGTGTTCTATGTGTGTTCTCACTTCCATTGCAGGAGCCCTTGTTTGCTGCCCGGGTGGTCTACGACCTCCTTTTCTTCTTCATCGTTATCATCATCGTCCTTAACCTGATTTTTGGTGTGATCATTGACACTTTTGCTGACCTCAGAAGTGAGAAGCAGAAGAAAGAAGAAATTCTCAAGACGACCTGCTTCATCTGTGGTAGGTACCCCCCCCCCCATACACACACTCCGTGCTATGGCAAGGGATGGGTGAATCACCCCCAGGTACAGGATAAAGGGCTGGCAAACTGTCTAGCCGGAAGGGGAATAAAAATAATCTTCATTTTTCATACGTTAGAAAAAATTGTGTCATGTTGCGAAGGCTGGATACAATTCAGGTTACGTAACGTCGCATGAGACTGGCATTCTCTGCTTCCATAAATAGATGGAAGAACCATCCCAAATGCTTTTTGTCATTATTTCTGCAATTTATACAGTCCTCTGACTGTAGAGCATGCTGCCAGATGCTGGGAGGCTCTACCAACTGGCAGATGGGGTTTTAATCATAATAGCATGTTGTGTATATTATGGAATTACTTTTATTTTGCTAGATTATGAATACAAAGATTCTACTCATTGGTGTCATCATTTTAGATGCAAAACTAGCTATTCTTCTAGTGTTACAGCTACACACATGTATATAATACAACATGCATATCAGGGAACACACAAATACAATAGAACACACACACACACATACACATACACAAACATTGCTGTCATGTGTCAAGGGAAATGATAGAGAAGTTTCTGGATTGCTGAAGTAACTGGAGGACTGACCCTTCTGCAGGTTGGGGTGAAAAGCAGTAACAGCCAACACGTTTCTCAGGCAGATGGTGTAGAGGTAACCTCAGAGACAACAGGAATTAGTTAGCTACTGAGCTGTGTAGAAGCAGAATGGCCAGGACCAGAGTCAGCATGGAAATGATGTCAGCACAGCATGACACTTCACTCACCTTGTGTGTCTCTGTGACCAGATACCACAGCTATGGCAGAGCATGGGCCTTCTTGTCCGCATGTTGGCTGCCCAGTGAACAGGGAGAAAGACTGGAAGTGGAGGCAAGCCACAAGCCTCAAGGCCTGCTAGTCTAGTCTCTTCTCATTGGGCGCACTTTCCAAGGCTCTCGGGCTTTTCTTATACCATGGAGGGTTATGGTGCTGTTGGTGTGAGCCTCAGCTTAGTTAGCCATGAGGAGGTCTTTCGGTTTAGGCAGCTTAGGTTTAGCCTTTTACTAGGTGGAAAAGCACAGGGTCTAAGTTTTGTCTCAGAGCCCTTAAGTAGTCCTGTCAAGTCCTTTATTGAGGATTGTCCTGAAGGCAGAGTGACCAGGGAGGAGTTTATTACCACAGTTGATAAATGACAAAGATCAGACTCAGTTTGTGGTGGCAGCGTTAGGGATGGAAGACAGAGTCAAGAGGGAGTTACATGACAGAATTTTAACATCTTTTTCAAAATATGTATTTATTTTTATGTATGCATATAAGCGTTTGGTTTGTATGTGTATATATGCTCCAGAGGCTAGAATTGTGGGCAGCTGTGAGCCTCTTTGTAGGTTCTAGGAGCAGTGAGTGTTCTTAACCATTGGGCCATCTTTCCAGCTCCAGAGTTTATGTCCTAATGTGGAAATGGAGATGAAAGATAGATGGGTGCCTGGGTGTAGCCAAGTGGCCAAGTTTGTGGGGGAAGTGAGGTAGGAGTACCACGGATTTTATCTGTGTACTGAGCATCCAAGGGGTGAATCCCAGCGTGAGCCAGTGTAGCTTCTCTGCCGACAGCGGCAGGCAGCCCATCTGCAGTAAGATCTGGAGCATAAAGGAAAGTGCCAGGTCAGATGTGGAACAAGTGGAGTACAAGCAAGAGCAGCATCCACAGAGAGTCCAGCTGGGGGTGGGGAGCATGGCTGAGAAAGGTGCAAGGAAGCTGGAGGAGACGGCCAAGACACCTTGGAACCATGCTGTGCACTCTGTACTGCTGGCCCCAGCACGGATGGCTAAGCAGGACAGATGGATGCTGGCCCTGTCTCAGCAGAGGGCTCAGGGTGCCACTTCTGGCACCCTGGATTCCCATCAGTTGGTGGTGATCTCCCGAGCAGCCCTGGTGTTCTGCCTGGAGGTTTGGCTGGTGGGCATGAGCTTTGGCCCAGATTGACCACAATCCCAGAAATGGAACCGACGAGCCAAACTTTGCAGAGATATGCATGGTGGACTCCAGAGCCTCTGGGTAGCTCTGGGCACAGATCCAGGTGGAGAATCTTCTCCTGAGCCTGGTGTTGTGCACCAGGAAACCTGTGCCTGCAAGCTGGGATGAAAGAACTTGAGGAGTTCCTAAGTCCTGTGCATTTCCACAGACTCCCCAGTCGTCTGGCGTAAGTGTCAACAGGACAGAGTCATTGTAGAGAGTCTGCCTCTGCCGCTCAGCGTGAAGGAAAATAAGTATCTGAGGTTGGCATTGTTTCTGTGCCTTCAGGGCTGGTGATATCTCCTCTCTTCCTCCTCTTCTTCCTCCTCCTCTTCCTCCTCCTCCTCTTCCTCCTCTTCCTCTTCCTCCTCCTCCTCTTCTTCCTCCTACTCTTCTTCCTCCTCCTCTTCTTCCTCTTCCTCTTCTTCTTCCTCCTCCTCTTCTTCCTCCTCCTCTTCTTCCTCCTCCTCTTCTTCCTCCTCCTCTTCTTCCTCTTCCTCTTCTTCCTCTTCCTCTTCCTCCTCCTCCTCTTCCTCCTCCTCCTCTTCCTCCTCCTCCTCTTCCTCCTCTTCCTCTTCCTCCTCCTCCTCTTCTTCCTCCTCCTCTTCCTCCTCCTCCTCTTCTTCCTCCTCCTCTTCTTCCTCCTCCTCTTCCTCCTCCTCTTCCTCCTCCTCCTCTTCCTCCTCCTCCTCTTCCTCCTCCTCCTCTTCTTCCTCCCTCCCTCCCCCACCCTCTCTCATATTCATATATACATGTATGTACACACACACACACACACACAAGCAAATGTACTCATATGCGTATTACATGTATACATCTAATTTGTGACCAGCTCTGCTAGAGCAAGGCAGGCCAGTAGCATGGACAGAAGACCCTGTCCTTTGTCTTTTCACTTGGGATGCTTTAGGGGTTTAGACAGAACAAACTGCCCAACACTGAGCACAGATTTTCTAGAAGGAAATTGAGGCTGAAGAAGAGTCTCACGTCCATGACTGGATGCGGGAAATTGGGGTCCAGGTGATCAAGCCCGAGTGTCCTGAAAGTTCTTCGATCCTAAGAGAGAAACAGACCCCATGCCTTTTGTTGGGGGGAATGCCCATGTTCTAATTTCTCTCTTCTCTGTGTGAAATGTGTGGCTGTTTTCATTTCTTCAAGGAAATTGCTTGCGCATTGCTTCCCTTTGTCATTTCTCAGCAGCCTTCAGCTTCCCACAAGACATCCTCTTCATCTGGATCTTTGTTCTTCATGCTAGCTTCCTAGAAGGGGTTTTGCCACCATCCCTATCCCACCCCACTCCACCCGCCAGAGCCTCTCCCCACAGCCTCTCCCCACACCACAGACCCCACCCCATCCCACTCCCCATAGCTTCTCCCCACACCACAGACCCCACCCCACCCCACTCCCCACAGCCTCTCCCCATACCAAAGACCCCACCCCACCCCACTCCCCACCGCCTCTCCCCACACTACCCCACACACATTTCTCACTACTCTTGCCAAGTGCACATCACCAGCACCACACTCTCCAGGCTTTGTCCTGTGTTTACTGGACAGTGAAGCTGGTGCAGCCTCCGGCAGCCACACGGACCCAGACCAATCCCAGTGTCCCTGTGTCATCTCCCTCTTCTTCTGCCTCAGCTCTGGATCCTGACTGACATATTGCAAGTAGATCCACCTTCAGTAAGCAGGGCTGGATGTTTTCTTTCACAGAGCATCTCTGTCTCTCTCTTTCCAACAATGACTCCAGCCACCCGGGGCTAATAGATCTGCTTCCACATCACATCCTGCCATGAATTCTCACAGGCACACCTTGAGCCTGCTCAGTGATATGACAATAACTTCCCCAAAGGAGGTTAGTATAAAATTCAACACTAACACGGTGCCATCCATAACTGTAAAGTGCTCGTTTTCCTGACATTAAGACACCTGACAATCTGGATCACTTCTCAGCCTCATCCCCCCCCCCCATCTTCCTCCTCCCATTCTCTTCCTCCTCTCCTCCTCCTCCTCCTGTCTTCCTCCTCCTCCTGTCCTCCTCCTCCTCCTCCTGTCTTCCTCCTCCTCTACTTCCCCCCTTCCTCTTCCTCCCTCTCTTTAATGCATTTTTATCCATTTTTCTCTCAATGTTTCAAATCTCAGTCCACATGCATTCCTTACTGTTCACGTCCTCTAGTGTATTCACAGTAGTGGGAGAATATTCTGGTTGAAATCTCAAACCTATATGGTAATCAGGGGTGCTCCTGAATGGCTGCGATCACACTGTGATCAGCAGTATCCATTTGCCTCTGCTCGGTGTCATGTACCCTCATGCTGCAGAGACCATGAGAACTCCCTAGGAAGGTAGACGCTGTCTCCCACAGTCCTACACCCTGACATTGTAACCTTGGACAAGTATCTTACTCTGAGCTGTTCTTTGCTATTCTGGTATAAGGAGACTCCATGGCCATGCTTTGATGCTGGCTGTAATCAAGATCTTGTTTATAAAATCCCCTAGCACTGTGCAGAGGTTAGACTCAGCCCTCACTGAAACCAAATGTTCTTTGAGAGACATGGACCCATGTCCTGACCATTTTATGCTTCCATATTCTTTGTGGAGCTCATTCATCAGTGTTTGTGAATGAATGACTAGACAGTAGATCAGCCCCAAATCTTCACTGTCTCTACACTTACAGTTTTGGAAGTAAAGAAAGGCAGAGCAACACTAAGTTGATCTGTATTGCGTATCAAAAACGTAGATGCAGGCTAGGGAGATAGCTCAGTTCAAATGCCCAACACACACATGGAAAGCTGGGCCCAACAGCGTGCGCCTGTAATCCTGTTTTGGAGGAGAGGCAGAATACTGGAGCTAGCTGGCCATCCAGTCAGTACATAAGCAAAGCAGAAAAGTCATTGAGAAAACACGTGACATCTACTTCTGGCCTCACTTGCATGTGCAGCACATAGGTATACACACAAAACCCAGGTCTGATGATTATAGATGGTTTCAAATTTTGCCACCCAGTGGGTATTGTCTGGTGGCAGGATGTTCCTTGGGGATACATGTGATGTGTCCATAAGCTCAGGGTGATATTAGATCAACCAAGTCTGTGTTGATTTTCTGGAAGCTTCATGCTTATTCGAAAGACTGAAGTGTCATTTGGTAATCTAAGCTTACCAAATTTTTATATTACAGCAAATAGAATATCTTTAAGTAGAGAAAATTAGTGTTTCTATTTAAAATAAGATTGAAACTTTGGTTGAGCACTTGGCTACCATGTATGAAAGCTCAAGTTTGATCCCTCTTACCAAAATAAAATAATGGAAATTAGGGACAAGAGAGGTGTTTCAGCAGTGAAGAGCACACACTAAACTTGCACACTAGACATTGGTTCCCAGCACCCAGGCTGTCACACATTCATCCCAACCGTTACAGGCTTACAAGCACCTGTGACTTCAGCTCCAGGGATTTTCATGCCCTCTTCTGGCCCTTGTGGGCATCTGTACATGCATACCGACACACACACCTACACACACACACACACACACACACACTCTAAAGAGAATGGAGAGGCCTGGATTACAGGTCACTTCCTGTGGTAAAGACAGACTGTCATGCCATGGTGGATGTTCCCAGAAAGTTATGACAGGGAATGAGAGTCATTCTTGATTTCTCTGTCCCCCCAAATCCAATCAGATGTCATGGCCTCTCAAGTTTTTACTCTAAAATCCTTCTTCAACCTCTCCTTCATTTATTCAGCCCTCCTATCAAGTTCAGTTGAGTTCCCGTGGTTGTCTCGGTTCTGTGCAGGTGACATTCAAAGTCTAACCTGACAGGAAAGGTAAAAGACAAGCCCAGTCAGACACATGTTCATGGCAAAGGGATGCAGGCCCAGGTTATCGGCCCTCTGGTGGATGTGGGTGGTGCCAAAGGCTGAGGCTGGTTCTTGGAGAAGCCCCTGAAAGGCAGAGGAGAGTAGAGCCAGAGGCAGAGTTTTCCCAGAACATGGAGAATTTAGAGGCTGGAGAGAGAGGTCCACACAGTGGTGAGCACAGGAGACTGGGGATGGCTTCAAGTGCCTGTCTATGGGAAAGGGGCCAAAGAAATAACCGTTCAGTGAGCTAAGTTGGACAAACCCACAGCTATGCCTGTGGATTCCTCTACCAGGAAGGTAGATATGGAAATTGAACCTGGGAACAAAGGCCAGTCTGGGTAGTAATGGTGCAGGAACCATCAGCATTGTTACGATCACCCTTGAGACTGAATGCTACACCTCAGAGAGCAGGAGCCTGCGAGGATGAAGACGTCATGACATGGTGTCGTGATTGTCCTCCCTTGTCCTGGCTCCTTGCCCTTTCCATCTGTCCCTTCTACTGTCCCCTAATTTCTGCCCGAGACACACTTCAAGCATAATTCTGAACCTGCTCTCTCCACCCAGAAGTCTGAAGCAAGAAGGGAAAATACCATAGTGTTGAATTTAAAGCGCTCTGGTTCTTTCTGTGTGTCCCATTTGTTGTTTTGAGCACCACAGCAGCGGAATGAGGCTTCCTCACACTGGGCCACCTGCCTTCATCTCAGCTTTGCCACAGGGACTCTTCTGCGGTCCTTTAGAGTCAGGAGTGGTTTTTTCAGTGCTGATTCTTCCCCCAACTGGAGGTGCTAACTTGAACCATGCTGGATCTATTTCTTGATGAGTATAAACGTCATATTGGATGGTACACTATTTGGATGGCTTTGTAGTTGTCAGCAGAAATAGGTGCTCAATAAAACTCCAGAAGGTTTTATAAGCATTTGCCTCTTTCTCATTTGCTGAATCACCTTCTAAGAGTCTGTAAAGTCCTTGGAGCGATTTATCATCTTGTCCTCCTTTAAGAGCCCTTGGCCACGCCTGCGGCTTCAGAACGCAGCACAGGTCACCTGTTTCCATGACCGTGATCTCAGTTAAGCTATAACAGAATTGGCACATTAACACTTTATTACTTTGCAAACAGGAACAGCTTGAATGTAATTCTGGGGGATTTTACTTTAATATTTCCTTTGTTAATAGCTGCATTGCGATGTAATTCACACACATTAGGACTCATGCACTTGATATCTACAGTTCGCCTTTAATATATTCAGAATTGTGTTCAGAACATCACAATCCATCTTAGGACCTATTTACTGCCCCTTCACATAGCACTCCATAGCCTTTGTCCATCTTGTTCCCAGCAGCCTTCTGTCATCCTGCGCCCTGGGCAATACTGATCTGCTCTCTGCCTTTGTGCCTCTGCCTGTTTTGAAGATTCAGTCAAGATATCTGGTCTTTATGACCAGCCTGATACTTTGAAGGCTCCTGTCTGTGGTAGATACTTTTCTTGTGACTCTGACAGAGTCTGACATAAGCAGCCTGCAGAGGAGAGATTTCCTTTGGCTCACAGTCCTGGAGATACATAGGCCATTGAGTCAGGAAGGCGTGTCAGTGGTGCCAGCTCCTAGGAGTCCATGGTGGCTGTGGTGGCTTGCTTGTATCTTAGTAGACTGAGAAAAGAAGGCAAATGTGATCATCTGGCTCTCTCCTTTTCCCAGTTCTAGTTCTCCCAGGACTCCAGCCCTTAGGGTGGCGCCATTCACACTTAGGGTATTTCCTCCCCCCTCAGGTAATCCTCCCTAAAGACAACCCCACAACCCACACTTGTGTGTGTGTCTCACCAATGCCTGAGCCTTTTAAAAATTTACTTATGTGTATGTATATGCATGCATACTCTATATAAGAGCAAAAGTCCTCAGAGACCACAAGAGGGCATCAGAACCACTGGAACTGGAGTTACAGGCAGTTGTGAGCAGCCATGTGGGTGCTGGAAACTGAATCTGGGTCTCCTGTGAAAGCCATGAACACTCTTATTAATTTAATCAGATTGAAAATCAAAATTAACTATCATGCCGTGCAATACCATGCCTCAATAATTCAAGCCTTCCTGTTGAACAGAATATCCTACGAGATGCCTGAACTGCCTTTCTGCTCTTCACCAGTGGGCATTTGGGTTCTTTCAAGTCTGGGACAGTGGGAATGTTCTGTGGTGAGCATCCTTGTGGTTGTTTTCTGTGTCCATAGATTTCCACCTGGGTGTGGTCTCCTGAGTCATGCTGTGACTGCATGTCACCTTGGAGAAATGGCCTGTTTTATAAAGTTGTCGCCCTATTTTACATTTTTTTTAGCAGCATGAGGGTCAAGTATCTCCGCACCATTGCCCAGATTGTCAATATCTGCTTCCGATCTTAGTCGAAGGTTTGACTACTGAATACACTTAACTCATGCAGTTTCTGTTTAATTTGTTGTTAACTATGTATCAGACACTGTGGTAAACTATTCAGACCATGGTGAAGAACAAAAACAGATATCTGTAGCTGGAAAAACACACAGTAATTAATACATATCAGGCCAGGTCTGGTAGCACATGCCTGCAACCCTCATAATCAGGAATCCGAGGCATTAAGATCATACGGTTGAAGCCACATCAAGTTCCAAGCCAGGCAGGGCTAAGTAGAGAGACACTGCCTCACAAACAGAAATAAAACAAGAGGAGCAGCTGATAAATGTACATGCAGATCCCTGGTGAGCACATTCCTTCCTTCAGTGCTGGCCTGAAGCATGCTCTCCCTAGCAGTCATGGCGTCCTCTATTACCTTGGAGCTGAGATCCAGCACAGCTTAACAACTTTGATACAGCTGCTGTCAGTCTGCTAGGATGTGATAAGCAACCCAGGAAAGGAGGGAAGAGTGACAGGGTGTCTGAGAGCCGGCAAGATAGGAAGGGATTGGCTGTGTGTGGAATAGCATCATCAAGTCGCCTTAAGTCGCCTGTAAGTGAGGGTTCAAAAGAAATGTTCATGGATGAGATAACCAAGAACACAGCATCTTAAGAGTTCTGTGGCTGGATGACCACCTAACCACAGCCCTGGATGAAGGAGTCTGTCTATAGAGGAGCAAGATGCCAGCATGGCTTCCTAGGAGCCAGCAAGGGGGAGTCCAGGAGGCAAGATCAGAGCTGCAGTGGGCCAGGTCACATGGGAGTTAGTATATAAATGTTGAAGGAGACACAGACAAACTAAATTCTCCATTGTGTTTAATGTTCTCATCTCTACGAATGAGCACCTGGCATAACCTGTGTAAAGAAGGAGTTTATCTGGGCTCATCATTCAGAAAATACAGAAGATAACACCTTCACAGCAGGCCAGACATAAGTATGGACCAGGTCCTGCCTGTGTCCAAGGGAGGACGCTTGCTCATGTCTTAGTAGATAAGGAAGCAGAGCACAGGTAATGCTGCTGCTCCGCTGGCTTTCTCTCTTTCCCTCTTGACTGTCCTTTGTGCCTGGCCTGTGGGATGGTGTCTCCCACGTACAGGGCAGACCTTCCCTTACCAGTCAGCCCTCCCTGGAAACAGCCTCATGGACACGCCCAAAGGTATCATCTAATCCAATCAAATTTTCATCAATCAGAAATTTTGGAGATAGTTCAGTGGGCAAGGTTTCAAGCATGAGAGCCTGGCACAGCTGCCACAGGTTTGTTAAACTCCAGCCTCATGGGGGACAGAGGGACTAGCATCTCTGGAGATTGCTAGCTGCCTATTTATTTACAGCTTCAATATGAGAACCTATCAGAGAGTGACAGAGAAGCACACACACCAGCACTAGCGCCCACGCCCACATACACAAACGTGTGTGTGTGCACATCATCACACCATCCATGACCAAGGAATTCAGCTGTAACTAGACATCTATATTTTACCTGACATATTTTACCTACTGTTTATGTAAGCCCTTCTTACAGGCTATTGTGTGGGGCTGCTGCAAGAGCCATAGCCAAGGACAGTCATAATATTGGTCAGGTTTTCCAAGTCATTCTGTCGTCTGTGCTGAGAGAGGAGGGCATAGGGAACACATGCAGGTCCAGGCAGCCAGTGAGATGATCCACATATAAGGGATGACATCAGCAGAGGATGTGTCCAACATAGAATGTTGAAGGGAGAAACAGGTATTTCAGCATGCATTGGGTACGGCATGTGAGAAGCAGAGAGATGTCAGGATGATTGGCAGGCTTGTGATGTGGACAACAGTGAAGTGGCCTCTAAGAAGAGAGAGGGAAGCTGTGGAGGGCAAGGGGACTGGAGCTCACAGTAGCATTGGTCAAGTGAAAGGAGGCACAGCTGGACCTTATACCATTTTCATTAAAAACATCCAATAACACAATGTAAAAAGTCAACCCACCAATGGGGACAGACATCTTAAAATGTATTTCTTTTGTAACTTCATGCCTGAGTGGCTTTTGAAACAAGCTCAGAGAAGGAGTAGCCAGGATTGGAAATTCAGTTTGCTGGTCCCTTCCCCAATATATGAACAGCAAAGGCAAACCCAACCCTGACACCTCGTCCCCACGAGTAAGACACAGTTTTCCATAGATGTTTCTCTTCATCCCATTCACTCTCTCTAATAAGCTTCTCAGCTTCAAAAAGATATTCTGACTTCTCAGATCCTTCCCACAATTCCGCCAGAAGCTGAAAATGTGGGTTGGTGCGCTGGCTATGGCTAGTTCTATCCCAACTTGACATAAGCTAGGGTCTGAGAGGAGGGAACCTCACCTTTAAAAAATGCCGCCATAAGAGGGGGCTGTAGGCAAGCCTGCAGGGCATTTTCTTAATTAGTGATTGACTTTGAAGGCCCAGCCCATTGTGAGTGGTGCCATCCCTGGGCTGGTGATCCTGGGTTCTATAAGAAAGCAGGCTGAGCCAGCCAGTAAGCAGCACCTTGTGTGGCTTCTGCATCAGCTTCTGCCTCCAGGCTCTGATTTCCTTCAGTGATGGACAACGAAGTGGAAACCAAGTAAACCCTTTCCTCCTAGCTTGCTTTTGGTTGTGATTTTCTGTCACAACATTAAGGTTACTAAGTAGGACATACATGTGTTTGGAGGAGGATCGTGGAAGGACTTTGGAATTTTGGTCTACAAAGGCCATTGAGCGTTGAGAGCTCAGTGGGGTATTCTCTAGGAGCTTGGATGTCAAAAATATTGAACTCAATGCAGAAGTTGGAGGCCTGGCTCATGACATTTCAAAGACTATCAAGGCCATTTGTTATCTTAATTGAGATGCTGTGGTTCTGGTTAGCTGGGGCTGAAGCATCAGCTGTGATTAACAGGAGACCAGCACCACTAAGTGAAACCTTTGCTTTGCTGGCAGTTGATGTTGGTTAGCTGGAGCTGAGAAATTAGCAGTGATTGATAAGGGATCAGCATCACTCAGTTGAGATCTTCTTGGAAGTGTTTCATGAGTGTAAGCACACAGAAGCTGTGTACCAGAGGTAGCCAAGGTTGTACCTCATCTTAGCAGTCAATATTGGTGGCACACAAGTCATTCAGGTGCTACTAGTTTTGAAGGGGGTCATGAAAAGCAGCTGAGGCTTGGCACTGAGGAGGCCATTGGTGAAGGTACAGCTTCAGTAGCAGTTAAAGGCTCAGGATTAAAGAGGTTATACAGAGAAGAGAGGCTTGGCACCATGAAGAGAGCCTAGGAGAAGCTATTGGTGAAAGTGAAGCCCAGTTGCAGCATTTTGCAGATGTCCAGTACCATGGGGCGACCACCAAGAACAGCAGCAGCAGCAGTAGGGTGGAGCCTGCTCAAGCTTAGAAGGCAAGTTGTATGTGCTGCAGAGGGCAGAGTCAGAAAAGTGACCCAAGCCCCTTAGAGGAGCCCGGAAGATTGTGAATGAGTCCCAGATACTGGACACTGAGTCATTTATACTGTTGGAGTTTGAGTTTGCTTTCATCTGATTGTGACTGTGCTCTGGCTCTTTCCTCTTGAAATAAGAAAATATTTAGCTTTTTAATTTTATTTTTTTAAATTTTATAGGAGCCTGCCCACAATGAGAGACTTTGAACTTTTTATTTAAAAAGGTTGAACTTCAAAGTATTTGAATGTGTAAGGCTGTGGGACCTTTAAGTTTGTGAAATGTTTTCTATTGTGATGATTACATTAGTTAATGTGTGACCTTGGGGATGAACAAGAAAGGTTATGACTTCATGGTGATGAGTTTGTGTGTCAAGGTGCCAAGGGATCGTTTGTACTGGCTGGTTTTATGTCAACTTGAAGCAAGCTGAAAGGGAGGAACCTCAATTAAGAAAATGCCTCCATAAGATTGGGCTGTAGGCAAGTCTGTAGGGCATTTTCCTGATTAGTGATTGATGGGGAGGGCCCAGCCATTGTGGGTGGGGTCGGTTGTCTTGATGGAAGGCTTTTCTGGTTGCAAGTGACTCTGAAAACATAGCTCAGCTGCTTTCCTTTAACCCAAGGAATCTTTTTTGTTTTTCTGCCTTGATGAGCCAGTATTCTTTTAATTTTTTTTAGTTTTTGAAATCTTTGTGAGTGCCTGTGTATGCATGCCTGTGTGTGTGCACATGCTTGTGTGCATGCATGTGCACTGGCCTGTGTGAGTGCAGACATACACATGCCAAAGTACATACATGTGCAGGTCAGAGGACAACTTTGGAGTCACTCCTGCCTTCCGCCTTGTTCTGAGGCAGGGTTTCGTATGTGTTTCTGAAGCTTGTGAGCTTCCAGGCAGTTCTCCTGTCTCTGCTTCCCATGTCACAGGAGGTGTTGTTAGCATTACAAAATCACTTTATTGAAACTGGACCTTTCATGGATTCCAGGAATCAAACTCAGATCACCTGGCTTGGGTGGCGAATGCTTTTACCTCTTGAGTTGTCTCGCAAACCTATAAACCACAGCCTCTTTTATCCGGAGCTTTTGTATGTTGTTGCTTTCAATGATAACAACATTTGAAAGTGGTATGCTTCCCCAGAAAACAGATTTGTTGTCGATTTTCAATAATGGCTGTCTGATTTTTATGCTAAGAAGTCCTGACTAAAAGAAAAGCTTACACATACAGTGTTTGCTGTGTTTTGCAGGCCTGGAGAGGGACAAGTTTGACAACAAGACAGTGTCCTTTGAGGAGCACATCAAGTCTGAGCACAACATGTGGCATTACCTATACTTCATCGTCCTGGTGAAGGTGAAGGACCCGACCGAATACACAGGGCCCGAGAGCTACGTGGCTCAGATGATCATGGTGAGTAAGGCTGCCTTGGCGAGTCCTGATTCCCACCCCGTGACCATGTCACAGCTCAGAGGCCCTTTGTGTCCTTGTCTCTCCTGTTCTCCTCTCAGGCAAGAAATGTTCGAGCTCTGGCTTTTTGTGAACCTTTAAATAGGCCTGTCAATGACTGGAGAATTTCCACATTGCTGACGTCATCCTTCTTATCTAAGCAAACCTGTCCCTGGTGCATAGATAGCACCCTTCCAGTGGCAATATGTGTAGTGAAGAGCTTCCTGTTGATGTCTCTGACCTCTGACCCCTAAACCCTGACTCCAAGCCTCCCGAGAGCCTCTTAATCGTCACTGGATCCCATCACTGGATCTCTCAGGCCATGAGTCTGGAACCTTGACATTGTCACTTGCAAACAAAAGAATCATGCTTCAAGAGATTGCTTGAGTTTCCAGAACTAATAATTCAAGAAGTCCTGTGTTTGGGAATGTGGGTGTTCTCAGGGAGCTGGCAGGAGAGCACTAGCTTCTGGCATTAGAGGATATCTGACTGGCCCTTGGGCTCAGTCCTGAGGGTAGTGTTTGACCAGCACCTGTGAGGGAGAGAGAGGTAAAGGCTGAGGTAAGGCAGGCAGGGTGAGGAGAGGGAGGTAAGGAAAGAGGTCAAGGGAAGTGTGTCCAGACTTGACCCTGAGGGAGGGGGTCACCCATTTAAAGAAAAAAAGATACAATACTGGTCTCAGCCTGTCCATCCAATCATTGTCCACCCATCTATTATCTTTCTGTCTATCCACCGATCATCTAATCCATCCATCCATCCATCCATCCATCCGATCTGTCTCTCCATCCTCCTATCAGCTATATGTCTACCAATCTATCCATCTTCTATCATCTATCTGCATGTATATGTGTGTGTACACACAAACACACACACACACACACACATCCATCAATATATTCATCCATCTGTCCATCTATCTGGGTGTTGTCTTAGTAAAAGTATAGGTTGACACCTATATAGTATATATTTGCCTGCCTGTCCGTAGTCGTGTGTCTCCAGAAGGCTGTGTATAAATTGAGCCTTTCTAGCTCAGCATCTTTCTGACTTCATTCTGGATGTCTGATCGTGGTTACCTCCTCTGCATTCTTGCTTTGACATGAGCAGAATCTAGGGTTGTGTCTATGTTCCCACATTTACCCTTCTTTTCTCTTCAACTTCTCAATATGGGGGAATGGTCATCATGCCCTTAGGCACTCACCCACGGATTCGGCTACACATTCTGGATCGTGTCTGTGGGAAACGTTTCCATCCACTCGTTGGGAGAAAAGGCATCTAAGGTACAGAACTTACAGATGTGACCTTCACGGCCACTATGTCATCAGCACTTGAGTAAATTCAACAATTTTGTGTTTATTTGGCTCCTGTTAAGTCTTTTGCATGGAAATATTTCAGAGAATGCAGTACAAAGAATGATACACCCCTCTTCAGTAGAACTCAGAGCTTGTTTGTGAGGAACAACCAACTGAAAGTGAGTGTGCCAGGTTCGCCCAGTCATGTGATGAGAATCTGTAGAGGCTGAGAGTCACAGAGTGATGTCCAGTGTGGAAAGGTGATGGGAGGTGTATGTCTGTGTGTCCTGGGGAGTGGTAATTACACAAGGCAGGACTTGTTCTGTTTGTATGTCCTACACTTGTTGTGTCTGTGTGTCCTGGGAAGTAGTAAATACACAGGTCAGGCCTTGTGTCTGTGTGTCCTGGGGAGTGATAAATATACAAGGCAGGACTTGTTCTGTCTGTATGTCCTAGACTTGTTGTGTCTGTGTGTCCTGAGGAATGATCCACAGGGCAGGACTGTGCAGATGGGGTTTGTCTGCTGAATTTGTGAGTTCCTGAAAGGAACAGCTAGAACAGAGACTGGAAGTGAGTCACTCAGACCTTTAGAGTAATATTAGTTAGTTCTCACCATCACTGTGATAAACTCTTGACAGACCTCGAAGGAAGAAAGATGTGTGTGGGGGTGGGATTCTGTGCATGGGCCCATGCCCTCACATGTGGTGGGAGGTTGTAGGTGTGTTGGTGTGTGTGCACATGCCTGCACACACACATAGAGGCCAGAAGTTGATACCAGGCATCTAACTGTGTCACACGCTACATTGTATTTGTTCTCAGAGTCTTTCATCACATCTAGATGTGGCAGTTTGACTGAGAATGGCCCCACCCACTCATGTGCTTGGCTATCAATCTGCAGTTGGTGGGACTGTTTTGAGAAGGATGGGAAGGTGTGGCCTTGTTAGAGGAGGTGTGTCACTGAGGGTGGGCTTAGAGGTCTCAAAAGCCAGCACCATTCCTAGTTAGCTGTCTCTGCCTTGTCTTGTGGATCAATATGAGAGTGCTCAGCTACTGGTCCAGCACCGTGCCTGCCTGCCTGCCTGCTGTCATGCTCCCCACCATAATAGTTATGGATTCTAACTCTCTGGTTCCATAGCCCAATAAACCTTTTCTTCTATAAGTTGGCTTGGCCATGCTGACTTAATCACAACAACAGAAAAGTGGCTATGAGCCTAGAGTTCACATCACAGCGAGACTGGCTGAGTGAGCCCCCACTCATCTCCACCCCACTCCCTCCAGCACTGCAATTGCAGGAACCTTGCCTACTGAACCACCATCTATAACTGAAAGATTTGATTTGCTCATGGTTCTGAGGGTTCAGTCCATGACCACCCGGCTCTGCATTTGGGGCCCAGTGCAAAGCAAGGAATCATAGCAGTGGTGTATCACACAGGAGGCTGCTCACCTAATGGCCAACAGAAAGCAGAGCTGTCTGCACCTTGGCCTACAAGAAGCAGAGTCAAGCAAGAACAGGAAGGGGCCAGGGCAAGATGGAGACCCTAGGGATATGCCCTGGTAACCTACTCCCAATGAGACCTCACCTTCCAATGGTCTACTCAGATAGCAAATCCACCAGTGTATTAATCTACTCACTGGGTCAGAGTCTCACTGTCTCTAGAAAGGTCTATATCCTCACAGTCACACCCACGTGGGTCCTACTGATCTCTCAGATGCTTATCCATCCAATCAAATTGACAATCAAGATCAATCATGCACTCAGTGCCTCCTTAGTTCCCCAGTGTCACTGTTCATGACTGACTCACTCATAGGAAGTTCTGGGAGATGGCAGAAAAGCCAGATGAGCAACAAATGTTGGCATCTGAGTGTGGGTTCACAAGTAACAGAAATCCACTGATGGTATTGCTAAGGGAATGGTGTGGCCTAGCATCGGGCAGTGGGGTACAAGCTCACGGGAGAGGAGAAGATAGCATCACAGATGGCTTCTAGCAATGAGTGAGAGTGAGGTGACACCGTGGGAGGACTGGGGAGGAGGAGGGCCAGGCACATCTGGCACCAGAGCCTGGGCATGGGAGGAAGGCAGTGTGTCTTCCTCTAGGCCCCTCTGTCAGGAGGAGAAGCTGTTTGGGGAAGTGGAGAATCGTGAATCTTTACATCAGTGAGATGCAGGGAACCTCAGCTGGCCCTGGGGCTTGTGAGTGAGGCCCGAACCTACCTCTTAGCATCACATAAAGTGGAGAAACTGTGTTCTCCCCACAGACAGCAGTGTGTATGCTCAGGGAGCCAGCAGCCCTGCCTGGTACAGCACATGGACTGTTGCTCTTGGTGGTCTTGTTGCTTTGAGATGAGGCCTTGCTATGTCATCCAGGCTGCCTTGGAACTCATGATCCTCCTGCCTTCACTCTTCTAGTGCTGACATTATACTGTGTCTGTGCAGCCACCATCCCTAGCAAGTGTAGGGACTTAAATAGCTCACATACTACTGTGACAGCTCACATAGGGTGGCCATCAAAGCCAGTAGGTCAGCCTGGCAAGGCAAGTGAGGGGAGGCAGCATGAATAGAAGGAGGTAAAGGCCAAAACATGTCTGGGAACCTTCTGCTTAGGAGACTGAAGACAGACACACAACGGATGAGTAAGAAGACCTCAAGAGGCTCCAGGGGCAGGGCTGGGACGTCAGCGCTGGAGTTCAACAGCCACAAGAAGCCAGGAGGGAGAGGCAGGTGTGAGCTCTAGGTTCTGGGAGGTGGAAATCTCTCCCTGCAGAGAAAACTATAGAGAGGACCTGACGCCATCTTCAGCCTGAACATTCCAAGCAAGCGATTTTATCAGGCAATCCCTCTTGAATTCTAAGTATCTCAGTTCTTATTCATAGTCCTGCCTATGCCTTCATACGTCAGAGCCCTTTTCCAGAACATCCCAGGAGAGATAAGAGCCCACAGGCTTAGGCCACGAAAAGTCTTATCCCAGCTGTATGACTCTGAGGGAACAGGCTTCTTCCCTGAATATTAATGGATGGGAGGGGGACAGCATATTAGCTCAAGTCTGGCGCAAACAAGACAGTTCATGTTGAAGAGTCTTGATTTTGGAACACTGAAAGCCTGTACATTACATATCCAACTCAGAAACTTTGTTACTCCAGGCTTTATGGGGGATGGGGTATGGCTTCTGATCCTGACCCTCCAACAGAGAGTCTAGCACATGCAAGCCCATATCCTAATCCCAGCAAGCTCCCAGTGCTTCTTGGGGTTAGAATCAGCATGTTTGTGCTTCTGTGCCTATCCAGTGACAGGATCTATCTAATATTAATGAGAACTCGTCTGTCTTAATGAGAAGCCTAGAAACGTGCTTCTTAATAACCAAGGCACAGACAAAGCAGATACTTCTGGGAGGTGGTTAAGGGAGGTGTTAGTGGCTCAAGGTTATGTGTGCACATTTTCTCCTGGCAAACAAACCTTCCTTAGTGATCGGAGGAGTGCCACCTGGCATTAGTGTTCACTGGGGATGGAATATGAGAAAGGAAAAAGATGACGCATCCAAGAAAGCTGGGGTGGAGAGGCAGAATTCAGCAAGCCGGAGGAACCTGTAGGAACTCCCTGGCTTTTCTAGGTGACAGCCTTTGAGCACTGTGAAGCCCGTTTGCTCTTCCCATTACCCCAAGGTAACAGGATGTCTGAGGAGCAGGAAACGGAACAGAGACTGTTGGAGAAAGTGTGCATGGCTTTTAGCTGCCCCCTAACAATGGGGGGGGGACATTCTCCCTCGCTCATTGTCATCTGCAGAGATGCATTAGGGGGCTTTGGTGATACTTGCTACTGAATTTGACAAAACAGCCCAGACCAAACCAGCACTGCACATACAAAGATGTCCCTGTGTATTCGGGGAATCTGTCTGTCTTGTGGTGGCCTGATGGCACTGTCAGTCCCTCAGATCCCTTAGCTACCTGTCCTGTTACCATGGCTCTTGGGGGCCACATGATAGAATTTCACAGTTCTAACCCCCTCTGCTCCTTCAGCGACTCATAAATGACAACTACTTCCCAAGTTTCAGCATTTTTGTTAGTGTGATCATCTATTTTAATGAGCATACACACAAACTATAAATTCACTGAAGGCCACAGCATAGGGTATGTTATGGTTCATTGTTCTGCATACTACCAAGGAAGCTGATATCCGAAATAGGTATTAGAAGCATTTCAGTAGACATGGGTTATCTTCAACGTGCTAGCAACTGTGCTAAAGGCTTAGTATACAGCTGAAGGAGAAGCCATTGTTTCCTTGGGGAAGCTTAAAGCATTTGCTGGACGAATAAACAAAACAACCAGCAAATGAATGAGTGAACAATTCATTTTAGCCCTCTTGTAGCTGGATATAACTACAGAAACATGCGCCAGAATAGTTATGACAAGAGGTCGAATTTGAATTTCTCATCATGAAAGCACCATTTCCTCTCTTTAAAACCCAGAAGGTGAAGATGCCTCCCAGGATTATGTCACCCACACTGTCTCTCACTGTAGCCTCTCCCTGGTGGTGCTGCAGTCCAGCACATGCCTCTCACATACGTCCACAGGAGGATGCCTCACTCTCTCAGCAAGGGGACAGGGACATGAGTGGGGGGAGGCTTTCAGTTTATCTTGGCTGAAGAATGGATACCACCAAGAAAGAGTTTCTCATTATGATACAATGTCCAAAGAGCAGCTTAAGAGAGGAAGGGTTTATGTCGGCTCATGGTTCAGGGAGTGTAGATTATCATGCATGGCATGGTGGCGGTAGTAGGTGAGACCACTTACTTGGTGAGTCAGGAAGCCGGGGCAGGAGGATGCAAGCGCTTTGCTTCTGTCCACCCTTTTCTCTTTTTATTCAGTCTGCGGCTGATGAGCCCATGAGGAGATGACTCACATCAGGGTGGGCTTCCCTAGGATAAGTCCCTCCAGAAATGCCCTCACAGGCACACACAGACATGTGTCCTCCAGGTGATTCTAAATCCAGTCAAGCTATCCAGTCAAGCTGAGCATGAAGGCGAGCCATCAGAAGTGGCAATGCCTTTTCTGTGAGAAAAAGAAAGCTAACCACTCACTCACCACTGTAGCCACACAAGGATCGAGAAAGACTAATGACTTTCTACACATCGATTTCAGTCTGCAACTCGAAATCTGTCTTGTTTAGTTAAACCATATTTGTGAGCAGTAGCCCTCAAGGGCAGGGGATGTTTGGGTTCAGAAAAGACATGGAATTGTCTGAGGTTTATGTGTGGCTTGGCAGTGCCATTTTCCAACTGGATTTCCTGGATCATTGTTTTGTGTTATAATTATGAAATTGTATGTTCTGACTCCATTCTTTTAATCTACACTGATTATGTAATTAGATCTAATGAAGCCAATTATGTAACTGCTTCATTTTTAACTAAAACACATTTTAAAGATTTGGGGGCTTAATAAGACACTTTTGAAAATGTTTCCGTGGCAGGGCAAGCCACGAACTTGCAGTTCAAGACACACAGTTAAGTCGTCATGCACATGCAGAGGGCTACCACCTTCGCTGCCCACACTATAAGTGGAGACGCATGTCTTCGACTCCAGATGGCTGGGATACGTCGCCAGCATGGGAGCCCAGAACACTGTTCATACGTTCTACTTAGCATTCCTATAGAAGGTCTGTGAATTGCTGCCCTTTAACATGCATATTCACCCCTTTAAGATCTCTTCTGCTCTTGCCACTGTGTGACTGAAGTGCACTGTCCAGCAGCGTGGATGCCTCCCACTGTGGGGATTCTGCACCTCAAACTCTGTATCCCAGTGCTAAACATGGAGGCAAAAGGATTGAGCGTCATGGTGCCAAAATGCTTTTGGTAGATGGAAGTGACCTAGGGGTGGAGCTAAGGGCAAAGCAAGTGAGGGAAGGTTACCACCCAGCATCAGGGCACTAATTGAATTGATCAGAAACCTTAGGAAGTTGTCAAGAAGCCACAGAAGTGGGTTAGTGGCGCATGCTGCACCTTTGCTCCTTGCCAGTTGATAAAATACGTACAGTGGGACACTCAGAGCTTGGAACAGACGCCAGGTGAACTATGTAAAACCCCAGGGGTATCCCACTGTCCCTGGCTGTCCTGGGACAGGCGTAGGGATACCGGGAGGTGACATCTGCAGAGCTTGAGATGGTAGGTAATTCAACGAGAAGGTATTCTGAGCTATTTTAGCATTCACACAATCCCATCTCTGTGTGCAAGTTAGACATCATCTACCAGCAAGCAAAATGCTATTGAGGAATTGCAGTGTAGATTCAATAAAACCACACATGCTAACGACTTGGAATCTTCGTCAAAGCTGCATAACAGCCAAGGGGTTCTGATAGTGCTACCCCCACTATACATTTGAGCAGATGGGGGTGCTGTGTCGGTGATATACCCCAGCATAATAGAGAAGCTCTGCTTTCCCTGCCAGCCCACGCTGTCCTCAGCCCACCCAGCTGCACACTCGGCCCTGTACAGAGGAGTGATTTTAAGAATTCAGTCCACAGGGCAGGGAGTAGACCTGGCCGGGAGACAGGAAGTCAGATGACAACCCTGCAGTGGCAGGGAAGCCTGAGAAGAATTCTAATGGGAAGAGAGAACTGGTTCCCAGCCGGCTGGTGAGGGAGGCTCCCTATAAACAAGAAGAATCATAATTGCAGCCATGACAGCACAGGCTGTGTCTGTTAATTTGACAAGGATTTTCTGGACAGCACACTGCACTGGGCCACGATAAACACAAAAGTCAAGCATCTCCACCCTCCCAGGATCTATTCTACAGATTCACAGTCTGGAGACAGGCAGGACAGACTTGCCAACAGCCAGAGAGATCTCAAAACAAGTCACTCATGTCATTGTTCCCCCACAGGAGACACTCCTGTGGTGCTAAGGATGGAGTTCCTCCCCGGACCTCCCACACAGGCTAGCCCCAGCCTGGCCAGAGGCTTGGCTCTCGTGTGCAGGCTGCGGGCCCTCACATTTCCCAGTTCTCTCTCATCACCTTCCGCCCATTCATCCATTGCTCCCTGTTCTTTGGTCTTTACTGCCTTTAGCTTTATATCCTCTGTCTCTCCCTCTCTTCCTCCCTCCCTCCCTCCCCCCCCCCTCTCTCTCTCTCTCTCTCTCTCTCTCTCTCTCTCTCTCTCTCTCTCTCTGTGTGTGTCTGTCTGTCTGTCTGTCTCTGTCTTCTGTCTATCTGTCTGTTTCCTTTTCCTAGCTTTTGAGACAAGGGCTTAGACTATAGTCCAGGCTAGTCCCAATCTTGCAATCCTCCTGCCCCAGCCTCTTACATGTTAGGATTCTAGGTATAAACCCCCATTTCTGTTATTTCTGTTAATCCTTGTATAGTTGTACCTGCTAGTTTCTTTGTGTTACAGCACAAACCCCACTTGTTTACACATTTACACAGATGTGATGTTCTCTGGTGTATTTCTAGTTCAGAATGGCACTTGTATAGATTTACAGAACAAAATAGAGCAGAGAGCCACTGGAGCAGAGAGGACAGAGCTGCAGATTCTGCATGAGGGACAGTTCACAGACAAGGCTCTGAGTGTAGCTGAGCCTTAAAAATGAGGATTTGGGGCTGGAGAGATGGCTCAGTGGTTAGGAGCATAGACTGCTCCTCCAGAGGTCCTGAGTTCAATTCCCAGCAACCACATGGTGGCTCACAACCATCTGTAATGGCATCTGATGCCCTCTCCTGGTGTGTCTGAAGGCAGCTACAGTGTAATCATATAAATAAATCTTTAAAAATGAGGATTTTGAAGGGAGGGACAGAGAGAAATGTTGTCCGGGCAGGATATGTATTTTAGAGGGAGAGAGGGAGGGAGGGCGGAATCCATCCAAAGCAGTGTGTCTGAGCTCTCACTGTTGTACATTCCCTTGTTAGGTCACTTAATGGCACCTGCCACAGGAAGATTGAGGCTCATTCAGGGACTCGAAACAGAGTCCAACCCACCATTCTTCCAAGGCCTATGTCTGTGACTTAACTAAGGACAAATACACACAAATCGGATATGAAAGGAAAGGGAGATTGAAGTCAGAAGCTAAGACATGGGGGGTGGGGGGTTGTAGGTCTTATGATTCTCCTGTTTGCAGAAATAAAGATTTCTAGCGTCTAACAGTCCATCAAAAATGGCTTGAAAATACAAGCTTGCCATTTCCAGTATCTAAAAGATGGATCCTTCCAGCAAATCCAAGTAAGCCCATTTTGTGTTCCAGGCACTAGGCTGGACCTAAGGTGGCAGAACAAACCTCAGTGCTTCCGTTTCCCTTGAGGCTGAATTCAAAGGAAGTAAGAGAGACAAGAAGTAAATAAAAAAGCAGCCACAGTCCTACACCTGGCAGTGCTGCAGAGCGCAGGGGTGGGCTGCATCGCTCCGGACCTATGAGGGAGGCTGTCTTCAGGCCAGACCTGGGAGCTTGAGGAGACTCTGATAGGTGGGGCTGGAACTGGGGGAGGAGCCACAGGTCAGCCTGGGACTCTGATACGTGGACTTGGAACTGGGGGTAGGAGCCACAGGTATGTCTGGGAAAACAGAGAAGATAAAAAGGTCAGGTGGCTAACCTGGACCCAGAAGCCAGAGCTAAAAGGATTTGTGAGCTTAGATTTTTTATTTTACCCAGAATGCTAAGACAAGCCCTTCAGAGAGAGAATGCACCAGAGAGGCAGCGTTGAGATGGATATCTGAGAAAGCATACTCTGGGGCGACAAGATGGGTAAAGGCATTTTTTCAGTGGGAATGGCCTTTACTGCCAAACCTGAAGACTTGGATTCAATTCCCAAGACCCTTTTGGCCTCTGACCTACACACACACACACATACACACACACACACACACACACACACACACACACACACACGCGCGCGCGCGCGCACACACACACGGCAGGGGTGGGGTGGGTGGTGGGAATAAATTAAAAAGAGAGCATGTCCTGGCTGGTTTTGTGTCAACTTGACACAAGCTGGAGTTATCACGGAGAAAGGAGTTTCAGTTGAGGAAATGCCTCCATGAGATCCAGCGGTAAGGCATTTTCTCAATTAGTGATCAAGCGGGGAGGGCTTCTTGTGGGTGGTACCATCTGTGGGCTGGTAGTCTTGGGCTCTATAAGAAAGCCAGCTGAGCAAGCCAGTAAGGAACATCCCTCCATGGCCTTTGCATCAGCTCCTGCTTCCTGACCTGCTTGAGTTCCAGTCCTGACTTCCTTTGGTGATGAACAGCAGCATGGAAGTGTGAGCTGAATAAACCCTTTCCTTCCCAACTTGCATCTTGGTCATGATGTTTGTGCAGGAATAGAAACCCTGACTAACAATGATCTTGGAAACATAAGCCTAGAAAGCCATTTCCAAGCTGCAAAGCTAAGAGCACATGTTGAAGAAACGCCACAGAAAATGAAGAGGGGCCTCGAGGACAGTAACATCTTTTTATTTTCTAGTCTGGGTGGTTTCTGTGTAATTGTGGGTGCTGAACTACAGAAGAGAGAATGGAGCTGCAGGGCCAGTGGTGAGGAGATGCAGTCAGCTCAGGCTGGCTTCCTGTCCGAGGGCATAGAGCCCAAGGAGAAACTGACGGCATGAGGTGAGGTCCAAATGGGTACTCAGAAATGAACTTTTATGGCTTGCACAGGAAATGACCCTCTTAGGCTCAAGGGTCTGGACACTTGGTTCCGCCACTGGCAAAGCTATTTCAGAAGGTTGTACAAATCTTCTGGAGACAGAACCTTGAGGGAGGAAGTTGGTCCCAGAGGCCTTGAGGCTTTTAGCCCAGTACTGCTTCCTGTCTGCCCTCTGCTTCCTGTTCTTAGATGTGAAGAGTCCCAGGCACATGGCCCTGCCTCTTTCATGAAACTCTGAGCTAAAGTAAATCCTGCTTCCCCAGGATGCTTCTTCCCAGGCTATTGTATTGATCACAGCTTTGGGGAAGGGGACACTTTGTCCAATCCACAAAGATAACATTTTAGTCTTTTTCTTTAATAGGGTTTCCACAGAGTGTCAACAGTGACTGCTATGTAGCAGGTACAACATAAAGATTTCTTAGCCAGGAGAGATGGCTCAGAAGTTAGGAGCACTTGCTGCTCTTAGAGAGGACCCAGGTTCCTCATGGCGGTTCACAGCTGTCATGACTCCATTTTCATAGGCTCCAGTGCCCTCTTCTGGTCTCTGTGGGCACCAGAAACATGTTCAAGTAACACACACAATTAACACACACACTCACACACACACACACACACATTTGCAGGCAAGCACTGATAACGCATAAAATAAAAATGAATAATAAATCCCCAAAAAGTATTCATGAACTGGTGATAATAAAAGTCATATGTCACTCATGTGTCCAGTCATATGTCACTCATGTGTCCAGTCATATGTCACTCATGTGTCCTTGGTGGTTCAAGTCACGGGTTTTACAGGGCTGCCAGGGAGACTCTGTGGAGTAGGTGGACTAAGGGATGCAAACCCTCCAGAAGGGCACGGTGATGACAGGGTCTTGAATCTGATTATGCTGTGTCTGTGCATCTGTCACCCAGATCTAGCTCAGCGCATGTAGAACCAGAGAGGAGAAAACTTTCTCTAAAAGAGTGTAACTTTCACCACCAGTGAACCTAGACATGCCTGACCAGTCAGACACCTTGTGACCTGAGATAATAAGGTTTTCTATGAAATTAAACTGCAACCCCAGATGTTTAGAGCGAATGACCCAGATTTGTTGAGTGTATAGACACCCCCCCAAGCCATTTATCTTCAGCTTACAGAGGGGTGTTCACATCTCGAATTCTCATGGCCCCAGTGAAAAGCTCTCTCCCTGCTGTGCCAAAGAAAAGTCTCATTTCCCAGTCCCGGTCATTACTGTAAGATCTTGTTGAATTCTCGGCTGGCTTTCTGGAATAATAATATCCACATTGTTAGGACTGATATGTCTTACTCAGAAATGCTGGCTTCCTTCCAGAGAGTAACCGATACCGTCACAATGTGAGCTGTGGGAATAAGAATGTACAGTAAACCCGCAGGACCCTAGCTGATGGGCTTTAATAAGCCAGACCAGCCTGAGCTGCATTCCAGGCAGTTAGTCACTCGGTAGACAGTCCTTGAGTTAGGTTATCAGGCAAGCTCACTTCTATAGGGTTTTTGTGCTAACTATATCTTTCCTTAAAATCTTGGAAAAATTAATGCTAAACGCCGCAAAGGTGATCCAGCATTTGTGTTTCAAAGATCTGCCATTTGATATCATGATGGTGGGCTCTGATACTCTGAGATTTAGAGATGATGGTGTTTTGAAATAATAGCACTGGAGTTAAGTGACCTCAGCTCTTTGGGTCTGACTCCTCACCTATGAATAATGAGTGTCTTCTTTACTGAGATCCTGTGTGGATTTCCATGCATCCTCATGTCTACTGAGGCAAGTGGCTCATGGCTATTGCACAAGTGCTTCACTGTTCCAAGCCCACTGAAAAACTTGGTATAATTAAAATAACATGGCCAGATTTAAATACTACTTTGCATATGTGAAGTATTCTTAGGCTATTTAATGCCCAAGCACTCTGCTATAAGGACATACTTTCCAATAAGTAATCAATGCTCAGCTTTCCTGTGCCTATTAAGTACCGAACCCCTGCCTTTGAGCCTCTGTTCACCTGAAAGTCAGGGACTCCATTAAAAAAAAATTATTGCCATGAACTCTGGTCCACCTGGGCTATCATGGTCCAAGGACAGTTGTTACCACAATGGCATGCATTGCAAAGAGGCCTGCAGTTCTACAAAGGGCTAATCCTCTGGGGTTTTCCTTCAGCTGGCTTGGACATGCCAAGCTGTGCTCTAAAGGTCACGGGTCCTGCTGACACTCAGTAGCCCTGTGACTGTGAGAAAGCTTGAATTCCAAGAACTTGGATGATGGGAATCTAGGTGATTTCCAGGGACTCTGCTGGCTGGCTTCTAAAATTCTGGTAACTCTAATATTTGATGCGTATCTTAACATCTACTTTTGAGAGTCGGCATTTATTTTACATGGTGAGCAAAAAAGACAGTTGTAGCAAGGGATGTGGAGTGGTCAAAGCCTGTTCCTTCACCGTGGGTGGGGCAGGTGTGCTTTGTGGACACTATGCCATGCTTGGAGTCTGGCTGACTAGTCACACTGGCCTGTTGCCTTCACGGTTACATCTCTGTCTAAACCCCAGAAGGACAAACCGAACAGGGACAGACCCAGAGAATCTCTCAAATAGCTAGAGCAAAGCCTTCTGAGAGAACATCCTAATTCCAGTAGGGTAGGAGAGCCGGGACGTGCCTCAGATCTCGAACCTATGCTGCAGGGTCTGGGAGAATCTCCATTCTCAGTCAAGCACCTAGTGTGGAAGCAAGAAATCCAGTCTGCAAATGATTCTGTTTCAGAACTACTGGCCCTTGGTAGCTTGGTCCCTATCACATTGTGCCTGGATTGAGGGTGGACTTCATGAAGGCTTATGTGAGATACAGCAAAGCCATTCACACCATAGTAGCTGGGAGGTAAAGGAGAAAGGGCACTGTCCCGGAATCCCTTCATGGATGTGCTCCCATGACCTTCAACCAGGTCCTACTGAACACTGAGCCCCTGACACTAAAGCCTTTGAGGAGCAGACCAGACCCAAACTAGACCTAGCCCACAGCAGCCTCTCTTGGAGTAAACCTGACACTTCTTCTTAATTTCCCAAGGTTGCATCTTAGTTTGTCTCCGTTGCCCATTTTTCATCTCTTCATATAACTTCTTTGTTCTTTCGTTTTCCTATCTACATTTCATGAGCTTTTCTTTTCTCCAATTACATGTCCCAAGCAAACCCGATTCACGAAATCAAACCCTTTCCGATCTTCATCTGTGTGTCTCACTCTCGGTAGCATGGTGGGTAAGATGTAATAAAAGCTGAAATCAAATCATCTTTAATAAAGAAAATATAGTTTGGAGAACACAGGTGAACTGAGGAGAAAGAAATCAACCAGGCTGGGGAAAAAAAATCACAAAAAAACAATCATGAAGGTTTCACACAGTACCTCTTGCAGGAGTCTGTGGGGAAGATGGTTAAAATGTACATGAAGTGAGAGCTGCTGTGTTTGGCCTAAGTAGCCCTGGTGCATTGTGAAGTTCTGTTTCCAACAACAGCCTTTTGAGTTTCACACAGTTACCTTGAGGGCCTTTTGAGATGATAGTCTACATCCAAGGATGTAAGTCTGGCAAACCCATCTCTAGAATAGAACCCACTGCGTTGTGCTGTAGGATTCAGTGGACTGAGAATCACTAAGTATTGCTTTAGAGGTTGAGAAGTTGGGGGAAGTTGAGGTTTAGAATTATCGTCAAAGCTCTAAGTTCACATGTTGTTGTTGGTTTGGTTTTGGTTTTGATTTTGGGTTTTTGTTTTTGTTTTTCCTTTTCGTCAATCCAAATTTAGAGGAGAGCCGTAGAGTTCAGGGTGCTATGACATTGGCAGGAAGCTCTTTGCAAATGGCTCCATGTGACTTTGGGTAGGGCCCAGTACCCATCTGGTGTTTTCTTCTGTGCTCTGGCTTACAGAACTGTAGAAGTCTCCTTCTGGGGTTAGTTGAAAGGGCAAAGAGGGTTTGTCTCCTTGTATTGTTGGAACATTAGCCTGGGCACTTTTCTAGAACAGTTCTTAGTAGGTTGATGTTATTGTAACTTCTCAAAAGAGAACATCCCCGTGCAGGTCACATGGGTCGTTTCTTCCTGTGACAGACACACGTGAAGGTCTACAGTATGGGTGGGTGGAACAGCAGTCTCCCCAGTACTGACTTTCTTGGGCTAGGGATATAGATCAGTGTGGAGTGCCAGCCCAACATAGCCGAGGCCCGGAGTTTGGTGCCTGGAGTCGCAAACAGCAAAAACATGTTTCCTCTTTAGGCTTCTAATCTTAAAACCTAGAACAGCAGTGGAGAGGAATGTGATGGCTTGTTTTCATGTTAATTCAGCAGTAAGAAGAGAAATACTTTATTCTGAAGTTAAGGCATACAGAGGGCTGTGGCTGGGTATTCTTACTAAAAATATCTGCTATCAAAAACTCTTAAACACAAGCTGAAGGGACAATGTTCTGCAAACCATGCTCTGCAAAATAGGTAACCACACACAGGAATATATCAAACTAAAATCAATGAAGGGAAAGGCAGCAAAACTTCGTTAAAGGCAGTCATGTGAGCATGAACTTTATCACCTATTTCTAATTTAGTTGATTTTCTAATGTCTCCATTCTGTTGATGTAATTAGGCATTAATCTAGCAGAAGCGGTATTTTCTGTTATCACGTGGGCAGTGGTTTTTTTAAGTCTTCAGCGGGAATGGGGAGTGGGCCACACTGCTTTACAAGGTGTAGGAAAATAATATTGCTAAATTACCACTGTGGACATTCAACAAGCAATAAGAGGATGTTCATCCGGTGACTTTTAAACAGATGTCCTATATGTCGGGAACCAGCTCAGCCTGGAATGGTTTGAAGCAGGGACACAGTATCAGGACGCAGCTTTAAAGACTGATGCTCTCTCGCCTTCTAGCTCTCTAACTCTACTGAATGCTTGCTGGTAACTTCTAAACAATCCTAAAAAACGTTCTTGATTATTCTGTGGTTAAAAAACACTGGCTTGGGCGACTAACACCTGTTGCCTAGCAGCGGGGATTTAGTAAAAAAAAAGATCATTGCTATTATTCCCTTCGCTGGCCTGGCTGGTTAACTCTTTGTGGACCATAGAGGAAGAAAATGACAAGCATTAAGATGCTTTACACGTGTAGGCAGATATACACAGACACATATACATTCATACACACATGTTTACATTTTCATTCACGTTCTCGTTTACACATTGACACACTCACATTTTTGTTGGACCCAACCACCTGTCTCATCAATATTCACGCATGCATACAAATAGTCATGTATGCTTAAATACACACACATATACCTACACATGTACATATAGATAAACAGATATATACACTTGGATGGATGGATGGACAGACGGATGGATGGATGGGTGGGTGGATGGGGCAGAGCTCCCCAAGCCAAACCATTGGACCAAAATATTCTTTATTTTCTCTGGCCTTTTCATACCTTCTTAGACAAAAAGTTCTTCAGAAAATTACCTCAAAGATAAAATGTTACATAAAATGGGAGTTACAGAAGGATGCTGATATTAAGTTCACAGAAGCGTTTCATTATAATATGCTCATTATAAGTTCAAAGCAACAGCTTTTCCATGACCTCGCCTTACCATAGTGCACACCTGTGGCTTCATCCTTGGACCTAATGTTTTCCCTTGAACATAAATCTGTCCCATGTCTATTTCTCGTTTTAGTGTAATTATGAAAGCTCATTGTGTTCCTTATTATGCAGCCTTTACTCACCATATGAGGAGTGGGCACATTCTAAGCTTGATTTTAACTTACTCATCTTTCTCAAAAACAACTAAGGTCATCTCTTAAAACTTTCTTCCTAAAATTATTTGAATCAAATCATAAATTCTATAGAATCATTAATTCATCTAAGCAGCATTAATTTGTGAAAGCCCATCTTCATGTTGACCTGCAGGAAATCTGCTCAATAGGGTGGGCGGATGCCCAGGGATTATTATATTAGTTTAATAATGACAGGAAATGCATATCAGCTGCAAGAAGCAATCCTAAGGCGAAGTCTCTTTGGGACCTTGCCATTGTGCCCACCTGTCACAGACCATGGAAAACAGTGGGCTATCTCTAGGAAGGTCACCTGCTAGCCTGAGCCTATCCTAAATGGCTCCCGATACCTATACATAGTTTTTATGATCTGGTTTTAAATCACTTATAGTTCTCATGATAAATATGACAGCAAGATTACCATAAAAATTTAAAAAAACATTCACACCAGTCATGGTTTCCTGGCTTGCACCCCTGGCTAGGGTGCTCAGGGTGTCACTAGGGAGGGTGTCACTGATGCCTGCGCATGGTCTGCCCATTGTGTGCCCCCTGGCTTGCTGGCCACAGCCACCTCATCTTGTCTCACTCAGGCAGAAAAGCTGATAGCAGCATCCTGTGTGAACCTTTGTAGCAGCAGAGCTGCCTTTGTCGATAGCGTCTGTGCCTCTAGGTAGTAGACAGATTTACTCAGTTTAGTTTCCGACGCAAATCATGGGGGAGCCAAGGTGACAGCTCAGCCAATAGAAGGTTCATTTTGCAAGTGAGAGGACCTGAGTGTGGTTCCCAGAAACTGTATCTTAAAAGCCAGGCATGGTGGTGCACATGCATAAAGCCAGCGCTGGAGAGCAGAAACAGCCGGTCCCTGTGGCCTGCTGCCAGCCAGCCCTGCTTACCCAGAGAGCTCTAGGCCAATGAGAGTCAGTGTCTCAAAACAAAATCCAAATCCAAGGCAGATGGCACCTGAGGAATGATGGCTCAAGGTGACCTCTTGTGTGCACACACCTATATGAACTCCCACTCACACTTGTGCATTTGCACACACCTACACTTGTGCACACACACACAAGGCAGTTCTTTATTACATCTTATTCTAGAGCAAGTGCATGTGGGGTGGTTGTAATGAGAATGGTCCCCAGAGGTTCATATGTTTAAATACTTGGCCCCTGATTGGTGGAACTGTTTGGGAAGTGTACTGGCTGGTTTTGTGTCAACTTGACACAAGCTGGAGTTACCACAGAGAAAGGAGCTTCAGGTGAGAAAAATGCCTCCATGAGATCCAGGTGTAAGGCATTTTCTCAATGATCAAGGGCAGAGGGCCCCTTGTGGGTGGTACCATCCCTGGGCTGGTAGTCTTGGGTTCTATAAGAAAGCCAGCTGAGCAAGCCAGGAGAAGCAAGCCTACAGTAAGTAACATCCCTCCATAGCCTCTGCATCAGCTCCTGCTTCCTGACCTGCTTGAGTTCCAGTCCTAACTTTCTCTGGTGATGAACAGCAACATGGAAGTGTAAGCTCCATAAACCATTTCCTTCCCAACTTGCTTCTTGGTTATGATGTTTGCGCAGGAATAGAAACCCTGACTAAGACAGGAAGGATTAGAAGGTGTGGCCTTATTGGAGAAGGTGTGTCAAGAGGGTGGGCTTTGACATTTCAGAAAGAGTGGATCTGTTCCCAGTGTGCTCTCTACCTCCTGCTTTCCATCAAGATGTGAGCCTCCTAGCTGTTCCCACCACCATCCCTTCACTAAGGCACCATGGACTCTAAACCTCTGAGACCGTAAGCCCAATTAAATGCCTTCTTTTATAAGGTGCCTTGGCCATGGTGTTTTGGCACAGTAATAGAAACTAATAAGACACATACACAAAATTTTATTTTAAGACATAAAACATTACAAATTTACATGGATGGAGGTAAACAAGCCTAAGCAGTTTGACATGTTAGTTTGGGATGTTTAGTTAATATGCATCTCCTTTTATCATGAGTTTGAGGAAGCCATAGGGAAAAAATACACGAGATGGGGAAATGGCTCAGTAGTTAAAACACTCACCACCGAAACAAGAAGATCTGAATTCAGATCCTCAGGACACATGTAAATGCTACATGGGCATCCTGACCCAGGTGGCCCACCTGCAATTTCAGCCTCAGAAGATGGAGACATGGATCCCTAGACCATGCAGGCTAGGAAGGAAACCTCACATTAGTGAGCTCTGAGTTTATTTGCCTCAAAAAATAAGGTGGAAGAAGAATAGAGATAGATTTAACATTCAACCTTGGGTGCAGCTGCTCATGTGCACCAGTACACACACACACACACACACACACACACACACACACACGAGCTTACACATATGCATACCACACCAGTACACAACATACACATAAAGAGAAAAAAAGGAAAAATATAAGTAATTTTTTTTGAGTTTCATAAAAGAAAAGATTCGTTTTAGTAAGGCTTCGGAAGCCAGTTCTTAAAGTCTCTGCATGCATTTGGGATGTTCGGTGTTATATAGACATAAAAATATTCCTAGTTACCCATGCTTTGCTCTCGTCAAGCTTCTAATTATGCCTCATGTTCTGTAGTGGTGGTGGTGTTCTGGGTTCCTCTCATTAGCATGAAGATGGTTTGGCTAGCTTGAAAGAACCCGTGTGAACCTTGCCAGAGAGACCTGAGATAAAGCTGCGGTATGTGCTTGTGTTCACACTAAATCAGGTTGATCTCTGTGTGCCTCAGCTCACAATCCACGCTCCTCACTATCACTCCCAAACGACACCAGATAACTGTAGTCAGAACACTGCCTTGCTAAAAATAGAACACAGTGAAACCCAGGTACCACCCAGGGAGGCCGCCACGCAAAGCAACAGATGGTCTCTCTGGAACAGTACCATGCCACAGGCTCTGTCAGGTGACAAAGTGCAGATCTTGTGCCAGCCCTTGCCAGCTCTGATTCTAGATGCTATCAGGCACACAGAATGAAATGGATAGGCATTCCCCTAGCCAGACTTGGAAAGCAGTGTGTAGATATGTCAGAATGCCCTTGATTCGGCAAGGCAAATGATCATTTCCAGCTAGTCCACAGCCAGTCATTGTATTCCCCCGCTCTGAGGAGCCAGGATACATCTTGAAAGTTCTTAATGAGCAGAGGTTGGGAGCTGGGGAGCTGACTGTCTGTGTGACATGCATGTTTAGTGGAGCAGACAGAGATGTGTTGCTGTGACCTTGTCAGTCAGCACAGGTTCCTGCTGGCAAGTAGACGAGACCAGGAGGCTGTGCATCTTGGCTATACCATGCACTAGCTCTGAGATGACTGGAAATCACTGAACTTGCCTTAGCTTTGTGAAACCTAGTTTATTAGGTCACTTGTTACCAATGACATGGCCCGAGTTAGGTTGGGCACCTGCCCTGAAACAACAGCAAATAAGATCATGTGCCTTTCTGCAGCCGTCACAACACACTGGGATCCTATACAATAGGCTGTGAGTAAAGCAAACAGGCAGATAACAGGAGGGACAGGAGGTCCTGTTTTAAGTGGGTTTGGTAGGTAGAAGGTTTACATTGCACGTGACATCAACTATGTGTGCCCCATGAATTCCTACTTTGCAAGAAAATGGAAGTCTCTGTAGGTAAGATCTTTCTACTTTTATTGCTTCATCTGATGGTGTACATTAAAATAGTTTGTTTCGCTTCACACACTGGTCTTATTAAAATGTTGCACATAATGCAGTTTGTTTTGCAAGGCCAATCTTCCTTTTAGTGTGCCTAATGAGTCTATTACTCAAAGAATCCCATAATGGTAGTGATTCAGGGGTTAACACTTGCCGAGTGTCTATGAAGCCCTAGGTCTGAGCCCCAGAATATACAGGAAAGAAGGAAGGAAAGAGGAAGAGAAAGGAGAAGGCTTCTAAAATAAAATAAATATTCTATATTTTTAATTTATATCATGCTGTCCTAAATACACCTATATCTTAGGTCACAATAATGAAGTAGCCGTTATTCCGGAATTAGTTAGTAACCGTGTGCCATCTTTATGATGACGAGCTGGGTGTGCACTTGTATCATCAAGTCTTCACCAGATCGTTAAGGAAACTGGAAAGGAATTACGAGGTAACAGGGCAGAGTGGGGGTAAAAGGTTGTTCTGAAGAGTGGAGCAGTGCTATGTGCGATAGAATCCACAAACTTTGATGAGGGACCAAGCCTAAGCCTTCTGCTACATGATGCTGAACAGACAAGATGGCTTCAACCCATCGACCCAATGTCCAACACAGCTAAGCGTAATATTGTTCATGGTACTGTGTCGGATAGACAAGCATGCTAATTAGAAAAAAAGGAAGGAAGGAAGAAAGAAAAACTGAAAAAATAATTTAAAAATTCATTCTATGTGTGTGGATGCTTTATCTGCATGTATGTCTATGCACTGCATGTATGCCTGGTGCCCATGAGGCCAGGAGAGGGTGTCAGATCCCCTGGAACTGGAGTTACAGATGTTTATCAGTCACCAAATGAGCACCTGGGAATTGAACCAGGGTCCCCTGGATCAGCAAGTGCTCTTAACTGCTGAGCCATCTCTCTGGGCCTGCAAATATTGACTTTTAAAGTGCTAATTACAATGTCTTTTTATAAAATATTGATGGTGGTCACATAAAGACAGGGCCAATTCCAGTAAAATGAAGCCGGGGAAGTGCCCGAGCCTGCCCAGAGAGGAGCTGTGACTGGAGAGCAGAAGAGAAAAGTAAGTTCCATGGGGCCTGGGAAGTCTTGGCTGCTAACACTGGTGACACAATCCATTTTCCATTCTGATGATAAATTTTAAATTCTAATAAATCCTATTTGTGAGACCACTAAAGAGCCCTGTCAGCTCAGAAGTAGCTGTGCATTCACAATCTTTCTTCGCACAGAAGCCACAAACTGGGTCAAAGTGCAGGCATCTCCTGGAATCTAATTTCCAAGTGTGACGTTGTGGCAGAGCCACACGTGGCTCTAAGGTCTGAGCTTCCAGCACTCTTCCCTGTGTGACTAGAATCCTCTCAGAGCCCAGACTCATCTAACTTGGTGACTGCAAGAGACCATGGGTACCATGAGCTCTGGGTACCATGAACAATGAAGGAGGGAGCACAGGGGGATCCCCAAGCATGTGTGCCCCAGAACAAAGCCTTAGCATTCCTTCTAAAGCAATGGTCCCAGTATGTGAATAGGTCAAGCCTGGCTGATTGTTCAGAGAGCCCTCTTTCCTTATGAAGCTTAATTAGAAAACCCTTATGAAGAATGGGAACATAAATAGGATCCTCACACCCCGTGGTAGCTTTCTCAAGAGTAGATTTTGAAAGTGTGGCGAGGAAGAATTTGTTTTCAAAACTATTTTTTTTTAAAAAAAAAAAAAAAAAGAAAAAGAAACTATTTAGAGAACACAGAAGAAATGACTGGTCTCATTCCAAATTAGCTAGCAGAGGGTGGAGGTGGGGAGACGGGGAACCCTCTGAAAGTCCCAAGTTGCAAGTGGCGTGGGGAAATTGCAAAGGGCATGTCAGGGTGACTCCTTGTTCATGTCTTGAAAATGTGTTGAATTTGGGAATGTCATAATCCCAAGAGACGGTGACAGAGATACCTCCCACTCTCTGTACTTTGCCGTAACCATATGGTGCCACATGACATACCTAGATGCCTGCCCCAACTCTGCCTACTCCTCCTCCCCACCCACCCCCAGAAGCAGAGTGTGAATACAAGCTTTCCTCCCCCGACCCCACACTATCTTCTGCCAGCATGTTCTTAAAAGTGGGTCATCTGCCTCCCCCCCCCCCAGTCTCTCTGCAGAAAGAATGAGATAAAGATGCACACTATCTGTCTGCCTTCCAAAGCGTGTGTGCGAGTGTGTGTGTCTGTGTCTGTGTGCGTGTGCATGTATGCATGTGTGTTTGTGGATGTGTGTGTGTCTATGTGTGTGCGTGCATGCGTGTATGTGTGTGTGTGTGTGTGTGTGTGTGTGTGTGTGCGCGCCTGTGCGAACACCTGCTGATTGATGCTCTAGTCTTCGAGGAGGTATCAGCATCGTCAACGTGTATAATACAGAGAATCCAGTCCTGACAAGGAAATGGGCAGAGCACACACTGAATAACTGGTTTACTCCTCAGAGCTCTGGCAGGCTGATGAGTGGATTCCAATTCTTGTCAGGTAGAGTAGGTGAGGATGCAAGAGACCTTAGTGGGCCCACAACCCAAAAGCATCTTGTCCCTGTTCAGGATTCAAGAAGAAAACAAATAAAATAAAAAGCAAGCACCTCTCCAGGGAGCATCGCACAAGGGAAGCCTCCCTGCCTTGTGGGATCCATGTCTGAGCTGCAGTAGCTACAGCTGAGTGTGCCCCATCCTCTGTGGCTCTCTGCAACACTGCCATTTAATAGCTTCTATCTGCGGGTCTCAGACCAGCAACCACAAGCCGAGGAAGTACCCAGCTAACTCCGGAACCAGAACCACCTGCCTTCCATTTCTTTACCATCTCTCCCATGAATGTTCTTTCTCTTAAGTCAGTATAGCAGCTGGCACAGTCAGAGCTGGTGAACTGGTAACTACTTAAATGCAGGCTGGCTAGTTTCTAACCCAACTTGTGAATCGTGGTTCGCTTTGGGGTACAGCCACCTCTAGGTAATACAAACCCCACAAATCACGGGGGAGGACCCCCAGCAAGACATCCAACTTGAGCTGTTCTTTAAGGGTCCCCAGGCTACCTACATTCCGAATGGCTAACTATGAATTTTGGGGCTGCCTCCATTCGGTCAAGTTTAGTAATTTGCTATAACTACTCAAAGAATTTGAAATGTATTTTTCTGACTATTGACTGAACCTTTGTGTCTCATAGGGTACAAATAAGGAGGGCAGTCACATAGAAGCACACATGGGTGCAGTCTGAGGAAGCACAGAGCATCCAGCCCTCTGGCATCTTGCCCTTTGTCGGCCAGCACACAGTTTCACCAGAGTGTTTCTACTTAGACCTGGTTGGATCACTGGCCACAGGACTGAACTCAGTCATTAGCCCAGAGGTTGTGTTGTCTCAAAATCCTGCCTCTGGGATCATGTGTGCTTTGTCATCCTAGGAACCCACCTTGAGTCAGCTCATTAGGACAAAACCAGATTTAATCCCGAGGCTCCTGAGAGTAAACTCACCTCTGTCACCCCGGACATTGTAAAGATTTGTGGCTATCATCATAGGAACCAGAGAAAAAGATCCATCAAATTTATTGCAGGACAGTACCTAGCTTCAGAGGGTAGACCTGGAGAGAAACATGAATAAACTAGAGGAAAATGATGACGACATGTGTTTAGAAAGTGGCCATGCCCTGTAGCAACTGTAAGGTGTGTCAACCCTGAAGATGATGCAGTCTTACTGGAGAGACAATAGGCTAGACTTCAATCTGAACCAGGTAGAGTTGGTCAACACTTTAAGCCTCTAAGGCAGACTCTATGTTCCTACCAAGGCTGAGTACCTGTGTCGAACAGCCAATTAAAGCATTATAAGATTGCATCTGACTAGCTCCATTCTATGTCAGAAGCAAGTTTTATATGTAGAAAATGCTTTGGCTTTGTTTTGATTTTCAAAGTATCCTATTGGGTAGATAATCAATTAGCCATAAAGTCAATTAATCAGTGAAGTTCTTTTTAAAAATCCATAGAGGTGTGTCAAGTATATGAAACCCGAGTGGTCTTAGCTTAAAAACCGGAAGCTTATTCACCAAACTGCACCAAAGTCAGAACTGCAAAGCCTATCAGCTAATGAGTGGTGGCTTCCTTGTTGCACAAGCGTGAAACTGCGCTGTGGCGAAAGGCTATGATTCCCGCCCTCCGAAGCCTGATGTCTCCTGTGACTAGGCATGTGACAACTACGCTCAGCTTGAGGTCATTATTCCAAGACAGCCTCCTGCTTCCGGAAAGGTGCACACAGTCTCCTTTCTCTCACACCTGTGCTCAGCCATGTCCAAAATGTGGCTTCATCCTTTGAAGTTCCCCCCTTACATTCCTGGGAGCCACCTCACTTCTCATGACAGCTGCTAGGTGTCACCCAGGGGTTCTGGATTTATTGCTCAGACCATGTGGTATAGCGACTCATGCGTCCGTCGGTCACTTCACTAGCGACTGTGGTACTTTTATCTTCGTACCAGGAGGCTTTGCAAATGAATTTTATGGTGGAAAATTCTAGTGAGAAACACAGAGATCAGTTTAGGATGGCAACCAAGAAAACGGTGCGATGAGAGCCCCACAGTGCGCAGCCTTGGCGAGTGGAAGCTGGGCGAGGGGCTATCAGATGGTTAGTTGGCACTCAGTTGCAGAACAGAGTGCATTCTGCGTGTTGCCTGTCAGTAGTGATATTAGAAAACCCTCTGCCAAACTCCACCAAGCCTCCAGCATTTTCCCTCCTTACCTGTATGTGGATCTGTGATGAAATATGGACAGGACATGTGCTCCTGGTCATTAGTAAACAAACCTGGGCAAGTAACCCAAGAGACTCCAGTTGTAATTGTCCCTGTATTGTTTGAAGTGAGTTTAGAAGCTGGGCTTTCTGGAGCTGAGGACTGAATCTAGGGCCTCATGCATACCACTAAGCACCCAGGATTTGAGCCACCTCCCAGCCTCCTTCTGTTTCCATTTAGTCTCACCAGGTTTCTGGGTTGAGCTCACTCTGTATCTGGGCCAGGCCTTAAACCTGCAATCCTTGTACCTCAGCTTCTGTAGCAACCAAGTGCCAGTGTCTCCATCAGACATGGAGAACAGTTCAGGAAAGGCAGAGAGACTCCCAGAGAAGCAAAGCCTGGCTCAGCCACTCACTGTTCTGTGGCCTTGGGCAAGTAAGTACGCTTGCCTCATGTTGCAGGCCGTGGAGTAAGATCATAGCGACCCTTGTTCTGTGGAATTGTGGGTACCGGCCCCAGCAGGACTAAATGTTAGGCACTCGGAAGGGAAAGTAGGATCTGTTGCCATGTTACAGAAGGTCAGAACTTGATTTCCCTCCAGCTTACATACATACAGGTGATGTTTTATAAATGCTAATAGCTTTTCTAAAAGACCAATTCTCAATGTTTGGCCCAAACCAGTCTCATTACTTCTTAGTCTCATTCTGGCAAAGCAAAACATGCTCATGTGCGTGCTGGCTTGGGCTCTGTGATTCAAGGCTGCTTCTAGCCTTAACTGTGTGTGTTTGCTCCTTTGACAGGCTCGAGTCTATTTGCAGCAATTTGAATTTTAAAGCATTTCCTTGTAGTCACAGCTCACAAAACACCAGGCCAGGAAAGGTACGAACAGTAGGGGAGACATTCTTTTTCACAGAGAAGCAAACGGAGACTTGGAGAGTGAGACACCCATCTGCCCGTACAGTAGATGCTTTTAGTTTTGATGGCGTTCCATCTCTCCAATTGGCACCTTCCAATGCACAGTATTATCTCTGCTCCAACAATGAAGCATCACTTGAAAACACCAAATGTGAACACCACACAGGGTCTCTAAGTGACGCTAACAGTCTATGACTGAACAGCTATAGACATCAATGGGTCACGCTGACCTACCACTAAAAGGACTCTGAAAGATTCTTTCAACTTCTCTCTATTGCTCCTGCAGTCTCCTAGACAAACACACTATTATACAAAATTAGTCCTGGCAAGAGGATTATGGGTCCTAAGTGAATGTGTCAGGAAAGACAAGTTCATCTATGAGTCTTGCATTTTAGAAACCTCTAGAAGACCTGCACCTCACTGAGTTATTAGGAAGGATCAACCCCGCAGCCTAGGAGTCTGGTAGCTAATCTTCCTCCCTGGCTTTAGGCTACACAGTGGTCACATGTATTCAGTTCTGGAAAAATGAGGAAATGATATCATATTGACTAACCAGCATTAGCCTGGGAATCTAATAGCTATGTGCATGACCACAAGGTCTGCCGTGTAAAGTGAAATCAGACCACTGCGTTAGCCAGGAGCAAAGCTTAGGCCACAGGCCAGAGACTGAGGAAGTTGTGCAGGTGAACCCTGCTGGATGCATCAGGCCTGCCCTTCTGGCTTAGGGTAAGGTAGCCACTCCACCTTCCCCTACCCCACAGGGACACAGAGGAAAGGAAGCTTCCTTACTGAAGGGGGTGGGGGGAGGAGATATGCTGTTTTGTCACAGACTGCTTTCAACAGAAAATGGAACACAACAAGAACCTAAAAGCATATGCAATACTTACGTTTAAGGTTATTTTCGCCAAAAGAACACTTTCTGCATTGATTTTTAAAAGCCTTTTTAAATTTAATTTTATTTTTCTCTTAAAAATTTATTAGTTCTTTGAGTTTTTATGGATATCTTAAGTAAGATTAGAGTCCTTCGCCCAAGACCAGTATATGTAGCCCATACAGTAGGTCTATTATCAGCTTTTTGAGGAACCTTCACACATATTTCCTTAGTGGCTGTACCAGTTCACACCCCTCCAGTTCACACCCTTCCAGTTCACACTCCTCCAGCAGCGAATGAGTGTCCCCATGCCTCAGTGTCCATACCACCACTTGTCACCATTTGTTTCTTGACCTTAGCCATTCTGACTGGGCCTAGATGAAACCTCTTAAGCAGTTGTAGTTTTCATTTGCATCTCCTTGATGGCTATGTATGTTGAACATTTTTCAATGTCTCTCAGCCATTTGTATTTTTTTTTTTCCTGAACTCTGTTCAGTTTTGTGCTGTTTAGGTTTTCTTGATGTTTAATTTTGAGTTACTTATATATTCTAGATATTAACACACCTTCAAAGATATAACTGGTTAAAAAAAATTTTCCAGTCTGCATACTGCCTCTTCAGTTGAGCAATGGCACCCTTTCCTGTTCAGAGACTTTTGTTTTGTGAGGTCCCATTTATTAGTTATTGGTATTAAAACCTTTTATTATCAAGATGCTACTGAAAAAGTCTGTTCTTATACCTATGAGTTCAAGCCTAGTCCCTCCTTGCTCCTGTCAGACTTAGGGTATCTGGTCTTGTGTTCACATTCTTAATCAATTTGGAGTAGAGTTTTATACAGGAGGAAAGATACAAGTCAGATTTGATTCCTCTTCTGTGGTCATCCAGTTTGACAAGCAACACTTGTTCAAGATGCTGCCTTCTCTCCAACAGGTATTTGTTGGCTTCCTTGTCAGAAGCTGGGTGGATGTAGGAGTGTGGGTTTATATGTGAGTCCCCAGTTCTATTCCTTTGACTGATGAGTGTGTCTTTGCACCAGTGCCACCTGCTTTGGTAAGGACAGTCACGTTCACAATGTTCATCTTGCCTATGGACGTGGGAGGTTTTGTCACTTTCTGGTTTCTTGTTCAATTTATTTTTTCGTTCTCTTAAAAGATTTTTGTGGTACAAATCCTTCATTTCTTTGTTAGACTTATTCTAGATATTTTACTTTTCTTGAGGCTGTTGTGAATGGTACTCCTTTATTTCTTTCTCAGTCTGTTTGTTGTTTGTATATATGAAGACTGATTTTTTTTTTTACTGATTTATTAATTTTCTGAATTATTTATCAGGTGTAGTAGTCATCTGGCGGAGTCTTCAGAAAGTTTTACGTAATAGACTTGTATCATCTACAAATAAGGATACTTTGACTTCTACCTTTCTTATTTGTACCCACTTTATCTTCACTTGTCTAACTGCTCTCCAGCTAAGACTTTAAGACTTGCCCAGTTAAATGGGAGTAGGCAAAGGGATTATCGTTGTGGCCCTGGTTCTAGTGGAACTACTTGGAGTTTTTCTCTGTTTAGGAAGATGTCTGAGGGCTTCCTGTACGCTACCTTTATTGTGTGGAGTTTGTACCCTCTATCCCTCATCTCTCCAGGACTTTTATGGTGAATGGATGTTGGATTTTTATCAAAGACCTCTTCTATAGCTAGAGTAATGACCTTGCGGTTGCTATTTATGTGGATTAAGTTTCTTGAAGCACCCCTGCATCTCTGGGATGAAACTGACTTGATCATGGTGGACAGTCTTTCTGATGTGTTCTAAAATTAGTTGAAGTATTTTATTGAAAATTTTCATGTCTTTGACAGTCTAGTAGACTTCTCCAGTGACTCTATCTGGCCTGGGCTTTTTAGTTGGGAGATTTTTAATTACTGTCATCTCGTTGCATGTTACAGGTCTACTTAAATCATTTAATTCATATTTGTTTGATTTTTGTAACTCATATATATCCAGAAGTTCATCCATTTCTTTTACATTTTCCAGTTTGGTGGAATATAGATTTTTAAAGTATATTTGAATAAGTCTCTGAAGTTCTTAATGTCTGTTATAGTGCATCCCATTTCTTCTCAAACTAACTTGGATCCTCTCTAATTCTTTTGGTTACTTTGACTAAAAGCTTATCAATCTGATATTCAATAGCTGTTTCATTGAATCTTTGTATTTACTTTCATTCTGTCATTAACTTTAGCTGTGGTTTGAGTGTCTCTTCCAGCATATTTTTCCCCATTTTTTACTCTTATGTTTCCGAGGCCTTCGGGTACATCACTATGTTGTTAACTTGAGAGCTCTATTTTTTTATGTAAGAACATCTTGCTGTAAACTTTGCTCCTGTGGCAGTTTTGCTTGTGTCCTATAGGTTTTGCTATGCTGTGTTCTCATTTTTATTCGGTTCTAAGAATTTTTAAATTTCCTTCTTTTCTTTATCCATTTTTTATTCAGAAGCGTGTTGTTCAGCTTTCATAACTTTCTGTCATTTCTATTGTTGTTGATATCCATAAAGGTCAGATAAAATTCAGGATGTAATTTCAATTTTCCTATATTTGCTGAGACTTGAATTGTAATCTATTTTGTAAAATTTATTAAACTCCCTTGGGCTCCAGAGAAGAGTGTATGTACTTTAGTTTTTAGATGGGATGCTCTGAAGATGTCTGCTAGGATTGATTTGAACATCACAGTTTCCTCCGTTTTCCAAATGACTGTGTGTTTGTGAGAGTGGAGTGTTGAAATCACCTATTAGCACTGTGCTGGGGTTGATCTGTGTTTTTAGTTTAATGGTGTTACTTTTATGAAATTAGGTGCTCTGATGTTTAGTGCATATATGTTTAGAATTGAAACATCCTCTGCTGGGGTTTCCCTGTAATAAGGATAAAGAATCCCATGTATCTCTTGTGATTAGTTTTGAAGTCTATTCTGCCAAGTATTAGACTAGCTACACCTGCATCACTCTTGGTTTCATTTACTTGGATCCTTTGTTGCTAGGGTGCTGTCTATCACTGGCCCAGAAGACAGCAAAAAGATGGATCCTGTTTCTGATCTAGTCCGTTAGTCTGTTTGTATTTATTGGGGAGTTGAGACCATATTAATTTTATTATCATTTAATGTTAAGAGCTATTATTGAACAGTGTATATTAATTTCTGTTGTTTTGTTGATTATATGCTATTCTATTAGACCTCTTTTGAGTCAGTGTTCTTTAACTGTTTTTGTGCCTTTTTATGCAGGTTTATCCTGTTCTTCAAATCTGAGTATTTTTTCCAGTATTTTCTATAGAGCTGGATTAGTGGTCATACATTAAATCTGATAGTTTCGCTGGGTATATAAGTCTGTGCTGGCATCTGTGGTCTTTCATAATTTGTAGAACATGGGTCCAGTCCTGTGTGGCTTTCATAGTCTCCACTGGAAAATGAACTGTTACTCTGGTGGTCCTGCTTTTGTATGAGACTTGATTTTTTTTCTTAGTTTCAATATCCTTTCTTTGTTTTGACTATTATATGACATAGGGAATTTCTTTTCTGGTCCAGTCTATTTGGTGTTCTGTGTGCCTCTTGGACCTCGATAGGCATCTCTTCTTAAATTGGGGAATTTTTATCCTATGATTTTACTGAAAATATTTTCTGTTCCTTTGACCTGGGTCTCTTCTCCTCCTACACTTATTTATTCTGAAGGTTTGAGCTTTTAATAGAGTTGAGTTCCTATGTGCTCTATTCTTGGGGTTTGTGGGGATTTACATTTTCTTTGCCCAAGTGATCCGATTCCTCTGTTTTGTCTTCCAGAGCTGATAATTCTCTCTTCCATCTGATCCAATCGATAAACATTCCTCTAAATTTTTTTTTGTTTGAATTCATGAATTTTGCATTCAAGGTTCATTTCATTTTGGCTTTTCTTAAGAGATTCTGTCTCTTTATTGAATTCTGCTTTCATGTCTTGAATTGTTTTTGTTATTTTTATCCAACTGTGTTTTTTTGCAATCTTTCAATCTTGTGTTCATCTCCTCTGTGAATTCTTTGATCATTTTCATTATTTCTAATTGAACCATTACCTTGTGTATCATCTAAGTCTCTCTTCTCAGGGGACATTACACTGGGAGGACTAATTTTTGGTAAAGATTTACTGTTTCTTTATTCATGTTTGCAGTGGGATTTAGGCATCTGGAGTGAAGTTGTCGGTAGTGTTTGTAGAAACCTTGCCTTTTGTGTTGAGTGGGTGTCTGGAGCACTGGGTCTGATTACTCTAATCTGTCAGATAATTGACCAGCTGCTGTATGGGGCTAAGGGCCCAGTGTTTGGGATATCAAAAGTAGACTTTGCTCACCTCAAGGTCAGTGAGGTTTCTAAACCCAGAGCAGACTTTCTGTAGAGTTAGAAGATGCTCACCGCTAAGCTTCAGGCATGAGGGGTCAGAACTTTTCTTCAGGCAATAGGTCCTGGTGGAGTTGGCTATGCTAGTCTTGAATCCCTTGAAGAATGGGTGAGGGGAGGCCAGCTGGGACATGTCATCATGTTCATGCCTATTGCAGTGGTGGGTAGAATTGCATGTGCAGGTGTAGTGCCCCTCCCTGGAGGGGAGAGTGAGTCTTAAGGTCATGGGTAGAGTTGGCAGTATAAATCTCGTGCCTGTCTAGAGAAAAGGCCAAGTGGGTACAACATGGGGTGGGTAGAATTGATGATTAAAGTCTAGCCTCACTGCCTAGCAATAAGGGGAAAGGATCTCAGCATTTCTTAATTTTAAATATTGGATAGTTACCCATATACATTCATTTCAGATATGGTCAGTTGACATACTGGTAGAGGGAGAAAGCTGACAAATAGAGCAGCCAGAAAACCCAAAGTGGATAGAGAATGAGAGAATGGAGCCCAGAGAGCAGGGACAGCCCATCTTTGCTCCCTGGCACCTCCCACCATAGCTTGTCCTTGCCTTTGTCATCTGTGACTGGCTGGGGATTAGAGGAGCAGAGGCTGGAGAGGCTGAGCCGGCTGGTTGTTTCTTACCATTGTTTCCTGGTGCCTAGCACGGGCACAGGAGTCACAAGCGGGAATTATGAAAGGAATGAGTAAACAAAGGGACCAGTGCAGACAGAGCAGAGTCCCGTGGCCCAGCAGCAGCCTTCGAGAGAGAGCGAGCGCTGCTGTTGTTTCCTGAAAAGCAGGTGGCTTTGAACATGACTGACCCAGCCTGGGTAGGAGCCTTTCTGAAGAGGTGGTTTCACATACTCTTATCTACTGAAGACATTCTGCCTCTGACTCTGGAAGAGATGCTTTTACTTTGCCCTGATTTAGGATCATCTGCCCCTATGTCAGCTGATGCACCCAGACACTTCTGCCCCTGCGAACGGCCTTTCTTCCTAGTCACATGTGCCCCCAAACCTGTCTTACTCCCCCTTTCTGCCTTCATGTATGTATGTGTATGCACATGTGTGTGCACAGATATCCAAGAATCTAAACTTAACTCTAGATTCTTCCTTTGATAGGAAACACACCATATTCATCTTTGAACCTGGATTATTTCTCTTAATGGTCTCAGTTCTGCCCATTTCCCTGATTTGTTACACATTCTTATTCAGACATGAAGAATGAAGTTTTATGGCAAGCCTTTATTTTAATCCCCTGAGCTTCACCCGTCCATCTCCTGTCCCTCTCAGCTTCTCCTCTGGAAGACCCTGGTGGTAGCCATGAAGAAATAATCACACCTTTAGCCTCTTTGAAGGTCCTCTCTGCTCTCCAGTCTCCTCGAAAGCCTGGTAGAGGTGTCACTCCTACACAGCCATCTCAGATGTTGGCTGGCTCATTGCCCGAAGGCAACTTAAGCCACTGCAGGGATTAGCTGGTCACTTTCAGGATGTCAGGGACTCTGCAAAGTCTGATATTTTCACTATGGCAGAAGGAGGCTGCTAGGGAGAGGTTTACTCAGCCATTTCCCCAACTTACCTGGGAGGGAAAGACTGTAGGCAAGAAGCTCCCTACAGGAGTGTCAGGTGAAGGTACGCAGGAGCAAGCAGGAGCACACCCACAAGGTCTGTGGTGCAAGGCTTAGGATCTTAGCTCTGACGAGCGAGATTAACCTGCTGGAGATAGAGATTGAAAAATACTTCTCCGTGGCCCTTTGGCATCCCACAGTTAGGCAGAGACATATGGGTGTCTACCACAAGGAAGGAGAAACACACAGAGGACACACCCAGTCTGCCCAGAAAATAGCAGAAGTGGTGCCAGCTATTGCCATCTGGGGAAGTCACCCCACTGTAATACAGTGCTTCTAAAGGGAACAGACAGAATAACCCCAGGCTGTGCCCTTCCGCTCCCCTCTTCCCCACGTGGAGCCAGAGGCTGGTAAAGAACCTCAGCAGAGTACGTAAGCAGGGACCCGGTATGGGTGGCTGGAACAGAAACCTTTTTTCTGCCAACCTCCTGCTCAGGAGCAGGTCATGCTTCTATACACACACACACACACACACACACACTTCACTCTTGCTACCATCAGGCCATACCCCATCTTCCATCAGAATCACTGGATGCCCACAGGCTGCACAAGGGCTCTCAGATGCTTCATTCAGGGTCACCAGGGACACTGGAGGAAGTCATTGTTGATAAGGTATTTCTCAGACCACAAGGACCAGAGTCTTGACTTCTTGACTCCAATCCTGCCTCTTTCTGCCTCTAGCCAGAGAAGGGACCTTTTGGTATATATACTCAAAGAAATTCAGTTTTGAGTTTTGTTTTGTTTTTCCTTTGAGACAGTCCTGCTACATAGCCCAGGCTGGCCTGAAATTCACCATATAGCCCATACTAGCCTTGAAGTCCAAGTAATGCTCCTGCTTCCAGAGTGTTGGGATTACAGATGTGCACAACCACACCTAATTGAGATACTGATTTAAATTCCAACAATAATACCTGGAAACATTCTTTATAGTGCCTCCTGCTACCTTCCAAACTCACTATCTGGTTCCTGCACATTTATTTCCTCCTAGGAGAAGAATTTGGACTGGTTTCCTCGGATGCGAGCCATGTCACTTGTCAGCAACGAAGGTGACAGTGAGCAAAATGAGATCCGGAACCTGCAGGAGAAGCTAGAGTCTACCATGAGTCTGGTGAAGCAGCTGTCAGGGCAGCTGGCAGAGCTGAAGGAGCAGGTCAGTGAGTTGAGGGGAAGGAAACGGGGTGGGGGACTGGAGCCATTTACCTCTGCCAGTAAGGGGACCAGGAAAGAAACGTCCCCAGTTGTGCTATGCGGTGGCATTTCAGCAAGTGGGGACTCCCCCATGTTCCCTGTAAGCATTTCTTACTCTGTGGAAAGACAGGGAGGGAGCCCTTTGCTCTTGGTGATAGATCTTATTTCCTGCCAGGCTTTAGATAGCCAAGCTTGTTGGAAAGGCAGGTATTCCCTAATAGCTGCCACTGTAATGTCCTGCTCAACCTTCTATCATATGACATCCCTAGGACTCATAAAACCAGAATATCACCAGGTCCCTTGGTAGCCGCTAAATGCTTACAGCAATGGCGATAAGAACACAGCAGATCCGTTTCCTAACCACAGAGAAGAGTTGCTCCTCCCCACTACCTCTATTTGTGGTGATTTACTTTTCAAAATAATTTCTTTTGTGGTAAATATACATAGAACCAGACAGTGGGCTCTTGGGGAAGAAAACAAGACCTCAGTGGCCGATGGCACTGGGGAAGAATTAAGGAAACCAGCTGAACATACTCTCTCTCTTTCCCCAGATGACAGAACAAAGGAAAAACAAGCAAAGGCTGGGCTTCCTTGGATCAAACACACCCCATGTGAACCATCACATGCCACCGCACTGACACCATGGGGGCATGCCGTGACCAGCCTTTCATCAGATGCCCGCCTCATCACTGAGGGTGGGAGATGGAGGGGAGCGAACAGTGGCTATTGTTGAAAAGCTAAAAACAACCAAGTGCCAAGATGCCGAGCCATTTAGCTCCCAGAACAATCCGTAACTGTGTTTGCACCCTTGAGAAGACTCAAGCTTAGGGGGAAAACAAAAACAAAAAACAAAAAAACCAGCATAGGGCACAGACTCTCGGTGTGTCAGGAAGCGGCCAGCCTGAGGGGCTGGAGGGGGTGGGAGAGTCTGATCTGGAAACAGCAGACCTTCCCCTGCTCTATTGATAGGCCTTGGACTTGTCTCACACACTGACTGCAGCCTCCGTCATGGCTGGTTGGAATTTGTTTCTTCGAATTGTGGCACTCTGGTCAGCGAGACAGGAAACCACACTCTGCTGGCTAAGTCTGACTAAGAAAAGATTTAAAAGGGGAATTGAAAACGGTGTCATTAAACTTCCAAACCTTACGTGTTAACTGGACATGTTCTTCATGGCACGAGACACGATGGGCTTCGCGTGCTACCCCTCAGTGCTTCGTAGTTCACACCCCCACAGATTGCAAAACATAAGTGGATCAGGGTGGCTGTCTCCAGGACTCTGTGTGGGTCTGTGCAACAGGAAGCTTTCATAGAACTGGCTGAGAATGTGCTTAAAGTCACATGCATGCTAAGATAGTAAAGACTTGGAGAAGAGAGGCTTGACCATAAGACCCAGGAAATAATGTTTTGAGTGAGTATGCTACTAAATTATGCAGGCATTGAAAGGAAATGCTCGAGATGACAGCGAACACTGAGAAGCTTTCCCCGGGTGGCCTTGCCTTTTAAAAGCAGGTTGATTTATATTTGAGGTGCTTGAGGACCTGAGTGTTTGCGATCCCTGCAGCTGCGGGAGGGAAATCTAAGAATCGTATTGACCACGTGAGAACACGCCATGGCCTATTTAAGGCTATTAGAGTAACCGCTTTTCAAAATGTAGGCAGATCAGGATTCCTTCCCCCAAACTGTTTTCATGTTGACTCACGCAACCAGAACTTGTCATGGGGAAAAAAAAAAAATAACCTGGAAGGAGAGATTTCTTTTGGAGACTGTTTGAGGAGCCAGAGACAGTCAGATAATGAAAGTGAGAGTCGGTCTTGTGGTGAGGGGCCACCAGCCAAGACACTACATTCTGAACCAGAGACCCTCTGGCCTCCAGGTTCTTTAAACTCTAAGCCACCAAGGGCCACCTGGGGTTTGTTACAACTTTTAAATCTTGATGGCATTTCAGTACAGTTTTAGCTGTTGGCTCCAAAAAATAAAATAAATAAATTAGTTAATTAGTTGATTAAATCCTGGATGAATATGGACCCACTGTACAGGCAGGAACCTGAATGGCTTACCTTCCAACCTCATAGGTGTAGCCTTGGAACCACTGAGATGCACTTTCTAACTAAATTTACTGGGACTCAGCCCACACACACTAGGACCACACAAAGTTAGGAAGTACTCCTAGCCAGGGCAGTGCTTCTCTTAGCCTGAAGTGGAAAGATGCTGACACTGTGACCTCAGGTGCTCTAGGCTAAAACAGTGTGCCACTGGCCTCTGACCCTTGTCAGAGACCTGTCTGTAGTTACCCTGAATTCTTTGCTAAAACTTTAAACTATAATCACAAGCCTTTTTTTTTTAAGGGTGTCACCAAAATTAGGCCAAGGCAGCCATTTTTAAAGCCCAGGACCATGAATGCTGCGACAGTATTTGGCAAAAGTATAGTACACTGGACAGTCAGAAGGGCAGGCGCTGCTTCCGCTCTGTGACCTGACCTCCCGGCCAATGTGCCAGCAGCTCACAGTGAAGACACTGCGGTTTCTCCTGTGAGAAATATCCAAAAGATTTCCCCTGATGAGACTCTCACTACGTCAAAATTAAAACATTTTCAGCTGTAATTTTCTTTCCCCTCTGCAAGATGAAAGATTATAAAGCAAAATCTTAAAAAACATCAAACAAAACAAAGGCACTTTCTAGGACACTGAGTTCATAACGATGTTCAAAAGAGGAAGCTTGATGTCAGGTGAGAATTTATATATGTTATGTATGTTTGTTAATACGGCTGGAGTAGTTGACTGAAGTTGGGTATAGTTGGTATTCTCATATGTATATAGTGATATTAAAAATACAGTCACCTCTGACTTCTATGCCAGGGAGGGCTTTTTTAATATTTAGGCTATTACAATCCATATTGGTTGAAAGTCACAGTTCCTGCTGAATAATATTTTTAATTACAGAAGGGTTTGTTCCCAGGTGTGTTCCATTCTGCATCTCCAGAGTTTAATCAAAGACATTTTCTAAATTAAAATAATTGTTTGTGACTAGAAATCCTGCACTGTCTAGAGATATAACATTGACCAATCGTATACACGCAAAGATGCTATTTCTACCCTTTAGAAAGTTGTCACGAAGGGCTTATTTTCACAGGTCCGCCATTTTCTTTTCCCTGTGGATAAAGATCACATTTAGACTGCTGATAATTTCAGGAAGCTAATTCATCTGAATCAGAATGGACACTGTGTTGATCCACATATTTCCCGCTCACAGCTTGGACTTCTGGCTGCCTCCTAAAAGTTGTTTATCATTAAACTGTAATGTCACAGTGTGGGTGTGACTCCATCCCTGGGACTAAGTGTGGGCAAGGAGGCCTAGGAGTTGATTGAAGGAGCCCGAGACAGGACTTCACTTCCCAGAATGCTATCCTACTGGAAAGGAGTGCCAAGTGCCCATCCCTGGGAGCCAGTGGATCAGAGTAGTGATGGTCCCTCAGCTCAGAACCCTTAAACATGGAGACAGCCATGCTGTGTGGAAGGGTAGCCAAAAGAGAGCACGTTCCTGACAGCTGTTTTAAAGCTATCTTGTCATAGTTATTGTAATCTTCTAGCCTGGATACGCCTTCCAAACTACTGTGAGATAAAACACATCCCTGGAGGGAGCGGGCATCTTAAATCCAGACTGATGCAGCAGAGCCAGGTGAAGAGCTAAGCCGCTTGCTGCTCTGAGGCTCCTGCCCTGCACAGAGGGGCGGGAAGGCTCTGTAAGCCATGCTAAGCTCTCTATTTTCCAAATCTGACAGCCAATTCCAGATTTCAGAAAACACTCGAGGCTACCCAAGGCCCTGTACTCACTCACCCTGCTGCTGCCTCCGAAATAACACTTGATAGAACTCCTGTGTAGGAGACACAATGTCAAAATCAAATGGAACTCGGTGTGTATGAAAATCGAGACCCCTGAAGACGACTCCAGGTACACACCCTCCCTCAGAACTGACTTGACTAATGAATGAGGTGACCATGCAGGAACTCAAGTCACCAAATGGATGCTCTGTCCTCTGGCAATAGAGAATGTCTATATTGTCTTTTTAAAAGGTGATTTTTAACATACTGCCAGGACTGGATAACTTATAAGTTTATTAATAAAATGAATTTGTGTCTTGTGTGTACCTTATTCCCCTCTTGCCATGTTTCTGAATAATATCTCTACGCTATGAAAGACATCATAGTCATTGCTATTTTACATAGCAAGACTGAGACACACAAAAAGGCCAGCGAGCCGAGGGTCTGTGGGGACCTGGCCACACCTCCCATTTTCTCACACATACAGATATATCTACACTTCAAGTTCCCAGAAGCGGACACAGGTCCTCCGTCATCTTGGAGTCTCTGCTTCTTGATATCTGCTATCCCCAAGGATAGTGCCCTTCAGAATAGTGGCTCTCAACTTGTGGTTAGTGACCCATTTGGGGGCTGACAACCCTTTTACACCCAAGACCATCGGAAAAGACAGATACTTATATTATGGTTCATAACGGTAACACAATTACAGCTGTGAAGTAGCAAGGAGATAATTTTGTGGTTGGGGGGTCACCACACAACGTGGGGACCTGGATTGAAGGGTGGCAGCATTAGGAGGGTTGAGAACCACTGTCTTAGAACAAAGCTCAGCCTTCTGCAGCCAAAGTCTACCCAGGTGACATGAAGCACATGCAATCTGTGAAGAGATTTCGTTCCAGTTCCTTGAAGCAGTGTGGCAAGATCCGCTTTGATTTGCTCCAGTCAGAGGACAGGTGTCTCAGGGGAGGACAGAAAGTGAGTTCCTCTGCCAGTGACAGTGACTCGCACCCACAGCAAGACTGTGCATGCAGAGGGAGCTGTGGGCAAGTCCCAGGCCACAGCCTCTTGTCTACTCAACTGAGTGTTTTGAGGAAGTCTCAGGAGGGCTAACCCCAGGCTGGAACCTGGGTGGTAGTGGTTCCTGTGGCCCTCCCCCACGGGAGAGGCCACAGCAGCACGCAGACTCTGGCAGACAAGGATAAGAGAGAGGAAAGCAGGTTTGACTGAAATCCTCTGAGGTTTGGGGAGTTGAGGGGGGGGAGGAGATTCACATTATAGCCCTTGCCTGCCTAAAATTCACTGTGTAGATCACAGTGTGCAGCTTCAACTTGGAGATCCACCTGCTTCTACCTCCAGAGTGCTGGGATTAGAGGTGTGTGTCACTGTACCTAGCGGGTTCTGTCTTCATGGGTGCTCCAGGCAAGTCCAGCTTAGGATTTCTCTGGTACAGTGCCTTCATCAGGGGTTGCTCATTGATTTGGTAACAAAGATGAGCTACTGAAGCTACTGTCTGACCCCTGCCTTTGGCTCTGTTCAGTCTTCATTTGGGGCAGTTGGCATCTCCTTTTTCTACATCAATACCTTTCCCTGCCTCTTTAAACAGGACTTGTGTTTGTGGTCCCATCTTCTCAGCATTATATACAGATAAAATTTATTAACTACCATACTGTAAAGTAAGGCCTGGATATATGATGTATGAACATCGATTGTTGTTTTATCAGAGAATCAAAGTAACTGTGGCTAACATGGCTGACATGAGGAGGGTGACAAGCTTTAGGGAATGCAGCTGCTTCTGTCACAAGACGGGGAGTCAGTCGATAGGTCTGGTGGATGGCTGGAAAGCCTGGGGCTGGGCAGAGGAGATACAGGAGAAGCTGGAAGGTTAACTGGAGTTGTTGTCCACAGTGCAGGTAAGCTGAAAATGAAGCTGGTACCCTCCCCACAAACTGCTTGTGCTTCTAGCCAGGACTAGAGAGTGATAAAGAAGGGTGTCCACTGGGGGCTGCAGATGCCAAAGGCCACTTCCTGTCTCACACTCAGCACATGAGCCAAGAGACCAGGGTGAACCATATGAAACCTGTCACCTGCTCCTTCCAAACTAAGTCACCACACTACTTCATGCCATCCGTTATCCAGATTCCATGAAAATAGCTCCTGCAAACCTAACATAGGCAACCTTACAAACAACAAAACTCTGGGGAGTGTTACTGCAGCTTAACTAAATTCACATAACCCCAAATCATGACTTCCTAGAGTTCATGTCCACTACTGATGGTGATGCTTACTTTTATATTAATTTATATAATAATCTATATTAGTTGACAGAATACAGGATCACTTGGAAATAGAGTCTCAGTGAAGGGCTGTTTAGATCAGGCTGGCCAGGCTTGTCTGAGGGAGTTGCATTGATTGCATTGATTGAGATGGGAAGCTCTACTGTGGGCGGTACTATTCCCTAGGCTGGGATCCTAATCTGTCTAAGAGAGGAGAAAGCAGGCTGAACCCAGGCATACGTGCAGTCACTGTTCTCTGTTCTTGATTGTGGATGATGTATGACCTGTTCCCTCATGCACTAGCCACTGTCACTTCCCTGCTGTGGAACCTGGAACTGCAAGTGACAAGACCTTTCTCCTCTAAGTTGCTTTTGACAAGGTGTTTATCACAGCAGCTGGAAAGAAAGTCATAGGGTGATACTATTCACACCCCAGCAAGCAACTTGGCTAATTCTGACCAATGGGTTACAAGTGCAGTGGGCAAGCTGTGGCAGCAGAAAGCCCTATACCACTTGAGGACAGCCTACCACACCAAGCACAGAGGACAAGACAAAACAGCCTAAAGGCCAGAGAGCCCTAAGATGAATGGAAATGAGCTTTCACACACAGAAAAGGGAAATGTAAGGATTTTTTTCTTTTGCTGGTTAAAGCAATGATATCAGGGCTTATAACTTGTTATTGTTTTGAAACCCAGCTCAGATAACTAGGCTCAGTCTATTGCTGCAAAAAGACACCATGACCACATGAACTCTTACAAAGGAAAACAGTTAATAGGGGTTGGCTTATAGTTTCAGAGGTTTAGTCTGTTATCAACATGGAAGGAAACATGGTGGCACACAGGCAGACGTGGTGTTGGGAGAGGGACTGAGAGTTCTACATCCAGACCTGCACACAGTAGGCAGAGACAGGTACTGGGCCTGGCTTGAGCATCTGAAACCCCAAAGCTCACCCCCAATGACACACTTCCTCCAACAAGACCCACTCCCTAATGACCACACATTCAAATATATGAACCTGCGGGAGCCATTCCTCTTCAAACCACTACACTAGTGCAGATATATAAGACACCAAAAATCTGGTGTAAGCATGTATCTTACAAGATCTGACAAGGCCTCAAGATGGCCAGGGGTAGACGTGGTCACTATGTGAACCCGAAGACCTGGAGTTCAGCTCGGCAGAACCCACAGAAAAGGCAGTGCATATGAGTAAGCAGGTCAGTGTCCCTGAAGAGAGGTGAGGCAGAGATAGGATAACTGCTCAGAGGCTCACTCCAGCTAGGCTAAGGCACAGAGTAAGGTAGCAGGAATAACTATAGACAGCCTGCTTTTAAAAGACTAAGGAAAGAACCACTCTTGAATGTTATCCTGATATTCACGCATGTGCTGTGGCAATTTGCTCCTACACACACACACACACACACAGGCACACACACACACACGCACACACAGGCACACGCACATGCACATGCACACGCACACACACAGGCACACACAGGCATACATGCACTCCTACAAGATTTGCCCAAGAAAAGTATGAAATAAGAAAAAGTATCTTTGTCCAAAATATCATTATTTCTTCATCATTGTTTAAAAGGTGGTTGCAGACCAAGGAACTGGAGCTGAGGTGTATTTAGAATCTTAAAATTCAGAAACAGAGAGAGGTGCCATGCAGGGCACAAAGGTGACAAGGGCCAAGGCAACCTCAGAAGACAGGCCAAGTTCTTTTCTTCAATAGCTGTGGGATTCCATCTTACAAAAGCACACTTCTCAGTAGAGCGCACAACAGTGATATTATTCACCATGAAATAACCACACCTTCTTTCCTTTATTCTTTGTTTTCTAATATTTTATAGATTCCAAAATTGCTAGTTTAATAATAGTTTAATACATTTTTAAAGGAAATAAAAGTTTTAATGTCTTAAATCCAGCTAGCATGTTCTAAAATCAACTTGTTTCAGAATCATTTGTGTTTCTATAGGGTCACAGGAATGTTTATTAACTAATACCACAGCCAAAGTTCATATTGACTTCAGTGCTTTAGATAATTATATGTGGAATTTCTGTCCACACCAAAGAGAAAATTCTCCAGGGTGAAATCTAATTCTGCAAATTTGTATGCAAGTAAGCATACCGAATATGAGACCAGAGTGAGACACCCTTGGCCTTTTCCTGAACAACATTCATTTCGACATCTGGTATAAAGAAAGACAGCAGCAGCAGTGTGGAGTGTGCAGATGTCATGAGCTGGGCTACAGAGCTAACAGGATAGATGACAGAGCAACACTTTCCTCACAAGGCGGGCGCAATGAATGACCTACTCTGATGGGCCGTGGGAGAAAGCAGTGCTTAGTTTGGAAAACCTGGAGTGGAGAAAACCAGGAGAGGGGAGTTCATATACAAATCAGTAGGTGTTGAGACTTTTATAAAATACTCTACCTCCATGCCTATGTCTTCACTTGTGTCAACATTATTTGGTATTGCTTAAATACGAGGAATGTTGCAGAAGCCTGAACAAGACAGGACAGCAGGCAGCCTGCTTGTGGACTCCAGTAGCTGAAGGAGAGGCAGCAGGTTCTTGAGACATTCTAAATGGGAAAGCTCTGGCCTCAACTGGTGAGAAGTAAGAAATTGAGAAAATCCAGATGCTTCCTGGGCTTTTGGTCACTGGCTGGATGAGAAAATCCTGAAGTTGTCATTAGACAGACAGAGTAGAGAAGGCTGAGGTACAGAAGACTGGTGTGTCTGGGATATAAGGGTTCTCTCTCTCTCTCTCTCTCTCTCTCTCTCTCTCTCTCTCAGAGAGAGAGTGTGTGTGTGTGTGGCGGGGAGAGGTAAGACCCATCTTGCCCTAATTAGGCAATGACTAGTGATCAGTCAATAGTAAGTTGACATTATTAGCTTTAGTTTTTACTAGTTACATATGATTGTGGCAAATCTTGTGGTACATTTTAAGGTATGCTATAACTCTGTGGGTTTTGTGCTTTTTAGTAGGAAGTTAGCAGCCAGTGAGACAGCTCATCGAGTAAAAGTACTTTTCACCAAGCCTTATGATCTGAGTTCAGTACCTGGAACCAACAGGGTCAAAGGCATCTTCCCACCTCCACATACACACCACAGCATGCCTGTGTCCACAAATACGTTCACACAAACATATACATAAATAAAAACCTTTGAATGGGAAGTTAAAAGGAGGTGCACCAGGCTCTGGTATGTGAGGCTGTTCTACCCCTTGGCTAGAAGAACCCTATAAGTATAACCAATTGGGCGCCATGCATCCACTGAATAAAACTAGTAGACAGCATCTGACACGCAGAGCCTGTAGAATACGTGGAGAAGACTCACGACTTCACAGGATGGCATTCTGGAAACCGCATGTTAGACACTAGGCACATGCCTCCAGTTACCATAAGCAACAGGAAGGAGCACAGGAATTGAGGAAAATGGTCTTCCACCAAGACAAACCTGTGTTCTCCTTCCTGATCTCAAGATAGTTGGGGAGTGGCACTGAACAGACCGAGTTAGCAGGGGTAATCTAAAGAATTAAATTCCGGCCAAACATAGAAGTCAGTGTTCCCATGATGGGTATGCCACTGAGGGCTAGAGAGAGGACTGCAGAAGGGTCTTGTCAATGCCTGAGTTGTATGGGAGACTCCTGGAGTTTAGCTCCAACAAAGATTGCAGGTAATGTAAGCTCAGAATGTCTCAGGTGAGAACACTACCACCACCAAGTAAACTTGTCTCCTAGAAGCTCCATTTTTTAGTTTCAAGATACAATGCACAGACACTTCCTGTGTCATCCAACAATGTCAACACTGTCCCATTAGTTCAGCAGGCATTGCTGTTCATCCCTTCTCTCAGTTCCAGATAACTGAGCTATCCAGTGTGGACACACACCCATAACCATGTAACTCATAAACACACTGTATTAGCCTATTACTCTACTCACAGATAGACCTTGGACTGCCTCAGTGAAACTTTGAAGTGGCCACAAACTTGGAGTAATGGTTGATTCTGGGAAGGTCAGACATCTCCCTGATTGTTCAGACTCCTCTGTCTCATATCTTGTTTGAGCTGCCCATTATTTGCCAAGCATCTCCTCAAGTTAAAAAATAAAAATAAAAAAGGTGAGCTGTGTATGGAGAATGCGAGCCTTCAAAACACCCCTGCAAAACAAGCAATAAAACCCTACTTAGAGAACAGTGATCACGATGTTCTGTCTTTTCTCAATTGGGTCATATTGGCTAATGATGAGCCCTTAAGTGCCGAAATTTATTGGACATTGTCCTAGTTAGGGTTGCTCTTGCTGTGATTAAACACCATGATGAGAAGCAACTTGGAGAGGAAAGGGTTTCATTTCACTCATAGATTAATTTAACAGTTCATCATCAAAAGCTAGGACTCAAGCACAACAGGAACCTGGAGGCAGAAGCCATGGAGGGGTGCTGCTTACAGGCTTGCTCAGCCTGCTTTCTTTATAGATCCCAGATCACGAGCCTAGGGGTAGCACCACCCACAATAGGCTGGGCCCCTTCCACATCAATCACTAATTAAGGAGATGTTCTACAGGCCCGTGTTATGGAGGCATTTTCTCAATTCCGGTTCTCTCCTTTCCAATGACTCTAGCTTGGGTCAACCTGACATAAAACTAGCCAGCACAACTGACCCCTTGTTAACTTGACATACAACACGTCACTGTTAAGCCGTAACCTTTTCTTTCTTGTTCATCCCCAAGATCACACATTAATAAAGACATCATAATACAAAATGTTTTATAAACTTAAAAGTCCCACAGTCTTTTTGGGAACACTCAAACACATAAAAATTCAGTATCTGTTCAAATCTGAAGTCTTTTAAAACACAACATCTCTCAACTGTGAGCAGGCTCCTATAAAATAAAAAGTAAGTTAAAAAACCTTCTTATTTCAAGAGGGAAGAGCCAGGACACAGTCACGATCAGGTCAAAGTAGAACCAAACTTCAATAGTGTAAATAACATAATGTCCCATATCTTGGATTGACTCACGGTTGTCTGGACTCCTCCAAAGTGATGGGGTCACTTCTCAGGCTCTGCCCTCTGAGGCACACATAGTCATCTTCTGGGCTCTGGGGTGGGTCCATTCCACTGTTGCTGTTCTTGGTGACAATCCTATTGCACTGGCATTTCCAAAACGCTGGGGTCTCTGCTACAGCTGGGCTGCACTTTCACCAGTGACCTCTCTTGGTCTTTATTCATGCTGCCAAGTCTCGGTGTCTCTTCATGACTGCTCTAATCCTGGGTTTTAAGCTGCTACTGAAGCTGTACCGTCTCCAATGCCCTTCCCTGGCCTCTCACAGTGCTAAGCCTCAGCTGTTCTTCATGACCCCTTCATGCCTTCAAAACTAGTACCACCTGGGTGACTCTACATCACCAAGTTCAGCTGCCAGCATGAGGTACAACCTTTGTGGCCTCTGGATCACAGCTTCTGCATGCTGACTCTCAGAAACACTTCCCAGAAGATTTCATCTTAATGATACTGGTCTCTTCTTAATCACCAATAATTTCTCAGCTCCAGCTAACCAGCATCAATTGTTTCAGTAAAGCAAGGATTTTACTTGAGTGGTGCTGGTCTCTGGTCAATCACAGCTGAGTCTCAGCCCTCAGCTGATCAGAACCATAGAATCTTATCTCAAAATAGCAAATGGCCCTGAGATAGTCTTTCAGTGGTTCTCAAAATTCCCCCTGAAACTTCATAAGCCAGGCCTCCATCTTCTGAATTGCTCTCAGCATTTTATCTTCCAAGTTCCCACAGAACAGTTCACTGACCTTTGAACACTCAATGGCTTTTCTAGCCCAAGTTTCCAAAGTTCTTCCACAATCCTTACCTGAAACAACACGATCAGTTCGGTCTGTCAAAGCAACACCTCATTCCTAGTGCCAACTTCTCTTAGTCACAGTTTTATTGCTCTGAAGAGACTCCATGACCAAAAGCAAGTTGGAGATGAAAGTGTTTATTTCGCTCACAGTTACATCAAATAGTTAAACATCAAAAGTAGTGATGGCAGGAGCTCCACACAGACCAGTGACCTGGAGGCCAGAGCTGATGCAAAGGCCGTGAGGGAGTGCTGCATATTGGCTCCCTCAGCCTACTTTATTATAGAACTCAGGACCACCAGCAAAGGGATGGCACCACTCACAATGAGCTTGGCCCTCCCATATCAATCACTAATTAATAAAATGCCCTACAGGCTTTATTAATTAATCACTAATTAATAAAATACTTCACCCCAGATAGTATGGAGGTATTTTCTCAACTGAAGCTGATTCTAGCTTCGTCAACTTGAAACAAAACTATCCAGCACAGTCAGCAATTTTTTGCCTGACGTTAGAGTCTAGATAGAGGATGGCAATCATGGAATAAACACTTCAGAAGCGATCTTAAGATATTGGAATGTCTTAAAAGAACTGAGTAACTTCTAAGCCATACAGATGTGTGGACAACTATGAAACCAGGTGGTGTTAGGGTAAGAGACAGGTGCTGGGACCCAGAGAATGGAGTTGAGCAAAGAGAAGTTCAGAGAGGTGTCACATCCTGGCACAGCCAGCAGCAGAGGGCAGGTCCTGTGTGCACACCAAGTGTCAGGCCTTCCTTAAAGTACTGTGTGTGGTTTAAGTCCCAAATGCCCCAACTACCCCAAGAGCTGGGTGCCTAATTATCTCTTATTCAGTACGAAGAAAACAACACTTGATATTTTTGCAAAAGTGCTGCCCTCACTGCTTTTGATGATGAACTGTTATATTAAAGTGTGGGTGAAATAAACCCTTCCCTACATGATGAACTTTACATCATGTAGGAATCTGGGCCATGGCAGTGTGCCTGCAACTCGCTGTCCTTCTCCCAAGTCCCCAATGGCTAAGAAGACTGAACATTTCTTTAAGTGTTTCTTGGCAATTTGAGATTCCTCTGTTGAGAAGTATCTGTTTAGATCTGTACCCTAGTTTTTTGTTTGTCTGTTTGGGTGGATGGTTGATTGGTTTGTTTTGGTTTTTTAAGACAGGGTTTCTCTGTGTAACAGGGTTCTGCCTGTCCTGGACTTGCTTTGTAGACCAGGCTGGCCTCAAACTCACAGAAATCCACCTGCCTCTGCCTCCTGAGTGCTGGAATTAAAGATGTGTGCCACCACACCAAGCCTGTCTCCCATTTTTAAATTTGGATTATTTTGTTTAGTGATGTCTAGTTTCTTGAGTTCTTTACATATTTTGGATATTGGCCCTCTGCCAGATGTGGAGTTTGTGAAGATCTTTCCCCAATCTATAGGCTGCTGTTTTGTCCTATTGACAGTGTCCTTTGCCTAACAGAAACTTTTCAATTTCATGAGGTCCCATTTATCAATTGTCAGTTGTAGTGCCTGAGCCATTGATGTTCTGTTCAGAAAGTTTTTTTCTGGGCCAATGAGTTCAAAGCTATTCCCTACGTTCTCTTCTATCAGGTTTAGTGTATCTGGTTTTATGGTGATGTCTTTGATTCACTTGTACTTGAGTCTTGTACAGGGTGATAGATATGGATCTATTTGCATTCTTCTACATACTAACATCCAGTTAGACCAGACCATTTGTTGAAAAGGCTTTCTTTTTTCCATTGTATATTTCTGGCTTCTTTATCAGAAATCAGGTGTCTATAGGTGTGTGGATTTACATCTGATTCGATTCCATTGATCAAACTGTTTTTATGCCAATACCATACAATTGTTATTACTATTGCTCTGTAATACAGCATGAAATCAGGAATGGTGATACCACTGGATATTCTTTTGTTGTATAGGATTGTTTGAGCTATCCCTAGTTTTTGTTTTTTCCATATGAACTTGAGTATTATTCTTTCAAGCTCTGTAAAGTATTGTGTTGGAATTTTGATGGGGGTCACATTGAATCTGTAGATTGCTTTTGGCAAGATGATTATTTTTATTATGTTGATTCTACCAACCTATGAGCAAAGAGATCTTTCTATCTTCTAATATTTTCTTCAATTTTCTTCTTCAAAGACTTGAATTTTTTTATCATAAGGTCTCTCTCTCCCTTGCTCGGTTAGAGCTACCCCAAGATATTATATATTATTTGTGACTGTAGTGAAGGATGTTGTTTCTCTGATTTCTTTCTCAGCCCCATTGTCATTTGTATACAAGAAGGCTTCTGATTTTTTTCTTTTGAGTTAGTCTTGTATCTGGCCATGTCACTGAACATGATTATCAGCTGTAGGAGCTCCCTGGTAGAATTTTTGGAGTCGCTTATGTATATTCTCATCTCATTTGCAAATAATGATACTTTGAGTTCTTCCTTTTCAAATTATATCTTTGATTCGCTTTAGTCTTCCTATTGCTCTGGCTAGAACTTGAAATACTACAGTCAATATTTTGGAAAGAGTGGACATTGTCATGTCTTGTTCCTGATTTTAGTAAAATTTCTTTGAGTTTCTCTCCATTTAATTTAATGTTGACAATAAGCTTGCTGTAGATTGCCTCGTTTATGTTTAGGTATGTCCCTGTATCCTTCCCTGATCTCTCCAAGACTTTTGCCATGAATTAGTGTTGGATTTTGTCAGACTTTTTCAGTGTCCAATGAGATGATCACTTTTGTTCTTTCAGTTTGTTTTTATGGTGGATTACATTGACAGGTTTTCATATGTTGAACTATCTCTGCATCTCTGGGATGAAGCCTGCTTTATCATGGTAGATGATGCTTTTGATGAGTTCTTGGATTCAGTTTACAAGTATGTTATTGAGTATTTTGCATCAATGTGATAAGGGAAATTGGTCTGAAATTCTCTTTATTTGTTGAACCTCTATATGGTTTTGTAACAGGACAAACCTGTGCCTTCATAGAATGAGCTTGGCAATGTTCCTTCTGTTTCTATTTTGTGGAATAGTCTGAGGAGTATTGGTATTAGCTCTTTTTTGAAAGTTTGGAAGAATCTTCACTAAAACTATCTGTCCTTTGGCTTTACTTGGTTCTGAGAATTTTAATGATTGCGTCTATTTCCTTAGGGGTTACAAGTCTACTTAAGTTGTTTATCTGATCTTGATTTAATTTTGGTAAATGGTATCTATCAAGAAAATTGCTCATTTCTTTCAGATTTTCCAATTTTGTAAAGTAGAGGTGTTTGAAATAAGATCTAATTTTTTTTGGTTTTTTTTTTTTTTTTTGACTTTCTCAATGTCTATTGTTATGTGTTCCTTTTAGTTTCTGACTTTGTTAATTTGGTTATTCTCTCTCTGGCTTTTAGTTAGTTTGACTAAGGGTTTGCCTATCTTGTTGATTTTCTCAAAGAACCAACTCTTGGTTTCATTGATTCTTTGTATTGTTATTTTTTTCTAGTTTATTTATTTCAGCCTTCAGTTTGTTTCCTGCCATCTTTTCCTCTTGGGTATGATAGCTTCTTTTTGTTCTAGAGCTCTCAGGTGTACTGCTAAGTGGTGGGTACAAGAACCCTCCAATTTCTTTATGGAGACACTTAGTACTATGAACTTTACTCATACTTTCAATGTGTCCCATAAGTTTGGGTTTATTGTGCCTTCAGATCCACTGAATTCTATAAAGTCTTTAATTTCTTTCTTTATATCTTCTTTGAGCCAGTGGTCACTGAGTAGAGAGTTCTTCAGTTTCCATGAGTTTGTAGGCTTTATGTTCGTTGATGATGTCCAGCTTTAATCCACAGTGATCTGATAGGACGCAAGGGGTTATTTAAATTTCCCTGTATCTGTTGAGACTTGCTTTGTAGCTGAGTATGTGGTCAGTTTTGGAGAATGTTCCATGAGTTGCTGAGAAGAAAGCAACTTTTTTATGTTTGGGTGAAATGTTCTGTAGATATCTGTTAGGTCCATTTGATTCATAACATCTGTTCCATTATTTCTGTTTATTTTTTGTCTGGGTAATCTGACCATTAGTGAGAGTGTGATACTGAAATCTCCCACTATCAATGTGTGAGGGCTGGTGTGTGATTTAAGTTTTAATAATATTTCTTTTATAAATATGGGTGCTCTTGCATTTGGGGCATAGATACTGAGAATTGAAATGTCGTCTTGGTCAAATTTTTCCTTTGATGACCATGAAGTGTCCTTCCCCATCTGTTTTGATTAATTTTGGCTGAAAGTCTATTTTGTTAAATATTAAAATGGCTACACTGGCTTACGTCTTGAGTCCATTTGCTTGGAAAACCTTTTCTCAGCCCTTTACTTTTTGAGGTAATGTCTACCTTTGATGTTGAGGTGTGTTTCTTGTATGCTGCAGAAGGATGAATCTTGGTTTTGCATCCATACTGTTAGTCCATGTATTTTTATTTGTGAATTCAGTCCATTGATGTTGAGAGGTACTGATGACAAATGATTGCTGATTCTTACTATTTTGTTGCAATTGTTGTTGGTGGTGGTGGTGATTTGTGCGTGTGTGTGTGTGTGTGTGTGTGTGTGTTCCTTCTTTGGGTTATGCTGGTGTGAGATTATTTATTTCTGTGATTTTGTGGGTACAATTAAGCTACTTGGGCTGGAGTTTTCCTTCTAGTACCTTCTATAAGGCTGGTTATGGATATACATTGTTTAAATTTAATTTTATCATGGAATATCTTGTTTCTTCCATCTGTGGTGATGGAAAGTTTTGCTGGGTATAGTAGCCTACGCTAGCATCTGTGGTCTCTTAGAATTGGCAGCACATCTGTTCAGGTTCTTCTGGCTTTTAGAGTCTCCATTGAGAAGTCAGGTGTAATTCTACTAGATTTGCCTTTATATGTTACTTGGCATTTTTCTCTTTTAGCTTTTAATATTCTTTCTTTGTTACCTATATTTAGTGTTTTGATTATTATGTAGCAAGAGAACTTTCTTGTCTACTTCAATTTCTTTGGTGTTCTATAAGCTTCTTATACTTTATAGGCACTCCTTTTTTAGGTTAGGAAAATTTCTTCTATGATTTTGTTAAAAATATTTTCTGTGCCTTTGAGCTGGGACTCTTCTCCTTCTTCTATTCCTATTATTCTTAGGTTTGGTCTTTTCATGGTGTCCCAGATTTCCTGGCTCTTTATGTCAGGAATTTTTTAGATTTAACATTTTCTTTGATTGGTGTATCTGTTTCTTCTATTGTTACTCCAATCCCTGAGATTCTCTCTTACATTTCCTGTACTCTGTTGGTAATGCTTGCATCTGTAGTTCCTGATCTCTTTCGTAGATTTTCCATCTTTAGGATTCCCTTGATCATGTTTTCTTTATTGCCTCTATTTCCATTTTCAGATCTTGTACAGTTCTACTCATTTCCTTCAACTATTTTCTTTTTCTTGGTTTTCTTAACATTATTTAAGGGAATTATTGAGTTCTTCCAATTTTCTGATTGTCTTTTCCTCAATTTCTTTGAGAGATTTATTCTTTCCTTTTTAAGGATCTTGATCACTTTTGTAAAGTTGTTTTTAAGGTTGTTTTTATGTGCTTAGCTGCACTGGAATATTAAGGGCTTGCTGTAGTGGGATGGCTGGGCTTTGGTGGTGACATATTGCTCTGGATGTTGACTGAATTCTTACACTGACATTTGGATTTGGAGTGATTATAGGTCTCTGTGCCAATTTCTGCATTTGTCTTTGTTGGATGGGTGTTTTCTTCCTTGGTTTCTGTTTCCTTTCTGGTCTACTACTGGAATTGGCCTGTGGTTAAATAGAAGGTCTCCACCCAAGTTAGGGGCTGGACTTCTAATGTCCTCTGATCTGACAGGGAATTGCCACTCAAGTTGGGGGTTCCAATTCTGGCAATGTGAGTGGCCTATGATCTGGTCTTTTCTCTGGGGTCCAGGGTGTTGGCTCTGCCTCTGATCAGGTAGGAGATTTTGAAGCTGGTATGGGCAGGAATATGGTGACAAGGAGAGGAGGGGCAGTTGGGGTTATTCTGGGTGGGCAAAAGGTGCTGGGGATGATTTTACCTGGGGTTCAGAATGCTGGCCTGGCCTCTGGTGGGATAGAAGGTTTCTGTGTTTCAGGGAGCTGGTCTGGCCTTTGGTAGGGGTTTCCACTGGAGGTCATCAACAGCTTTCAAAGTCTTTTGAAGTGAAAATTCCTGGTTTAATAATTCAGTTATGTCAAGTGATGCTTTTCTGGAAGCTGTCTTATGCTGAAGCAGATGCCTGAGAGGGTGCATGATGTTTGGAAAGTGTAAGTAGAACCACACAGGCAGTGAAAGGACACTCTTGCAACCCTGGCCGTGCAGTGTTTTGCTGGTCTTTACTAGCCATGCAACTAGCTTTGCTGTTATTTGATGATCTTTGATAGTTTTTACTGGTCCTTGCTGGTCTTCTCTTTGTAGAGAGAAATGCACCAAAGAACTTCTTGTGGTATTCCAGCTGATTCTTGACATTTCTGCTGATTCATGTCCATTTGGCAGAGCCTTGCCTTTTCTACTGGATCAAACCACTGGTACTGATTGATGTTTTGTGTTTGCTATTGAACTGGACTACTGATATCCTGACAACAAAGATTGGAATCGCCACAAAGAACAACTTCTAAATAGGCCCACAATCCCTTTGTCCCATTAAACCTTGTTCTCCACTACCCTTGGTTGGTGGATTAGAATTGAGGTTAAAATGTTGAAGAACCCTAAACAAAATAACCTTTGAAAAAAATCTAAGCCTACAGACTTCATGTGATTTTGTACTTGGAGAAATGTGCAATATGTTACCCAGAAGAGCATCCTCCACTTCACCTGCCCATGCTGGTTCCCTGACCTCAGACTCACTGGAGTTGTGAGGTTGCCGTTTTTGTTTATTATGCTGCTGCAGCCCACAGTCTTTTGTTATAGCTGCCTGGATGGACCACACCAAAGCAGCACTGTAGCAGATGGAAGCAGGAAGGTGGGCAGCACTGTTGTGGATACATACCCTGGAGAAGGGAGGTGGCAGAGACAGGCTCTTCTCTCTTTCCTTTGTTAATGTCTTAGTATGTTTTATGTCACTGTGATTAAAGACACCATGACTAACAGCAACTTGGGGACGAAAAGGTTTATTGCTTCTTACAGCTTAAAGTCCATCATGAAGGGAAGTCATGGAAGAAACCTGAAGACAAAGACTGATGCAGAAACCATTGAGGGATACTGCTTACTAGCTTGTTCCTAGAGGCTTGCTCAATCTGCTTTCTTATACAACCCAGGACCACTTTCCCAGGGGTGGTACCATTCACAGTGGGCTAGGCCCTCTCATGTCAATCGCAAATCATTAAACTTCCTCACAGACTTGACCACAGGGCAATCTGGAGGCATTTTCTCAACTGAGGTTCCCTCTACCCAGATGACCCTAGCTTGTGTCAATCTGACCCAAAACTAACCAACACAGTTATCAAACATCATGAAACTCAGGTGCTTTTAGATGTCCAGCACTGAGTGAAGCACTGAAAACTCAAATGTAATGAAATATCACCTCAATTCTCAGGGAGCTCATATTTCAAGGATATGGCAAGCTAAAACTATGTTCAGCATGATGTGATGAAAATGATGGTCAAAGCTTGGAAGGTACACATGATCTCCTGGCACTGAAGAGGGGGTGACACTTGAGCCACCAAAGGAGACTGTAGAATGACCCCATGGACCAAGGAGAGGACTCAGGGATAGATGCATTATTTCTGGTGACATAGAAATAATGAAAGTAAATATGGAGACAGAAGAGCAGAGGAGATGTTTACCTGAGATCTAGACATGGCTGGTAGGTCCTACAGGGACACTAAGAGGTTGGCTGTGAAGTGATCCAGACTTTTACCACAGGAAGCAGTGAGGGGGCCAGCTGAAGCCTTTATACATGAGCAAAACGTGACCACATTTGGGGTTACAGTCTAGACAGAGTGACGGGTGGGCCAGAAGAGAAGAAGCCATCTGCAGAGATGTGAGCTGTCTGAGGGGTTTGACAAAGGTGTGGGGGAGCCAAGGAAACCCTGAGAGAGTGAAGTTCTGAGTGTGTGTGTGCACTGTCTGACAGGAGCTATGTCAAAGATCAAGGCCTCAGAGCCATGGGAAGTTGGCAAAGCCTTACCCATATGGGTCAGGCTTGGAACTGGCAAAGCCTTCCTCTGGTTCAAGTGCAAATACTGACAATGTGCACAAGTAGGCATGTTTAGGAACAACTGACCAATGTATGCAAAAGCTAGTAACTACAGTTTACTTCTCCCAGATGTTCGTAGCCTGTGGCTGCTTCTTATTATTATTGGTTATTTTATTTATTCACATTTCAAATGTTGTCCCCCTTCCCGGTTTCCCTTCCACAAACCCCCTATTCCATCCCCCCTTCCCCTGCCTCTATGAGGGTGCTCCCCGACCACCCACCCACTCACTCCCACCTTGTCACCCTAGCATTCCCCTATGCTGGGGCATCAAGCCTCCACAGGACCAAGGGCCTCCCCTCCCACTGATGCCAAATAAAGCAATCCTTTGCTACTTGAAGACACCTGCTACCTATTAGCCTGTCCCTTGTGCTGTGCATAATAAACTTATGAGGTTTTGGGTTGCAGCTTTAGTCAGCACAGCTCCATTAGAGAGAGTACAATCCACCTGACCCCAGCTTTCCTGTTCATTGGCTGTCATTCCTTCATCACTGTGTTGTTCCGAATCAGGTTTTAAGACACCAAGATGATAAGGTCCTTACAAGGAGGATAGCATGCCTTGTGCCAGAGCAGTGATGACCTGCTGGAGACATGAGTACACACAAGCACACATATGGACTCATGTGCACACTGGTGAGACAGAGTCCCGGACTCTATGGGGGGGGGATGTTTAAATATCACATTAAGATCCCATGTCAGTCTCCTCATTGCTGAGACAAGGAAGGAGGGGTTTGTTTGGTCTCCACCATGGCTGGGAAGGTGTGGCAGCAAGGTCTGGTGGCCAGAATGTGAGGCTGTTGCTCACACTGTATCCAGAGTCAGGATGAACTCAGGTGCTCAGCTCACTGAATCCAGGGTCCCAGCTCAGAATGGTGCCACTTCTCCTTAATTCCCACCCAATCTAGAAATCCCCTCACAGGTGTCAAGGTGATTCTAGGTCCTACCAAACTGACAATCACATATTAGCCATCCCTGAATCTAACTTGGGAGAGATGGTCAACATCCATCACCAGTAAAAGAATATTCTAGAAGGGAATCTCTGACCTGCTAAGTCTGAGGCTCTCCAAAGAACTTTGAGGAGTATTCAAGTAGAATCTGTGATCAAGAGGTGAAATATGTCCCCTGTGATGTCCTGAGTCCCCTCTGTCAACATCAGATGGTTTCTGCTGTAAATATGGCAGCAGAGGGGAGCCCACAGTGAGACACAGACTAAGTTCTGTGAGCACTAACTACAGGTGAAGAAACAGCAATCACAGTACACACTGACTTCCCCTGGGATGAAAACTTCACTGATATTTAAGAGTTTAGATATTCAGTGTCACATTAACTACCCTGGCAACTCTAAAAGTGGGCACTACAGAACATCCCATTATTGTAGACGAAGAATCTTGAGTCTCAACCAGCCGCTTTACTTCCTGCACAGTGGCTGCATAGTTGAGGTCCTGACCACCATCTGCAGCCACCTCTCCATCACGGAGAGCTCATCCTCTAGGTCTGCACCCCCACCAGAATCTTACTGGAATGAACAGCTCACATATACCCTCAAATCCAGAATTCCTTATTCAATAACAGGAATGCTTTCCAGAACAAAGGTTTTCATAGAAAACCAAAGATACTAGTCAAAGCCCTAGTTGCCAGTACATATCTTTTATCCCAGCACCCAGGAGGCAGAAGTCGGCTAGCCTGGTCTACTTAGCAAGTCCCAGGCCAGATACACTCCATAGAGACCTTCTCAAGAAAAACAAGGAGGAAGAGGAGGAGGAGGAGGAAGGGAAGGGGAAGGAGGAAGAAGGGAAGGAGAAGGAGGAAGAGGAAGAGGAGAAGAGGAAGAAGAGGAGGAGAAAGAAAAGAGGAGGAGGAGGAAGGAGGAAGAGAGGGAGACAAAGACGACACTAGTCAGGCAGTTGTTACAAAGAACTCAGGCGAGTGGGTATGCTCCATGAGGAATGGCATGGGCCAGTCATCCCAGCACTGAGGTGAGCTATTCTCAGTAAGTTTGAGGATGGTCTAAGCTATATAGTGAATATCAGGACTGCCAGGGATTCACAGCAAGATTGTAACAACAAAACAGGGCTAGCGATTCAGCTCAGTACCAACTTAGTCTGTGAGAGCCCTGAGTTCAACTCCAGCACCACAAACTAAAACTAAAACACAACAGAAAGCATTGGATGGATGGAGGTTCTGAAGAGGTATATGTAAATATTTCGCTGCAGTCTAATTTATTTCCTATACTGGCAGTGGTTTCTATCCCCTGAGTCCCTTCTGAGCATGTGTCTTCATGGCAAACTTTTCTTTCTTTCTTTTTTTTTCTTTGCATAGAAAATGTTCCAAGTTTAATTTTGATTACATTTGGAGTAAATGTGTAAAAATTTATCAAACATTGTTATTTTTTAAAAGCTTTTTATTTTTCCTACTTTATTTACATTTCAAATGTTTCCCCCTTTCCAGATCTCCCCTTTGGAACCTCCCCTTTTCCTCCCCCCTCCCCTTGCCTCTATGGGGGTATTCTCCCACCCACCCACTCTCGTCTTCCCTCCTTGGCAGTCTCCTCTACTGGGGGATCTAACACTCTCAGGCCCAAGGACCTCTCTTCCCCCTGATGGCTAACAAGACCCTCCTCTGCCGCATATGTGGCCAGCACCATGGGTCCCTCCATATGTATTCTTTGGTTGGTGGATCAGTCTCCAGGAGTATCAGGGGGTCAGGCCAGTTGCCACTGTTGCTGCCACCCTGGGGATGCAAACTCCCTCAGCTCCTTCAGTTCCTTCTCCAAGTCCTCCATCTGGGACCTCACACTCAGCCCTACTGTTGCTGCAAAGTGACTCTTGGGTATTTCAAACTTTTGGGCTAATAACCACTTAACAGTGAGTACATACCATGTTTATTCTTTTGTGATTGTGTTACCTCGCTCAGGATGTTATTTTCAAGATCCATCCATTTGTCTGCGAATTTCATGAAGTCATTGTTTTTAATAGCTGAGTAGTATTCCATTGTGTAAATGTACCACATTTTCTGTATCCATTCAAGCCAGCGAGTCACTGCCAGCCATCCCCACCCACCAGTCTCTACTGTGACATTTTCATTGAGCTATTGAAATTGGATGCATTAGAGACAACACATGCAATAGCAAAGGTGGTAAGTTAGTTGATATATTTTAAAATAAAGCAAGAGGGCCATGCAGATGTCAGGGGAATACATTTCTCTGTTTAGCAACAAGTAATTTATTGAGACCCTGTAGACGGGGTCTGAGGAAAGGCCAGGCTGCACACCCTGTGCATGGGAAAAGCCCAACTGTTTCCCCGGGAATCTCTTACCTGGGATCAGAATAGGAACAAACGCTTAGGGAAAGATTAATTAAATTCTTGATTTGGAAATGACCCTGAGGGATGAATTCTACTTCCACACGCCATAGCAGTGACCCTGCGGTCTTTTGCAGGCGAGGCCCGCTCGGCAGAGGGATCAGCAATTACCCTGACTTACAGTTTTACTCAAACCACAACTCGAAGTTTCTCCTCAGCCTCCTTCTGGCCAGAGTGTGATGTTTCCAAGGCAGTAGGGAGTCTGGGCTTTCACTCAGCCTGTACCATCTAGCCTGTGTGAGTGACTGGCAGGCACCAAATGATCAATCCTGGATGTTGATTGCATTCTCAAATGACAGCTATGAGGCCACAGGATCCAAGACCAGAAGGGCCACATCTGTATCCCAAGTCCATCACAGAATCGCTTTATGACCATGAACAAGCTTCTGACCTCTCGTGACCTCACCCACAGATGAAGCTACTGAGAATACTCACAGGAGGCCATCTACTGGCTCCTCCTCCCCCCAACTATGGGCCTTTGGATCTGTTCCCCAACAAACATGCTTTATGGTCCCCTTTAAGAGAAATTCCCAGATCCTCCAACATTCTCCACCTTTTATTTCTCCTGGGTTGTGTGTGTGTGTGTGAATGCACATGTGTGTGGCATGCATGTCCATATATGTACATTTTGCAAGTGTGTATGGGTACAGACATGGGGAGGAGAGTGTACACACAGTGAGATCACATGAGTGTGGCAGCCCCATGCTGGTGTGAGGGAATCCCCCTCATTTCTACCTTATTCATTGATGGAGCAGGGTCTTTTGATCAAACCCAAAGCTGACTTACAAGGGTAGTATCCTGCCTGCTCTGGGGATTTCCTGTCTCCATCTCCCAAGGCTGGAAGCACACACCAGCCACCACACCCAATGAGGATTTACATGGGCTCTGGGGATCCAAACTCCAATCCTAATGCTTGAGTGGCAATTCCTTCCACCACTAAGCTGTCTCCTTAGCTCTCTCTACTCTGCACCTTACTTTTTGTTTCTCCTTTGTATCTCAAACTCCTGGGAGAATTATGCATTTGTGCTTCCTTCCACTTCAGTCCGCCTTGACCTTTATGATCCTCAATAAAACTATCAAAGTCACTGGCAACCCCAAGTCACCTCATTAGAAGGATGATTCTGAGTCTTGTTAGATTGGATTCTACAACAGCTTTGACCACTCAAGGTCTTCGTTCTTGAATCAACTCTTTTGTGGCTCCTCTCTTTCCCTCCCTCCCTCCCTCCCCTTTTCTGGACATCCCAAGAGTCCATCTCTGGAGTGCCTCTCTCCTTTTGCTTGTTTAAACTTCTGAGATCTCAGCCCTCTCCAACTAGCTATACATAGAGATTAAGGTCCATCTCTATGTATATTAAGGCAACAACACACAAATCAAAGCCCCCAGGAGTCCCCTGAAGCCTGCTCCACTTCTCAGACCCCCACGAGGTTCGGCAGCTCCCCTGTCTGAATCTAACAGTTCCCTGTTATCCATGCATTCCACATTTGTAAACTTACCTACTCACTAATGTCAAAACCCATGATGCTCTCATAATCCGTTTCATACATGTACAGAGTGGTAAAGAGATTTGTGTCACCTGACCCCATGCCAAAGCTCTAGTTCTGTGAGATGGTGTTCTGTCCTAACGCTTCAGCTGTTGGCAGCATCAGCTCATACTTATGTCACTTGCGTGAAGGCTGCACTCTCATGCATGTGGGTGCTTTTGGTTGGTGGTTTCGCTGTGTAAATGTCTCCTAGACATTGCACTGAAGTGCCATTTTGTGTCCCTAAGTTCAAGAAAGCAGAGTCTTGGCCTGACAAAGAAAATAAATATATTAGGCACACTCCCTACAGGCATCAGCTGCAGTGTTGCTAGACAATTTCAATGTTGACAAATCAGCAATACATCCTGAACAAGGTGTCTTTAAACAGAAACACACATAAAATAAGCAGTTAAGAATCTGAAATAAGAGGTTGTGGCCTGAGCTCATGGGAACGGCACCCTGCGCATCGGGTCCCTTTTCACTAAGTTGTTTTCTAGATGACTTTGTCAAACACAATCATAGCAAAAGTGAAAACATCTGCAAATCTGAGAATGCACCCTGACCGCCTCCCACCCCATTCTTATTCATCTTAGAACTAACAACTTCACTCTTCCAGCTGCTTAGGCCATAGCCTCAAAGGTGCCCTTTGCTGTCTCAGCCCACATCAACACACAAGCCAGTTCTCTTGAGGTTTCCTTTGAAATCTCCCCGCTCCCTATACCCTCACGCTCTCAAGCACAGTATAGCCACAACCACATCTAACTGGCAGTCACATCCTAACTGGTCACTCTGCTCCTATCTGTGACCCTGGTAGTCCCCACACAGTAGTAAAGCAGACCACTTGCTTCTCTGGGAGCCTCCAGAAGTTTCTCAGGTTATATAGAGCAAAGGCCACATCCTCACCGTGGCCCTCAGCCCCACTGACTCAGTCACACCTCTGGACCTTATATTTCTCCTTCAGACACTCATGTGCAAAGGGTTCCTGTGGCTGCCTCTTCCCTCTGACTCCTCCCTCTGACTCCTCCCTCTGCCTGCAAGGCCACATCACATCCTTCAAGGAGGAAGAGCCCCTTGCTACTCCATACCAAACCTCCTCACCTCTCTCTTTATCTCCACCTTCACCCAGCTGTGGCTTCCTTCACAGCAATTATCACCCATCACATCCAAGACCTTCTCATTATTCCCAACTGAACGTCCAGCATTTGAGGGCAAGGGCTCTTAAGTTCTCTGCAGCTTTCTCTGAACCTGAAAAGGGTTACCAGATGTAAAGATTTAAGAAAACTAACGATGGGATTTGGTTTCTCTTGTGTGAATAAGAAAAATCACTTCTATTCCACACTGCAATGTACTCTCTGAGAGGTCAAATGTTGTCCGGACTGCCCTCTCTGCTGACTAGGGCTCTGGGCCACCTTCCGGCATGTCTGCTCAGGGGAAGGAGGTTCCAGCACCATGCTGCCTCGTTAGGCATACAGGAAGGTTGAGAAGGTCTTCTGTCTCTGTCCCTCAGTTTTGGTTAAAGGGGTTTCGAATGGCTGTGTTGTCTTAGGGAGATATCATCCTAGAGCCTCTATTGGCCTGAGCTCATTTCCGTTTGTCTCACAAAAAAAAACCATTTCCTTTCTGATACAGACCGTGGGGGAGGGGCCCAGACACTGGACTGCTTTCATCTCTGAGGGGATTTGCTATAGAAAGAAAGAGGGTTTTCTGTTTTTTGGTTGCCTTTCTTCACTGTGATAAAAAACAAACAAACAAACAAACAAAAAACCCACTGTGCAAACGCAACTTAGGAAAGAAACTTAGGGATGGTTTTAGCCGTTACAGTCCATCATGGAGAGAAGTCAGAGCAGAAACCGTGGAGGAAGCCCTCTCGCTGACCTATTTGCAGACCCATGCTTTGCTAGCTTTCTTATGCAGCCTCATAGACCACCTGCCCAGAGAATGAATGCTGTGGCCCACTGGGCCTGCCTGCAGCAATTAGTGACCACTACTGTCCCACAGACATGGCCGCAGGTCAATCTGATCCAGGCAGTTCCTCTTGAAGATGACTCTAGGCTGTGTCGAGTTGACAGTTAATACTAACCAGGATACCTACACAGGACTGTAGGTGAACGCACACACAGACAACTGTGCCTCTGTACCTTGGGATGTTCATAGACATTTCGTATTCGCACCCAGGACTCAGCTCTGTGTCTCTTCCTCCTGCGTCTTCTCACAAAGCATCTTGAGGAGGAGACATTTGTTGGGGCTCATCGTGTCAGCGGAGCTTCATTTATCATTGTGGGGAAGGAACAAAGGAGCTCATCTCATAGGATTACGTGGCTGAGACTCAGCACATCATGGCGGACCAGGAAGTAGAAAACAGGACTGGCAAACGGGGGCCTTCAAAGGCCTTCTCTCATTGGCCAGTTTCTTCCAACTCCACTCCATCCTCTAAAGGTTCTAGAGCCTCCCAAAACAGCGCCACCTGCTGTGGAATCAAACATTCAACCAAGCGGAACACAGATTCAGGCCAGAGCCTGCTCCTCACCATGGGTGCTTAATTAATTTTGAAAGAAAGAAACCACCTTCCAGATCAGATGTCGCTCAACAGACTAAGCAGATAAAGCAGTGGAGACATCATCGGATGGTGAAGAACTGGCTGCTTTGGCAAGCTTGCTAGCCAGCCAGAATTACAGGAGTCAGGCTGAAGGCCATGTGTAAAGAAGAACTAAGAAACCACCCACAGAGGCATCATTCTTCAGGCCCAGCCTCCTCCTCAAAAGAATTAAATTTAAAAAATCCCACTCCACTTTCAGGCAGGGCAGCCTCCAGGCCTGGAGTTGTTCAAGCCTGTGTCTCTGCCTCTATAGGTGTGCTGCCTCAGTCCACAGAAGTGCCACTGTCTCGGGCTCTATAGGTGTGCTGCAGGCTGGGCTCTCTATAGCAGCAGGCAGTCCAAGTGCAGAGACCAGGGACATTTCAAACAGATTTCTACAGGAAAAGAAAAAGAACTCCGGTTCTTTGTAAGAAACTGGAAAAGAATTTAAGAAATGGAAATCCAGAGATTAAGCACCTGCTCTCTGCACACACGGATGCTCTCCTCCCATCTTTGTGTGTAGGAGAAAATAGTTTTAAATGCGTTGGATAATTCTAACAATTGTTAAATACTCTTTTCTGCCTACTATCCTGTTGGGGATAATTCCAGGTCATTAATCTGTCCTTACCGTTTTGCTTTTCCTTAGGGTCACCTTGCACTTTAACATATAAGCATACCTTTTGTGCAATAATGCGGGTACCATTTACCACTCAGAACACTTCTGTTTTCATTATCATTTCATTATCAGTTTGCATAGAAACATCACTGATGCCTCTCTAAAAAAATAAAACAATAAAAATGAAACCATGTGATTAAACTATACTGATATTTTTAAGACTTTAAATTTTGGTGAGCTGTACTGCAACCCAAAGAATCTGAAATAGGCTCTTTTCCAAAGGTGGTTTAGACCTAAGGTTGCTCTTGATCCCTCAGACACTGGTGTGGTGGAGCGAACCTGTGCTCCCAGAGACTCCAAGGGCAGCATGTGCAGGAGCCAGCACTAGCACCCCAGGCCCTTCTGGGCTGTGTTTACTCCATTCTACAGCTGGGCTAGCTGAATCATGTGGTGGTCAGGTGATGAGCGTGGGGTCATGCTGCCAGGGGTGACTCAGCCAAACTCACTCCAGATCCTGAACCTTGCTGGGATCACAAGGCCAAGAGCACTCCCTTCCCTGAGGCCCAATATTCCCCGTAATTAGAAGAGGCTGATTACACTTGAGCATGTGGGTATGAAGGGTTTGTGATGCACGGTTTAACCTTGTGACTCTGTTAACTGTGCAGCTCTGTGCTCTCTGCCTTCTCTTCCTTGTTAGAACCAGAGAATGACTTGTGCTCAAACTGGAGCCTGTATGCTCCGACAGCTTCCCGAATGGCAGCGTTTGTGGAGAAACTTGGGGTGCATGTGTCCATCTGAAACTCTCAGACTCAGAGACAGGAGGACTCCCATGTGGACCGGTGCACCAGATTTGGTGCATGTGACTCATTGCCACTCTTACATATAAGCCAAGCCTGTTAAGTCCAGAAAACCCTGGTCAGTGTAAGCAGATCTGGGTGATAAATATTGACCATGCTTCCACAGCTGCTTGTCTCTGGGATGCTCTCTGCGTCAAAGTCTCTTGTGGACATTGTGCCTTTATTATGGTTCAGGGATGAAAGCCCTCAGAGGTGCATGAGTTTGCACACTTGGTCCCCAGGTGGTGGCACTATTTTGGAAGAAGCTTGTGGGAACTTTGAGAAATAAAGTCTCATTGGAGGAAAGGGAGCTCAGGGATCAGGCCTTAGAACATTATAGCCTGGCTATATCCAGTCCTGTTCTGCATTCCTGGTCTACCACAATGTGAGACGTCTCTGTCTCATGCTCTGTACTGTGAGCTCCTCCATGCCTTCTCCATAGTGATGGACTGAAACCTGCTGAAGCCACAAGGCATAAATTTTCCTATCTTAAAGTGTTTTTGTAAGGTTTTAGTGGTAAATGTGGCCCTTGAGGTTGACAACCAGGCCTTGCTTCCTACTCTGTCTCGGCTTCCTGATCCACCCAGATGTGAGCAGGCAGCTGTATACTTCTGCTGCCATAGCCACAAGATCCTCCCTTTGCTGTGTTTGTACCCCTCCCCTCTTCAGTTGTTCCTTGTCAGGTATTTCATCACAATGATGAGAAAAGTAACACAAACAACTTTGTTCTTATACATAGCCAGCCATAGACAGTAGGAATTAGCCCAGTGTCCCCTTAAGTCCCAAGGTGACTTCAAGTACTTAAGAGCAAATGGAAGAACACCCAAGTTCCTCATAGAGAAGTGACTCCTGATTATCTCACTAAGAGGACACATCAGTCACATCTTTGTCAGACATTTATGGATGAGCTAAATACACACAAACTAAACACATTAGCTCCCTAGGAGACTCAATGCACAGATGCCAGCTTTTAGTAGCATGTGAAAACACACACATGTAGCCTGATGAAACTCACTGGGGTTTCAGGCCAGGAATTCCACTCAGTACCCATTTCAAGAGAAAGCCTCTGGCTTTAGCTGAAGCGTGTTAGAGGAATTGATTGTGGGGGGATGGTGGCTTTGGAATAGCAAGGAAGTTGGAGTGAGGGGATGGGAGAGTGGAAGGATGGTGGCACTTGGCTTCTGTAACAACATGGACAGTTTTGCTGGACTCAGAGCAAAGCAACGATGATGGCCATCTGTCTAGAGACCCAGTACTTCGGACACTCTGAAGGTCGGTGGACTTGAGAGCAGTACACAGATAACAGGTTTTGTTTGTTTGTTTGTTTGGTTGGTTTGGTTTGGTTTTGGTTTGGTTTTTTTTTTTTTGTTTTTGTTTTTTTTTGTTTTGTTTTGTTTTTCAAGACAGGGCTTCTCTGTGTAGCCCTTGGCTGTCCTGGAACTCACTCTGTAAACAAGGCTGGCCTTGAACTCAGAAATCCACCTGCCTCTACCTCCCAAGTGCTGGGATTAAAGGCATGCGCCACCACTGCCCAGCCAGAGATAACACTGTTAGACATGTGAGTCTTGACGAGTCATGTCTTCAAGGAGAGGACTGAGGATGTGTTGAATAAAGACACCAGGAGGGAGAAGGGGACAGCTAGACTCATGAGTTTCCATGGGAGAATGTCAGGGGCAACGATGAACATTGGGTTGGGAGAACTGACAATGGACTGGAGGGAGAACATGAATTTATGCCAGGCTATTAACTCATTTGTTGAACCATCCTTGCATTCCAGGGGAAACCCTCCTTAGTCATGGAATATGGTAACAGGCTGTTGATGAGGAATTTATTTTCACCAAGCATGTCAGCCTTTAGTTTCCTTTCTTAAATTGTCTTCATGAAGCACCGACACCAGGATAATGCTGGCCTGATAAAGTGAATTTGGAAGTGTTTCCTCCTCATCCACTTTTGTGGGGAGACTTGGAGAGCAATTGTCATCAGATTTTCAAGGGTATGGCAGAACCCAGCAATAAAACCACTTGGTTCTGGCTTTTGTCTGTTGAGAGGCTTCTGATGAGTGGTAAGAAACATGCTCAAGGACTCTGGTTCTTCATGTGTCTGGTAGGTCATGCCTCTAGGAATGTGTGTGTTCTGAGGTCTCCTGTTTGCCTGTTATTGTTCCCATCACCTGTGTTATTTCTCTGTCATTGTTGACTATTTGCTCTCTCATTTATTTTTTCTTAGCTTATCAGTTGTTAATAAACTGGTTTATTACTTATTAAGAATCCATTTGAGGACTGGAGAGATGGCTCAGCAGTTAAGAGCACTAACTGTTCTTCCAGAGGTCCTGAGTTCAATTCCCAGCAACCACATGGTGGCTCACAACCATCTGTAATGGAATCCAATGTCCTCTTCTGGTGTGTCTGAAGACAGCTACAGTGTACTCACATACATAAATCAAATATATCTTTTTTTAAAAAAAGAATACATTTGCTGGGCTAGAGAGATGTCTCAGAAGTAAGTATTTGCTACTGTCACAGAAGACCTGCGTACAGTTCCTTACCCCCATGTTGGGAGGCTCACAAATGCCTGTAACTCCAGCTACAGAGCATCTCATGCCCTCTCATGGCCTCTGAGAGCAATATGCACATTCATAAAATAATTCATAGTCATTAAAAAATTAAAGATTTTTTTTTTTTACTTTATATGTTTGAGTGGTTTGCATGCATTTATGAATGCATAGTATGTGTGTCATCGGTGCCAAGAAGGTTAGAAAAAGGTATAGAATTCCCTAGAACTGGAGTTAGGGATGGTTATGAGCCATAATGTCAGAGCCAGGAACTGAACCCAAGTCAACTCAGTTGCATTGTTTTCTGTTTTCTATTCTCTGTGCTAATTTCTATTTTAATGTTTGCCGTTTCTTTACATCTGCTAATTCTGGGCTTCCTGCTTTTCACCCTAGGTTCTCTAAGTTGTAGCAATAGGTGATTTAATATCAAGAATCTGCCAACTGCTTTCCAAAGTTGCTGTACCATTTTGACCTTCTACTGAGAGAGAGCTGTTTGTTCCACAATCTCACCAACAGCAGGGACATCTAGGCCCTTCTCCTGTCACTGTTCTATTGTGTAGGAGGTGACATAGCTATGTCTGTAGCTCCCATTTCCCCCTTGAAAAGCACGGTTTAACATCTTAGTGGCCATGCACATGCCTCTTGTGTGAACAGCTGTGTATACTTTGCTTTTATTCGTGGCTTTTGACTCTTTGTTGAATTTTGATTTTTTTTCACACTCTGGATATAAAGTCTTTTTCAGATATGATGACACATTTATTGTGCTTTTGGTTGTTCCCCAGAGTGTCATTTGCCTTTGGTTTTTGTCTTTGAATGAAAAATGCTTTTAATTTTATAAAATTTAAATTATACATTTTTTTTGCAGTTAACAGAATTGTATTTGTGTGCAAGAAGGGTCACATAGGTATCTATTTGTTGTTTAAACTTTAAATAGCTTGAGTTTATAGTTAGTCACTTCATAAATGGTTAAGAATAGGGAATAAAGACAAACATAAGTCCTAACTACCAAGCAGCTGGCTTGTTTGATTTGTTTTGTCTGTTTAAGATAGAATCTATGTAGCCCAGGCTGGTCTAGAACCCATCATGGTGTAGCCTGAGTTGACTTCAAACTCATAGCAATCCTCCTGCCATAGACTCCCAAGTGTGTGCTTACTGGGAGTATAGTCATATGCTACTATACCCAGCTAAAATAGCTATTCTTAAACCCTGATAGCTCCAGGTTCAGTGAAGTGTTGTAGTGCTCCTCACACCCCAGAGCAGAAGATGGTGGGATCCAACTCACCTGCTAAATGTGTTCTGCATATACAGTCTAGAAGTGGAGTCCAGAGTTTCTCCCACCTGCTGACTCTTGACAGAATGAAACCAGGCCCTCAGTTTCCTCAGAGTACTGCTCCTTCATGGCCGGGCTATAGGTTGATAAGTTTTGAAAGAGTAAATAACTTTCCTGATATTATTTGGAAGCAAAATTGAGTCTCAGTTCTGGGAACATAGAAAAGATAGGTCTTCTAATTCTTTTATGTTGGAAAAATGAAAAGCATTGTCTTCGTGTGGCCTTGCAAATGCATAAATGGATTAAGGAAAGATACTGAAAAGGATGTCACAAGATCCACTGCCATTGACACCCTCAAGCCTACCTGGGCTTGAATGGGTTTTCTTTGACTTGCCACAGATTAATTCCTTCCTAAGGTTCAGAAAGGGGTGTTTGTTTTTTCCTTGATTGACCTCAGATGCTATCCTTTCTGGTTATTGTAAGCACAACACAGTGAAAACATCTAATGCAGGGCCTTGCATTATCTCTCAAGGTACAGTCGTTAGATGTATCACAAGTCTGCATTGGATACCCAAAGTTTCTATTTACTTTTATTTTATTTTCTGACAAGGTAGCTATTTAAACAAGAGCATTGCAATGAGTGGGCAGCAGGCTGCTGGCACTTATTTCAAAGGCATTTTTTTTTTGTCTTTCTTGTTATTAAGCAAGGATGGCAGTAGCAATATGCCAGAAAGAGTCATTTTTAGGAAGGGAAGGTTATACCAAAGAAAGAAGGAACTAGGAAAGGCAGATGGTATGTCCCAAAGTGTTCTACAGCTTCTGGGTGGTGCTTCACATCTTAAGTAGAGTTTCACATTGAGGAGCCAGGGTGTGCCAAATTGATTGGTACAACCTTGAGTGTTTCAGGAATCTACAGGGGGGAAAAATGAGTATCTTGATGTGTCAGCTCATACCTGTAATCCCAGCACCTGGGAGACTGACATATGATGATTATTGTGAGTTATAGGCCAGGCTGGGCTACATAGTGAGTTCCCAAACAGTCTGAGGTAGAAGGAGACTCAAAAAAGTGTTAAATTGTGGTGTCTCATATCTGTAATCTCAGCACTAGGAAAATGGATGCAGGAGGATCAGAAGTTCAATGTCTTTCAGCTACTCATAGAGTTTATGGACAGCATGGGAACTTATGACCTTAAATCAGAAAATGAATGGATAGATAGACAGATGATAGATACACAGACATGGATAGACACAGATAGATGATAAATAAATAGAAATAGAGAGATAGAAATAGATGATAAATATAAAAATATAGATAGATAGATGACAGGAGGTAGATAGACAAATAGAGAATATATAGATGATTGATAGATGATAGATAGGCACACAGACACAGATAGATGACAAATAAATATACATAGATAATAGATGGATAGATAGACAGATAGATAGATGATAGTAGGTAGATGAATAGATAGATGTTTGATGATTGATACATTGATAATAGATAGATAGATAGATAGATAGATAGATAGACAGACAGATATAGATAGGTAGATAGATAGGCAGGCAGGCAGGCAGTTAGTAGAATCTATGGATAGAACAGGGAAATTGGTTATCAGAATGAGACCTATCAGTGTCCATGAGTCCCCTCCTGCACTACTCAGCAGTTGGACAGGGTGAAACTAATTGACTAAAGCCTGACCGATAGAAAGAGCTCAAGGTTTGGGGTCTTTAAGTCTCCATTTAGCACTTGTCTAAGGCTGTTACTGTGGAGATGAAAGGGCCTCCTTGTTCCGATGAGTCAGTTATTCCAGTAGAAAATAGTAAATGTGATATCAAACCCTACACCAGACTCTGAGGTCTCCAGCTATCCTGAATGTTCCTATTCTTAAAACTAGTATTATATTTTCTTAATGTTTTCTTTCCCACAGCCTTGGCGTAAGAAACTAGATTCACAAGCCAGGAAGTAGGAGGAAAGGGATGGATATGTATCACATAATTTCAGCAATAATGACTTTGCTGAGCTGAAAATTGCCTGTCATGTAACCCCGATTCTTTTCTCTTAGACAAAGTGCCCCATCTTGGCTTTCTAAGGCTTATGTTGCATGTATGTCTTATCCCTCAAACCCAGCAGTTATGCACAGTTACTTGACCATCAGTCTGTAAACACATTGAAAAGATTCAAAGTCTACACAGCACCAACTCACAGCCTGCACTTTCTTCCTTCCCTCCCCCAGAATGCTGTCAAGTATCAGGGGCACAAGGCTGCAGCTTTTTACAGACCCATCTGCTGGGCCAATGTAGAGGTTGTGGTGGGATCATGGTAAGGATCATAATGGCTTGGGAATTTGTAACATTTTAGGTTAAGTACCAAAGAGCAGCTGAGGACAGGTGTTAGAAAATGAAAAGAAAGAGGGGCAGGTCTGGTAAGGCAAATGGTGGAAAGAACATTTCTAAAAACAAGAACAACAAGAAACCTCCTAGTTGGCATGTGTTCACTTCTTATAGAGTGAACCTTTCTTCCAGGTTGCTCATGGATGGACATCATCTGGATGACCACCTACCCAACCTATGGGATACTTCCTTGAAGCTGGTACCCTGAACATACTGTCTCTTGTTAGTGCCTACCCACTTTGAGCACCTGAACAAAATGAAGCCAGTTAACAGCAGGATGGGATCAGCTGCGGCTTCATTTGATGGGCCAGCTTTAAGATTTCAGAGGAGAAATATATTCACATTCTCATCATGTTTGCATCAAGGTGAGGAACACACTGAGAAACACTCTATAGAAGGAAAGACTGTTTTGGGTTCCTGGGTATCTCAAGGCTTAGGCTGTCACAGAAGGGAAGAGGTGTGGACCATCTAACTGACAAGTTATGGGGCTGGGAGGGCAGGATAATATCCCCATGTGACTTTCTCTCATTATGTCCCCTTCCCAAAGTTGCCAGGACAGCTTGTAGGACGTTTGAGATTCATGCAACAACACATGAAGCAGCTATTCACAGACGGCTCACTCTATAGCAGAGTCACAAGGAAGGGCAGTCTGCAGATAAGGAAAGAAGCAGCTGACAGAGGATAAGAGGCGAAGCAGAACAGACAGGCTGGAAAGCAGGAATATGCTTCCCTGGGAATTCACAGCGCAAAGGAAAGTGTAGATCTTGTAGAATCAATAATGCCCAGTAAGCTCTGAAAGACTTCTGAAAACTCACACTGAGAGGGCTTTTCACCTTGTGAGGTTTCCCTGGGTTTCATAGGGAGAGAAGAGACAGATGAGAGAGAGGCAACCATAAGAAATACAGCAGGAAAATCAGATGAACAGATAAAGAATAAAGGTATAATATTGCACATGCACAGACCAAAATACACATCCTAATTGTTCAGGTCCCAGGTGTTCCCAACCAAGACCATAAGAGGTCTGCCTAGTCTGAGAGGTTAGCCATCTTTGACGTCACTCAGATGACCTGGACCTTTGCAGCTGAGAGACTGTGTACAAGCAAGGAGCCCTCTGGCTGTCACACTCATCTTTCACATGTCTATTACCCAGCTGTCTGTCACCTTTCCACACAGTTCATGACTGACCCTCTGCAGGAGTTACTAACCATCTGAATACTGTTACCGTGAGAGCTACGATTCCCCCCATGTGCCTCAGAGGCTGAGTGTAGCACACCCTCAAGCTCACCATCTTCTACCAGCATACCGTGTCATTCCTGATGGTGACTGGTTAACCACAAAGCCAGCACCTTCTGCTAGGGGCATCTATCTGTCACCTACTTTCCCAGCTAACAGTGAATTGGGCTTACACTGTTTGCTCCACACATCCCAAGGCTGGCTTCTCTGGAAGAGCATACTAGGACAAATTTGGGGTATGGTATATTCATTATAAAGGCCCTCCTGTAGGAGGAAAAAGACTTCAGTTAGACAAGGAAGGCTGATGGGGTAGCAGAGGTAAAGGTGTTACCAGTGACCTTGCAGCTGCCTGAAGCCCAGGACTCTAGAAGCACTTTTCTCAGTTATGGACATGGCTACTGTTGTAAGATACAGGCAAGATGACCCCCTACAGCAAAGAAAGATTCTGAAAAGGATGAAAGTTGGTGTGTGTGTGTGGGGGGGGGCTGTTAGCTGATCACACACTGTCCACAACTGGGCACCAAATCATTTCTTCAAATGAAATTGGAAAGATGTTTAATGATAAATGAAAAATGGATGGATGCATGGATAGATGATAGAGAGTAGATAGGTCATTGATAGGTGTATAATAGCAAGATAGATAGATTGTGTGTGTGTGTGTGTATTATGTATATATATGTATATAATATATGATAGGTAGAGTAGGTAGAGAGACAGAAGCATGAGAGACATGTTACAGATTACAGCTTGATGATTGTAGGTAATATCTAAATGAAAGACAGTTTGATAAGTTGATAGAGCATACTTGGGCAGATGGATGACTATGAGCTAGGTAGCTAGGAAGATGATAGATAGTTGATAGTGATGTGATAGATGAGTAGATGAAAGATACATAGATGAGAGATAGATGATGACAGATAAATAGATGATAGATAAATGGATAGATAGATGATAGATGGATGATAGATGGATGCATAGATGATAGGTAGATAGATAACAGATAGGTAGGTAGGTAGATGATAGCTAGATAATAGATAGCTGATAGATGTGTGGATACATAGATCAACAGATGGATGGGAAGATAGATAGATGGCTAGTTTGTAGATGCATGGTGTATACATAATAGGTAGACAGATTACAGCTATATACATAAAATAGATGGCAGGACAGACATAAATTATAGATAGATTGATGGTAGATAGATAATAGACAAACACATGATATATAAATGGATAATAAAGAGATTGATGACAGGTACATAATGGATAATAGTAGATGATAGATAGATAGATAGATAGATAGATAGCTAGCAGATAGTAGATAGATAGTAGGTCAATAAATGATAAAGGATAAACAGTAGATGTCAAAGTTATGCCTAGCTATATGTATGTATGTGCATAAACACATACAGAGAATGGAAACAAGGAAGAGGGTAAAGAAGAAGGCTGGTTATACATTAGTCTTAATATTTTATATGAATCAATAAGACGCAGGGAATTTTCAAAGCCCATGCATTATATGGGTGGTGTTCTAAAGGATATGGAGTATTCAGAAATGTCACCCAGGAGAAAAGTTTGCAGTCTTGTGACAATATCATCATCCCACTACTGCAGATCAGGGCAGATTTGCAGAAAACAAATCCTACCAAACTCTGAGTTTATCCTAACATCAAGGTCATTTCTAGAGAAAGCAGCAGGAATAGAAGAGGGTTTGGGGTTGACAGCAGGGCAGAAGCAAGGATGATGGAGCAGTGATATCATAGCTGACCAAGACAAAGCAAGGATGATGGAGCAGTGATGTCATAGCTGACCAAGACAAAGCAAGGATGATGGAGCAGTGATGTCATAGCTGACCAAGGAAAGGCAAGGATGATGGAGCAGTGATGCCATAGTTTTGACCAAGGAGAAGCAAGGATGATGGAGCAGTGATGTCATAGCTGACCAAGGACCATGCAGTTGCCATGAGTGACTGCAGAGAGAATGATATGCAATCTGAGACAGTATAAGGGTGTAGTATTTTGCAGTTCTTATGCATGTGTGGAAGTAGCAGTAGAAAAGGGGTTAGCAAGAGGAACAGGAAAGCCCACTTAAGAGCTTGCCTGGGAAACGGCCTATGAAGAGACTCAGAGCGGAGCTATGGGGACAGGAAGTTAGCAGAGAGTAATAATGAAGGCTGCATAGAAGGTTTGGTGACACCTTCAGAGAGCAGACTTGAAGTTCCACGAACAGCAAGTCACCAGAGGCTATGGTACAGCCACTAGGAACCTAGAATCTGAAGAGTCTAAAACCAGTCTCTTCCCAGAGAAAAGCCCCCACTTTCCCAAGCACAGGGAAACAAGGTCTGTGTTTTAGTGACAGGTGTTGTTTTAAATTGCTAAAACATGTTGAAATGTGTGCCCTGGCAGATGGAGGGTCAGAACAATTGTTAAAAACAGACATCAAATGGCCTCTTCCTCTTTCACTTTCTGCCACAGTGTCTGTCAGGCAAGGAACAGGATTCATTAATAAATTTAGCACCAGAGGCCTGACTCATTCAGAAACTTTTAGCCACCACCTCACCCTGTCTTACTATGCTTTAGCAGATGCTATTCCCCAGCTGAAGCCATCAGAAGGATGCCTTACTCGGGGGTAATGGCCTTTATAGTGTGTACAGAAGTATACCACTAGCATGTATTCCCACTTTAGAGATTTTTCAGCTTAGCTCAGTGTCACTTTAGAACAAACATTGAACACAGCAGGTATGGACTGGTCCTTCTGATCACCCAGAGCAGCACAATGTCTATATAAAAACACTGAGTTCAGGGCAGATGACATTGTGGTGCCTGCTCCCATGACCTCATAGAAACAGAGGCTACTAAACATGAGAAGTGACCACATGTCCATCGGTGGGCAACATGAGCCCAAGAATCATTTCTTATTCACTATGTCTTACTCTCCCAGCACAGAGCTTGGTAACAGGTATTCAAAGCAGACGTTTATTGATGAATAAATGAATATCTTGCTTGTTTTTGTTTCAAAACAATGTCTTGCATATCCCAGACTGGCTCTGAGCTGGCTATGTAGTTGAGGCTGGTCTTGAACTCCTGATCCCTCAGCCTCTACCTTACCAGTGCCACTATTACAAGCATGAGCTACTAAGCCCAGGAGTGAATGAACATCTTAAGTACATTTTTTTTTCTGTGTGATATCACTGCCTTTCCTGGGAAGAATATAATAAAATGTATATGTCTGACAATGAGACATATTCAAATGCAGGTCTCAAGGAAAAAGACCTCATAGGCCAGAATCTGTCTCTTGACCTTAGGCTTCTGTCTGGTATGTGATGCTAATGCTCTGTAGTTCAAGGAGCACAGCATGATCCCAGGTTCCAGATCTTTGTCTTCCTAGGGTTTTGTCTTTATGTGCTTAAAGCCTGAACCTCAGAAGCTGCAGCTGCACCTTTGGGGTGCTGATCAAGGTAAACATTGTGAGGGGTGAGGAATGGCTCAATTGGAAGAGTGCTTGCTGGCCAAACATGAGGACCCAGGTTCAATCCAAAGAACCCTTGCAAATCAGCACATGGGCACAGTGGTGGTGTAAATTTGTAATACAAGCACTGGGAAGACCCAGACAGAAGGACCCCTGGAGTTCACTGGCCAGCCAGCCTTGCCTACTTGCAGAGTTCAAAGTCATTGAGAGACTGTTTCAAACATTAAAAAATGTAATCAAACAAACAATGTGAATAGTGACTGAGGAACAAGACCTGAGATTGTCTTTTATCTCCACATGCACGTTCATGCATGTACATCTGCACACACACACACACACACACACACACACACACACACACACAAAGGATGTAGCTGGATCTTAGAAACACTGAATTCAGTCAACCACCAGCTCCAGTTATAAGACAGTTATATGCCAATCACAAAATGTAAGTACCCTATAAGGTCTTCACAACTTACCCAAGAGAAAAAGAAATGAAGGATGACAAACGACAAGATAAGATAATAGATAATTATTTCAGGGCAGCATTCATCTCCCTGCTTCCTAATGCCTATCAGACCCTAACTTCTTGAGTGAAAGAGGGAGGGGTGCTCTCTCTACAGGGGCAGTGTGGTCCCAGTTGCTCTAAGGTCATTCATTCCCTTTGCCACGGTTAAGATCCCTGTGTAGTCACTGCCTGGGGTGCATGTTCCCACCCTCTGCTGTTAGGTGTAGACAAAGGGGAATGTAGCCATTGGCAGTTACTTTAGGACCATGAGAAACCAGACAGACACTGGAAGCAACTGAGAAGCAAGGCTTTCTTTCCAAGGACGTTTTTAAGTCCCCAGATCACTGCCGGAGCCTGTCCTGACTCAGGACTTCATGCTCCATGAGAATACACTTCCTCATTGCATAAGCCAGCTGGGTGGAGGGTAGGTCTCCAGTAGAATTGCAAGGAGACAGTGACCATCTGCCAAATACGTGGGCAGATAATAATTACTGTGAGAGTTCAAAATGGGAAGAGTTCACATCAGGCAAGAGTGGCCAGAACAGCTTGAGACACGAGGATAAGACTTTGCACGACCACAGAGAACAGGAAAAAAAGACATCCCAGACAAAAGCCAGACAGGGCTGTAGTCTGAGAAACAAAAGCTGCACAGAGAGTGCCAAGCTGTGGGGAGAAGGTCAGAGCAGATAAAAGAAGACCTGGGATCACAAAGGCACCTGGGCAGGTCCTGCTTAGGTAGTACACCCACGAAAGGTCAAGGAGGCTCTTGTCGATTTGACTTTTTGGTTTTTTTAAGGTTAACTTTTTTAGTTAATGTAATTTATTATTATATTATATAAGAGTAATATTATTATTATTGTGGAGGAGCACATGGCATGGCACATGTGTGGAGTTTAAAGGGTAATCTTGTGAAGTCTCTTCTGCTCCTCAACTTTATGTGGGTTCCAGGGATCAAACTCAGGTGACCAGGTGAGTAGCCAGTGCCTTTACCTGCTGAGACATTGCATGGGGCCACACAATAAAAAATTTTAAACAAGAAACTTATATCTCCTTGTCTGGGTATTAGAGTTTCCCTGCAAGCTAATCTCACATACACTTACACACACAAATAGATAAACAAAGACACAGACAGACAGACACACACACAGATAAAAACACATACAAAAAGATAGACCGACAGACACATAAAGAGAGAGAAACACACACACAAGCAAGCACACAGACATAGACACAAACACACACACAAAAATAGACAGACACAGGAACAGACATATACAGAAACACACAGATAGACATATGCAGACACATACAGATAGACACACAGACACAGAGACAGATAAACAGATGTACACAGAGACACACAGACATATACCACACACAGAGACAGACAGATACACACACAGAGATAGACACACATGGAGAGACAAACACACACACACACATGGACACACATACAGAGACAGACACACAGAGACATACATAAAGAGAGATACAGACAGACACACAGATGCAGCCATACACACAGAGACACATACAGACACACAGAGACAGACGTATAGACACAGACATACACACAGATACAGACATACACACAGTCACACAAAGACACAAAGATACAGACATATATGCAGTCACACACTGACACAGACATACAGAGAGACAGACATACACACAGTCACACACAGACACACATATATAGACACACACAGTCACACACAGAGATACAGACATACACACTGACACAGACATACATACAGTCACACACACACACACAGAGGTATTGAATACTACTGGGTATTTGAAATGAAGGGCTCTCAGCTCTCATCTCTGGCTGTTCACCTGGACCTACATGCACTTCAATCTCCTCTTTCCAGCTTCACACTCAGGACTCTGGTCCTGGTTCCTCCCATGTCTTCTGCAGATTTGCTATTATCTGGTTCATCACATGACTTGGTTCTTGCTCCCTGTCTCTCATGGACTCTGTATTCACATTTCTCAGCCAGCGAGCCCACTACTTTATAGTTAAGTAGTTTTCTGCCTCTCTCGGGCACTCAGACAGCAATGCTGGAGCAGTTGTGATGGAGCCATGCGCTTGCCCCAGGGGATTGTGGATGAAGTCAGGAAGACTTGTCAGAATCAAAGTTGCAAACTACCTGATAGAAAAATAGGTAAATAACTAATCAGCATGAAATGGGTCTCCAGTTCCACAAAATTATGAGACCATAGTTCAAGGAACTAAAGAAGTGTCATAGCAAAAACTATAATTCAAGGACCTATTATTGGTGGGAATGTGGAAGAGTATCTTTTCACACAGTTGGAAAGTTGAGGACATAATTACTTTAATTAATGAAGGCAAAAACACCACTGTTTTGTCAATTAAAAATACAGGTCTAAGGAGATAGCTCAGGGAGTCTCACACTAGTCTTTATGCTTACACACACTTATTTCGAAGCAGTTTTCAGAAGCTAGTAACATTATCAAATGCTGTTAAGAGAGGGATACTGGCCTGGCTTGGGATGTTGACTCTCAGTTCTGTATGGCTTTGAGAAAGCCAACGACTTTGCTCACTCTCTTTCATCAGCTGCATAATGGATACTCTCAATTGCCAACTCGATTGGATTAGGAAGCATTTAAGCCACTTGAGCTGTTCTCTGAGAGTGTTTTGAGAAAGTATCGGCTGAGATGGGAAGATGTGCCTCTAAGTTGAGAGATAGCATCCCATGGGCCAGGATCCCAGAGGGAAATGGTTGGGGAAGAGAAAGACAGGTGAGCCTCAGAGTTCATCTCTCTTCTTCAGGACTGTGGGTACAATGTTGACTGTCCACCCTCTGCTGTCATGCCTGCTCTGAAATGATTCTCTCAGATCATGAACCTAAATAAGCCCATCCTCCCTTATGCTACTTCTTATCTATGATATCAATAAGAAAAGTAATAAAAACCACCAGGTTCAAGGGAAAACTCCAATAACTACAAAGAGAATGTAAAAATCCATGCAAGAGAAATATGGTGCTTAAAAGTTGGTTTGGAGACAGGATGCTATTGGGAGAACCTCCTTGGTGACATTACACTCCCCTATTCTGACACCTCTACTTCCACAAACATCTCTGGTTGACTAACTTCTTGTCTCTTTGTCTACTGGTCTTGTTCTCCAGGAGTTCTTTCATTCCAGTGTAAACTCTGCCTCCTTCTGTGAAGTCCCCTTATCTATTGCTGATGCCATTTTATTTTTTTAAAACTTCACAAAATCCACTAATAATGGGTTCGGATCTCATGAATCACAGAAAATGCAGCTCATTTAGGACAGTTAAGGGAAGCAAACAATTCTCTCTCTCAATTCCAGTCAATTTCATTTCTGCAAAGATTTTCTTCCCAGTGAACACAGAAATCCCCTCCACTTCCCCTGCTCTAACTGACTGGTGATTCTGTCTCAAGAATAAGACAAGAATTTGTTGGCTGCTCTACTTTTAGCCAAATGGGACTCCCTGTGGACACCCTCCTGGCTGGAGTGAGCTTCTAGCTTGCTTGAGATCTAGGTCAGCAAGGAGTCCCTTCTGCCTTTGGCCTCATGTGTGCTCTTTGAAACCTCCCAGACATATGCCTGTGTTGCCCATGTTTCTGCATAGATGCATAGTTTCTTAGTATGTTGCATCTCCTTCTGCAGGCTTAGTGTGTATTAACAATCTGCCACTACCCAGTCCAGCCCAGCCCAGCCCAGCCCATACCAGCATTCTCCTCCATATTGCCCCTTCCCTCAGTGCAAGTTCTGCCCCTAAAATATCTTTCAAACATCTCAGACCTCTCTTCTTTTCCATCTTCCTCTCTAACCCTCCTGGGTCCTGATTCTCCTCTTCTGTGCCTATGACCAGCTGGGGGAGAATGGAGTAGTCTGGCCTTAAAATGAGGACCATAAACTTTGGATGGGTTCATGGCATAGCCTCTCACTAACAGCCCACTGCTGCTCTCAGAGTTGGCTTCTGCTATTTTGGCTGCTTGCCTTCACACTTGTAGAATGTCCATCCTACAGGGTTTGGATACCTGTATCCTGACACCCCCATCTAGCCCTCGCACCCAGGGTTGGCTCTGTGGTCTTCACACCTCCTTTCATCCCCTTCTATTTCTTTCCAGACAGAATGTTTCTCTCTGCTCTCACTCCTCTTTGCTGTGACCTATTCCTTGGAAACCAACCTTTCCAGCCCCCCAGGACCCAGAGCTGTAGGACAGGAAGCGCAGCTTTCCCAAGTGAGTCTTGGGAAGCTATGGTCATCAGGGTCACTCATAATCCCACCCCTTGCTTCCCAGACTCATTTATTCTGCCTCTCTGGGGGCAAGCCCAGCTCAGTGCTCACTGACTGATGGCAGCCATTCCCAATGAGGCCTTTTCAAGAAAATGAAATTCTGATGCCCCAAGGTATCCGCTGTAGTAGTGATCTAATAGCAATCCCTCCGGATAGTTGAGGATGGTATTAGCTATGGGTCATCCTTGGGAAGATGGAGATAGTCACCCCAATCGTTATCAGTATGGCTTAAATCTCTCAACGGATCCTGACAGCAAGGATGCTCTGTATCCTACAGGACAGCATCCTATCTGTGTTGGGTAAAATTTTGAAGTGGGTTCTTTTCTTTAAAGCACCACTTCATCATTGCCAGGCTAATGCTTCTTGCTGGCCTACTGTGTGATACCATGTTCATGTGCCCACTACTGTATCTCCTTTAGTGTTAACCAGTTACTCCCTAACTCTAGGGTACTTTAGGACTACTGGAGACAGGAAGTTTTGGGTCTGCCTCAAAGTTTCATTTAGTAGATCTGGAGTAAAACCCAAGAATGGTACACCTAAGTTCTTAAGTGAGGTCCATTTGAGTTTCTTGACCCAGTGTATTATTTCACAAGATCTTAAAGCCTATGGCTCAGATCAAATATACTATGAATCTTTGCATAGTAGTGCAGCTCAAGGGCATATAGGGAGAAAAGACAAATCTTCAGCCTAAAAGCATAATAGCTCCCTTTCAGGTGGAAGGCTGGTGTTAGCAGCTTTCTATCACATAGCTAGCTGGCTGTATGAAATGGGATCTTATTGAGGTCTTGATATTGGTGTCTGTTGATAGTAGATTGAACATTTAGCCTTGGGAAGATGTAAATCATACTTGGTGAGTAGAGATTATGAATAGTCTCAGTCACATTGCATAAATACTCATGTTTTACACGTAAACATTTATTGGGCTGGCATTGGTGTGGCCATTGTTGTGCTAATACCAACCAGCTCAGGCATTCTGGGTACATTTTATTGTTGATGCTCTCTAGTAGGTAAGAACATGGATCTAAATATTTTTACACCTTGTACTCAATTCTGTGATGTCCTGAGTTTCCTAGCCAGAAGTCTACCCTTTCAGGTTTTCTTTTTCCAGGCCCATGATCAAAGAGCCACACTGGCCACTTTCCTCAAAACCATCTATTCTTCCTGCAGACCACTTCCTTCTCTACATGAAGTGGCTGACCAGGGGCAGTCTCCACCCACCGCAAAGTTTTTGCCTGTTGGATGATTTCAATGCCTACTAGGTGTGGGGGTATTGTGTGTACATGTGTTTGTGTGTGCCAATGCAGGTACACACATGCCCCAACATGTGTGTGGAGGTGAGAAGACAAGCTGGGTGTTTGTTTTTACCTTCCACCTTGCTTAAGACAGGGTCCTCTTGTCCACTGCTGTGTGTACCAGGCTAGCTGGCCTCTGAACCTCTGTGAGTCTGCTGTTTCTACCTTCCAACTCACTCCAGGAACTCTGCAATGATGCATTATGGGGCAGTGATCCACTTTTAGCTTATGTTGTATATTGAGTTAGCCCAGTTGTGAATGGAACTCAGTCCATTTCTTGGTCTCTATCACTGGATCATAAGGGATTCTCAAGAAGTCATAGGCACAAATTGAGGGGTGAGGTGTGGTCAGACCACAGTGATAACACGAGAGCCTGAGTCACCAGCTTTGTGGTTTACTTGTCCCTTGGTCCTTGTTTTAGGTCTATCTTAGAAGTTCTGCTTCCATCTCACAGTGGCATGTGGCTAGGTCAGTCGGAGTGTGTGTTTCGTTGAGTATTCAGCCAGGGCCCTGATCTTAAGGAACCGAGTTGGCCACTAGCTCACTTTCTGTCTTATCTCCCCTGTCAGTAGGATTCAGCATGCTGACTTTCGAGTGGTATACAAGTCCCTGATGCGTTTGGCATGGCCTTGCTCTAGAGCCTGAGGGTTCATCTCTGTGATCACCTGACTATTCCTTTTTCAGATACCTAGTGACCACTCTGCTTACCAGAGCTGTCTCTCATATCACAGGGTCTTCTTGTCCAAATAGAGGGGAAGCCTGTATCCTGGTCTGGGCCTGGTACATGGCCCTTCCTTGCTCTGGGCCTTTCTTAGAGCTGAAAGTCTATAAGTGGCTGTTATGTCAGCATTCTCCAGCATAGTCAGAGGTTCCACTCTGCTGTCTGTTGACTGTACCAGTGTGTGGTGGCCACTGATACCCATCGGGATGTCTGTTTGGTTTGCTGTTATTTGCTTTTTGACATTTTGATGTACTAGATGAGGATATGCTGAGACAACCGGCCCTGCATTCTTCAGATTGTTACCGACAGCCTAAATAGACACTCCTCTCCTATAGTAACTCTGTGTGTCATTCTTCTCCATGATGCCTCCCACTCCAAAGTCCAGCAGCACATCAATGTGCATGCTTTGGGAACCATGCTTTGAAATGAAGACGCTTAAAGAGATAGACAGGGTGACAGCTAAGGCATAGGAACAAACTGGGGAAGTGCGTTCCAGAATTCTCCACTTCTCTTCCTGAATACTCTTGCCACCCTAGTCCCATGACGGCAGTCATCAGATGGCTACTTTTCCTGCTTTATTGTCCCACTTGCATAATCCACCCAACACAGCATAATTTTCTTTCCAAATATAACTCAAATGCAAGTCATTCCTCTGTTGAAATCCTCTTGTGTTGGTTGTGGGTGTTTTGTTTTTGCTTTTTGTCAAGTTGCCATAAACCTCGACTATCTGGGAAGAGGGAGCCTTGCCTAAGAATAGGCCTCCATAAGACTGGCTTGTAGGCAAGCCTGTGGGGGTTTGATCTGTTTTTTTGATGGATGTGGGAGAGCTCATCTCATGGTGGACAGGACCACCCTGGGAGGTGGTTCTAGATGGTATACAAAAGCAGGCTGAGCAAGCCACAGGAGTAAGCCAGTAAACAGCTGCTCTGCTTCAGTTCCTGCCTCCAGATTCCTGCCTTGAGTTCTAGCCTTGACTTCCCTCAGTGAGCATTGTGATCTGAAACAAACCTTTTCCTCTTCAAGTTGCTTTTGGTCATGGCATTTGAGTGATAGAATCCTAAGACACCCACTGCTCACAGTTTCCTACGGTGGGTATGTTTCCAAATTCTCTGCCATCTCTATCTGATGTCTCTGGTCAGTGGGAGCATGCAACCACCTGCTCATATCTCAAGAACTAGGAACTATAGAGTGATGCTGACAGTAGGTGGTGGGGCTATGCTCCAGGAGGTCCCACCTCCTACAGGTTAACACCTTCTAGAAGCAACACCACCAAATGGGAACCAAGGATTTGAACCCATGAGTCCAGAGCATAGGCTCTGTATTGCTTGCCCCTGTTTACTTCCAGGTTCTACCTGACACACCCTGTTTACTCAGAGTGATATGACAGGTTTTCTTGTCCCATTGTCTTGAGTTGAAAGTATAGCCTCTCACTGAACACAAGTTTCACGCACACATGAAATGGGGACCACATGTGGTCATGAAACTAATTTCCAGCATCATAGGCCAATGGGCCCCAGATCCAAACCCAGTTTATCAACGCTATCTAGGCAGGAAGTGGACTCCTAGCTCCTTCTCTTTGATCTCAAATCAAGAATTTTTGTTGAACTAAGTGATAAAAGTCAGCACCTGTGTTTTGCTCAGCTTCACCTGTGTCTTCATTCAGCTTTTTAAAATTTCGGACATTCTCTTGAAAAATATCTTCTCCATAAGTGTCTCTGTTCAGTGTTTTTTAGACTCTAAATTCTACCCTTTCTGTTTTCTGTTTATAGTAGCCAGATTTCCTGAGGTCATGCTTGGCTATTAAGGGACCCCAGAACACATAGGCCAATAATTTCTCTGTTTTCATTTTCCTATATGCCAGGGATCTTTCCATCAGAGATATGGGAATATTTACACCTCAAAACATGGTTCCTTCTGATGGAGTCTCAGCCTCACAGCCAGAGTCACACGAGACAGGCAAGCCTGGCCTCTTGGTGCCTTTAAATTTTTCTATGAAAAAAAAATCAAGTTTCTACAAGATTAGGCACATCATCTCCCACTGAGGGGGGGGGTACTCTTTCAGAGGTGAAGGGGAGGGACAACTCTACAAACAGAGACTTTGCATTTGGGATGTAAATAAATAAAATAATTAATTTTTAAAAACTGGAAAAAAAACAAAAAACAAAAAACAACCATCCTGTCTGGGAGTGGTCATGACCTGTATCCCAGCACTGGGAAAGCGAAGTCAGGATGATCTCAGGACTTGAGCAAAGGATGGGTTCTAACAGAGGTCAAGGTCACCTGAGCTGCTGGCTGACACCCTATGCAAAACAACAGAAGTGTTTACAAAACCTACACTGGATAACAAAAACATACAAACAAAAAACTCCAAAAACAAAAGCCCAGGTCCTTCAAATAGTGGAAAGCCAGATCCGTGTCTCTTGCTCTGTACAGCACTCACTGGAAGACCCTAAACTCTGAAACCACAGGAGGAAGGTACAGGGAAGTCACTCCAGCTTTCCAAAAATGACTTGGGCCACACAAAACTGACACATGGGGTTGGATGAAATTCAAAACCCTCTGTACAGAAAAGGAAGTAACCAGGAGTGTCCCGACAGCCTAGACACAGAGAGAACATTCTCTGCTGACTGTGTATCTGACAAGAGGCTAGCCCCTGGGCGTATAAAGAACCCCAAATGTTAAACACCGCAAACCTTGGAATATTCCTACCAGCAAACAGACAAACAAACAGCTCTCAGGAGGAGACATAGAAACCAACAAGAGACATGTGAAGAAAAAATAAAGGATCAAGACTTTTATCCATCAGGAAATAACACCAAGGAATAAACGAAAGGGCACTGGCCAGGTACATTATTCGTTACCTTTTCCATGGTGACTAGAAAGGAATACTCATCTTTGTCAGCAGAAGGGTGTTTGACAGTGTGCTGCCCAATAGAGCCACAGAATCTGCTTTTCATCCTAAGAGCAATTTCAGGCTTTAAGTCAGAAAAACTCTTAATCCTATTAAAGAAATTTACAAGAAGAAGGAGGAGGAGGAGGAGGAGGAGGAGGAGGAGGAGGAGGAGGAGGAGAAGGAGAACAAGAAGAACAAGAAGAAGAAGAAGAAGAAGAAGAAGAAGAAGAAGAACAAGAAGAAGAAGAACAAGAAGAAGAACAAGAACAAGAAGAAGAACAAGAAGAAGAACAAGAAGAACAAGAAGAACAAGAACAAGAAGAAGAACAAGAAGAACGAGGAGGAGGAGGAGGAGGAGGAGGAGGAGGAGGAGGAGGAGGAGGAGGAGGAAATCAGCAGAAGAGAGTGTGAAGCCAGGCTAAATAACACCTCTATCAATCAAAGCCTCAGCAGGGGCTGGTGTGCCTTCCTGTTCCCATGCCAATCCCCCCCCCCATGAAATGGTCTTAGAATTGTAAGATTTCAGAGCCCAGAAAGAGAAAAGAAAGGAAGTTACAAGTTTCCCATCTGTCCAGTTGTGCTGCCTGCCATATTGGCTGTGGGTGAGGCTCCTTCCACAGGATAAGAAGGCTCAGGCTCTATTAGGTAATGCTGGCAGTATTGATCTTCTCCTGACAGGCTCCAAAGAACTTGCTTCTTCTCTTGGGCTTGGAGATGGTGGCTCAGTGGGCAAGAGCACTTGTTCTTCAAGCACAATGACATGAGTTCAAAACCCAGCACCCTCATGAGGATCTGGATGTGACCACACCGTGTCTGTGGCACTGCTACCAGACAGGTGGAGACGGGTCAACTCTGAGAGCTTGCTGGACACTGGCCAGTCAGCCTAGCTAAAACTATGATCTTCTGATTCAGTAAGAGACTCATGTGCATATACCACACACATACCACAGAGAAGGAAAAAAACAAACAAACCACTTGCTTCTCCATGTCTACACATTTGGCTAGACATGAGGGAGGGAGTGAGGGAGTACATTATATAAGGGGGGGGTGACCGTGCCTGTGTGGAGGGAGGGGCACGCTGTGTAGGAGTGACCGTGCCTGTGTGGAGGGAGGGGCACACTGTGTAGGAGTGACCTGCCTGTGTGGAGGGAGGGGCACACTGTGTAGGAGTGACCTGCCTGTGTGGAGGGAGGGGCACACTGTATAGGAGTGGCCATGCCTGTGTGGAGGGAGGGGCACACTGTATAGGAGTGGCCATGCCTGTGTGGAGGGAGGGGCACGCTGTGTAGGAGTGACCATGCTTTTGTACACCTGCATACAGAATCAGAATCAGCTGGCATTTCCCAGGTGCTGCCCTCCTTTGGACTTTGGTTTGTTGTTGCTATTGTTCAAGATTGGGGCTCTCATGGGTCTGAACTCACTGGTTAGGCTGGGCTAGCTGGAGAGTGAGCCCCAGGGATCCAGAGGCCATCATTCTGCCTCCCCATCCCTGTTTTACAAGTGGGTGCTATTACCACTCAGCTTTTCAACATGAGTTCTGGGAGACTGAACTCAGGTCCTCATGCTTGCTAGGCAAGCACTTTACCCACTGGGCCACAGCTTGGACTTCTGACCTCAGCTCTAGGATGTCACTAGCTTTGTTCTTGCTGTCCTGAACTCCAGGACCACATCTATGCATGACACAGCTCTGCTTCTTCTTCCCAACACCCATGACACCCACGAAGGTCTAGATCTTACCCCAGACACTCATTAACACAGGTGTCTGGGGCTTCCCTAGAAATCATGTGGCTTTTGCAGCTCCTACTGGGCAGAGCCTGCTGTGGCCTTCCCAGAAAAGCCTCTCTCCTTTGTCCTTACAGGGCCTGAATTGGCCTAGTTCTGGGAAGCTGCCCAGTGGGAACCAACCTTGTTTGCAGTCCTTGTCTGTGTTTGGCATAGGGGAGCCTTTCCTCAAGGGACAGCCTGTACCTGAGCTGACTCAAGCCAAAAGGGTGGCCTGGCTTTCCTTTTCCAGATCTGTGGTTTGATAGTATTCCCGACCCGACCACAGTTGCCTTGGCAGCCGGCAGTCCCTGAGGCCTGCTGGGAAAATTCCATACACCAATTTGGCACCTGTTCCTGGTAGCAGACAGGCCTGAACTGCTGGGGAAGAATGCAGACATGATCAGTTAGACGCTGAACTGGTTGGGGCAATAGCAGTCCCTGTAGACAAAAAAGAGCCTTCAAAGCTCAGAGAGGGAAATGGCTTCATTTTGCTCCGAGTGAGCAGTAAATCCCTGCCCCCTCACCCCCAAGATGGCCCCAGGATGGCCCCAGTCTGGCAGAATGGTGTGCAGATGATCCCTGGTGGCCTACGTGCCAGCCACAAGGCAAGCTTGAGCACTGCCAGTTCAGCCTCCACAGAGAATCCCTTCTCTGGGGATGAGAGCTGCCGGTCCAAACCCCAGTGAGCTGGAACGCATCCACCCCTGCCCCTTACGTGTAGCTGCAGTGCTCTGTGGCCAGCTAAATCAGGAGAGAAGAGGGTTGGCCTGCCTGTGTGGGAAATGTCGGTCCTTTCTCTGAAATCTGAAGTATAGAAAGCCATGTGACCATACGGGATCTATAGTTCCCAAAATCTCCACTGCCTTAATGCTTGATTCCCTCAGTTCCTTGGGATGCAAATGAGCTTCCATCCTAATGACAGTCTAGCAGAAAATAATACAGATAAACCTTTGACTTCTTTTTTATCCTGCTCATTCCAAGTGGCTGGTTCTGAACGGTGAAAGACAAGAAGCGACAGAAATAACACCCACGACTGTCTTGTTTGCTCTGGGGAAATCTAAGAGGTTAACACTGCTCATCATGCTTTGAAGCATGTGTGTATGTCCCATGCTGGGAGCTGGGAAGCCGACCCAGACTCCTGCAGCTGTGGTGCCCAGCCAAGCCGAGAGGGAAGGGGCAGCAGGAAGTGCAGGCATAAGCTTTGGTAAACCATTGTTGACGTCACAGTTTTATCCACAACTAGAAAACACTGAGAAGCAAAGTAAACCAAACAAAGAGAGGGAATAAAGAGAGAAGCCGGTTTTCTTTACTGGGAGGAGAATGGAGAGGGAAAGGGAGAAGGACTCACAGTGCCCCCAGGCATTCCATGGGAGATGACAGCCACTGCCCTCCCCCAGGTATGCTGAAAGCACCAGCTTCCTGGAACAGAAGGGAGGGCTGGTTCCTAGTTGGTACCTGAGAGATTTCCAGTGCAAGCATCCTGACCAAGGCATGCTGCTGTGAGGAGAAAGGATAGTCAGGAATACACCCAACAATACTACAGACAACCGGAGCGGCCAGGCTTCTGTGTGATCTAAGAGTCCTTGAGCTACAAGGCAGGGGTCTCAAGCCTCACCCAACTGTGTAGAGAAGAAGGCCCTGGGATTAGGGGAAGGGTCTAAGCATCTTGCAAATGTGAAAATCCTTTTAATGAGTGTCCATAGGAAAGGCATGAAGTCATCGTCACCCCCAAAGAGGCAGATGATGACTAGAAGTGAAATGAGCTTTCAGCCAGCACCTTTGATGGTGAGTGTGGTTATAAAAACTCCAGAAGCTGACAGAGGGAGAGACAGAACAAAGGCCTCAGAGGGCAAAGACAACCAACATGCTATGCGTCTGGCGTGCCTTCTCCTGGCCTCACATGGCTCTCATGTTAAGCAGAGGCTGGGAGATGGCTGTGTGCTTACTGACAGTGGATTGTGTGCCCAGATGCCCTGTGACTCACCTGCAGAAGGCACTCACCACACTCCCATCTGCTGCCCCTGTTCTCCGCCTCCAAAAAGAGCTGGCAGCTGGAGATGGCCCAGGGACCTTCACTTTCTCTCCCTTTCCCACTCCACCTATCAGAAGTGACTCAGTTCCAGTCATTAACCCCTAGCTGTCGTGTGGCCTGAAGAACACTCACTCCTGTGTTAGCCAGCTAGGGCTGCCATGATGAAATGCTCCCACACTGCTATTTCCAATAATAGAAATTTATTTCCCCTCGCTCAGGAGCTTGGAAGCCCACAGCCAGAGAGTGAGAGATCCACCACCATGGGTGGTATGCAGAAAGCCACCTCTCAACACCATGCTTCCTGTGTGCCCAGATCCATGGAGACCAGCTGTACTGGATTAGAAACCTCCTTGTCAATCTCGTTTAGCCTTAGAGTCCTTTAAGGTCTCCAAATACTGCTGCATGGGAGTTTACAGTTTTACATGTGTTTCTGAATTCAAAGGGACACTGTCCTGTCCACAGCACACTTGGTAAATGCACTCTCCCAGAAGTAATTCCAGAATGAATTCCCATTAAGCAGGAGGTGAGCTATGGAGTCCAGGACCATCACTGCAACCCTGCTGGCATGGAAAGAAAGCCCCGTGATTTTGTCTTCTGGCGGAGATGGTCCAGGCATGGTCAGCAGAAGGTCTTTCTTGTTAGTTTGTCTTTGCCATTGGAGGTGGGAGCTCGATTCATGTTGTGTTTCTATTCCTATCTATGTTCCTCAACACCACAGTTTATTTAGAGACTTGTGTATCCTTGGAGATGCCGAGAACTTCCGGGGACTTTTGGCCTGCTCTCTTGCTGCCAGGGTGCTCTGTACCATGGAATCATCCAGGCCACGGGAGAGATGATCTTAGCAGCGATTCGTCACGCCTCCCACGGCAGCACCTGCCAGATGCCCCGAACATTTCACAGATGAAACAAACCTCTCCATTAGCGATAATATGCACTCAAACCTCACAAAGCTGCTCACAAGAGAAGAAGGAGAGTGTGACTTGTTCTAAATTGTATTGATTACTGAGTGTGTATAAGTGAGCTGAGGTACAGGGAGATTTTATAAGTATCCTGAGACTTTAACCTGGAGGATGGCGTCGGAGCACGTGGCCTCCCATCTTCTAATCAGCCACTTTTACCACACGCCAGAAGGAAGTGAAGGAAATAAGTCATCTGATTTTAAAAGAATAATTTTAGAGTAATACACTTTAAGGAAAAGATATATCTGACTTGGCAAAGAAAATTGTCGGTCAAATTCACGAGACTTGGGGTTTGTGAATCGGCTGCTTCCACAGTTTATGGCAGTGTGTGTGTCCAGGTGGTAGACCATGCCTTTGACCACTTGCTTTTCTGGTGCTGTGCTCAGCACAATTCTTCTCCTGGCCATCTTACGGAGGAGCATGACCAAATGAAAGATATCAGCTTAAGAGGCGGTCTAGAGAATCAGAGGAACCCGTCCTCCCAGGATGAAGGAGGTGCTCCATGAGGCCACTCTATCGTGGATGGATTCTGCCCAGGGAACAGCAGTTATTATTTACCATGTTGCAAATTCTGTTCAGGAAGATCAAGGGCTCTTTCCTAAGAGTGAGCTAAGGGTGAGGTCTCCTGGCGGCACCTACAATCTCACTTCAGGAATCGAAAATTTGGGGAGGGTGTGCTGGCATTCTCTCACCTACCACTCCTGGCAAATGGAGCTGAGCTTGCCCCACCCCCTTTCCTTTGGACCTCAGGGCCTCAGACTGGATTTAGAAGCCTCCTCAACAGAACAGCTGTCAACAGAGGGCTTTGGCCACCAGACACCTCCTGAGCAGCTCAGATTTCCTAGTGCCTTGACTGGAGCCCTACTGTGTGCAGGCTTCCCACCCTTTCTTCAGTTTTCTCTTTATTTTTATCTAAATGAGGTCAAGTCACAAACTTACTGGGATGGACGGGGGGTGGGGGGGTGGGGGGGGTGGGAGGATATGCTGGATAATGGGAACGGATCAAGGCAGGGTCCTGGACTATAGCCAGGCACGTCTCCTACCTAACGTGCATAGGCATCACCTGTCAATCTGATTGGTTAAGTATAGAATGGATTCTGAGAATCAGCTTACATTTTTGTTTCTTTCTAATTTAACATAACTATATTTTTATCTGTGCATAATCATACTTAACAGTACTATATCAGATAATTCAAGTTAGGCAGAAGGAAGTTGGCTTTTTTTTTTTTTTAATGTTCTTATCAAAAAGCATTTAGTTTAGCTGCTAGACAACACAGTAAGCTGAGTCCAGAATCACTATTTTAAAATCTCTTAAAGAGGTTCTTCTGCCCCAGACATAAAATAATCTAGTTGTTGTCAATGGTTTGAGCTTGCAATGCACCCCCCGCCCCCCAAGCTCCTGTGTTTGTGCAGCTGCTCCTCAGTGGGTGTCACAATACTGGGGAATTGTGGAACCTTAGCTGGCACTAGGAATTGGGGACCTGGGGGTGAGCCTTGGGGGTTGCAGCTTGGCCCTGTTTCCCTCCCCATCTCTGTTACTCTGTCAGGGTCATGTGAGAAACCATGAGCACAGTTACTGCCACCACAAACAGCCCCACTTTAGCTGCACTGCCTTCCCCACCTTGGTAGACTGATCTCCTGGGTTAAAATCAGCCACCGGTTCCTTGAGTTATTTCTGTCAGGTATTTGGTCACAGTCACAGGAGAACTCAGGGAGCTACCGCTCCTGTACCTGTTTCTCTTAGAGATGCTATCTGAGTATATGAAGAAAGGATCGACCCTCTGGGGCCTCGTAGTAAAATGGAAAAATGAAGTCTATGAGGTCACATGAAATCTTCTGGAACATCCCAAGTGTCTGCTCTGAACTGGCTGCCCAGGGGTACAACATCAGCTGGTGACTCTCCACTAGGCTTCCAAGTTAATCTGAAAAACTGATCCAAAAGAGTGTTAATGGATGAATGATGTGGATGTCCTGTGTCAACACAGACAATCTAGGCACCTAGATAATCTTAAGCATGATGGTCCTACTTTTTAACTCTCAGTTCATGCCATAGTGCTCAGTGATTGATGTCTTTTTCTTCTGTGTGCACCCAGTAGGACTAGTGCCTCAGACACTGTACCTGGGTGGGTTGCGCTGGGTGTCATCACAATCAAAGCAAAACTTGAGCCCAGTCAAAGTAAAAGAGAATGCACAGAAACATCAACGATGCCTGCAGGTCAATTGAATGTAATTACTAAAACTCAGAAAGCCCTTACTTTTACTCTCTATGATTTAGGCATCTGTGAATTCATAGATCTGGTCATAAGCATGCGTGAGGCAGTTTAAATATGTGACACACTGAGCAAAACCCTAGAGGCAAGCAAATGAACTTATGAAGTCCTTTGAAGTAAATGAACTTATGAAGTTCAAGGCCACAACTTAAAAACACACATTTCCTGTTGCCTTAATTTGCAAGAGGAATATGGCTTAATTTCTTCCTCACATACCACTCACTGCAAAGAGGTCTTGACTTGGGTCCTGCTGAAAGCCTCTTTGAGTCACATCAGAAAGAGGCTGAAGCTTGGGCTTTTAGAACCCTCTGCCGAGAATGCCATTTAGTTGTAAACCCATCCCACAATCAAACGTGAACCCAGGAAAGGAGCCAGGGCCTCCGGAGTAGGAAGGGGTCATCATCACGCACGTGGGACCAAGCTGAGCAAATCTTTCCACCAAGCTAATGGATTCCCCCAGTCCTCTTTCCGTTTGCTTCTGAGTTTGGAAGGAAGCAGCAGGCAGATTGGGTGACTTACCCATGGCTTGGGCCACTAGTAGGGTTTGGAATGACATATTCCTGGCTCACAGACCTTCCCGTGTCAGGTGTACCTTTCTTTGGTCCAGCTACAGGGATATTAGGGTTGCCAGGAAGAAGAAAAGGGGAGAGAGAGGAAGTGGAGGAAGAGAGGAAGAGGGGAAGGAAGAAGGTGAGGGAGAAGAGGGAGAAGCAGGGGAAAGAGTATTTGTATCACACAGACACTCTAATATCTGATGTCTGTAGATACCATAGTATCCGACATCTGTCTGTCTTCCACATACTCGGTAGAGGTTGAAAGCCCAGAGTTGACTCCCCAGCACAGACAACACAGGCCAGTCCTGGGTCTGGCAGGAGGGCTGCCTGTTAGTGTCCCTGAGAAGAGAAACAGATAGACTTCACCTGGAGCACGCCCTGCACTCCAGCCAATCACATCCATGCCTTGGGTGTAGAGCAGAGCGCTCTGATTCTCACCGTCAAAGCCCCAGATCCGGAAGGACGGCTGCTGAGAATGTTCAAGAACAGCTCATTCTCTAATGCTAGTCTTCCCCAAACAGTGACCTCATTCACAAAGATGGAGATACCTTTTCTTTCCCACTCTCTCCTGGCTCACGGGGCTCAGAAGGCAACCCTGAACCTCAGATCCCCTGACCAGCTCTTGCTAAGCCCTCGGGGTCCAACTGGAAGGACTTGAGTCTTGAATGGACAGACAAAAAGAAACCATACTGTCCTTCATGTCTCTGCACATCACTGCTGTGTGGAATTTCCATAATGAGCACAGCTTGGGGGGGATGGCCTGTCCCTGCACCTGTGTGAACCCTCCAGGTTAAGCCTGTGCTTTCCATGCCTCAGACCTGACTAACTTGGCAGAGGTTAAGCTCTGTCATGGATTCTCCCACACACTGCTATTTAACTTCCTTCTCTGCCCACAACAAGAACTGTGGCAAATGGAGCAAGATTGCTCACTCCCCTTATGACAAGGCCAGTGTGAAGCTAGATGCTCACCAAAAGGCAGACACTGCGGGAGAAACCCACAGGACAGCAGGATGAGAGGCCCAGGGTCCTTTCCTAGCACCTGCTTATCAGTCACTTGAGGTGCAGCCTCTGACACACCAATGCATGTCATATGTGTGATGTTCCCCTCGTGTTAAGCACCAAAGGCCATTGTCCGGTGTCTAACACTTTAGAGGTCCCAGCTCTGACATTACCTGCTCTGAAACTCTCACCCAGGCAAGTGAAGAGTCCACAGTCTTTAGGGACATGCCTAACCAGCCCATAAAGTCCTGTACTCTGTGTTCCAGAGCTCTGTGGCTATAGGATTCCTGTTCAAACAGCTCAGGTTTGATTTCCAAGACCTGAGACTGTCCAGACTCATTTATGAGTGGGAGCCAAGAGGTACATTGTGTTGAAGAGGTGATAGAGGCTGGGAGACACACACAAGTAAGCTGGGGTCACCACACATACGTGGTTAGACCCTCCATGTCTACTCTAACCCAGTCTCAATGCAGGCCAGTGTGTGAGAACCACTAATGTCCTCACTTTCGGGAATGCACTGGTTCCCTCTACTAGATCAGTGCCCCACTCCACACAGTCCAAGGCTAGATCAGCACCCCACTTCACATGGGTCCAGATTAGTACCCTACTCTGCACAAGTCCAGTGATCAGCTTTCTGCTAATCACTCCTGAATTGTTTTTCTGCTCAACTCTAGACAATATGCTTTCTATTGCCACTTGGAAATGTCATCTTAGACTTCACATGCTGAAAATTTGCTTTTAAACCTTTGCCTTAAATGTCACGTCCCTCTCTTGTCCCCACTCTTAGCAAATGGCATCTGCAATGGCCCAGTGCTCAAGCTGGAGGGCCTGGGAGCACTCTTATTTCATGGTGGCCTTTATTCCCCAGTGTCAAACACGTCAGCAGTATTCCCACATGTTACCTAAGATATTTTTTCTCTTACATCCCTTCTCAAGACACCACTGTCTCCCCCTCCCACCCCACCCCACCCCCCCGATCTACAATCGACTTCCCCCTAGTGATATGTCACATGGGCCATGCCTTTCCCCTGTGTGACAGTGGGGGACCAGCTTCTCATAGCATATGGGTGTGGCCCCTTTCCTACCTCACCCTATACTGCTTTGGAGTCATCCCAACAAGCTGCCACCGCACCCCCAATTCCAAAGGCACCAGAGGCTTCTCCACCCTTTGCATGGCTAGCACATCTGAACGTGGGGTTCCTGATCCGTTGTCACCAGCCCTGAAGCCTGCTCAGCAACCTACCAAGCACAGGTCCTCATCCTGGCCATCTCCCGACCCCCAGCTGTCTTCATCCCTACATGATACCTCCTGAACTTGAAATTGTTTTAAAAGATACAGTTTGGAAAACGTCTGTCATTCTAGACACAAACTCTTTAAAGACAATGGCCATAGGTGTCTGGCCCATACCGCTCTCTCCTGTGTGTAGGATAGCACAATCCACACAGTAGGCACAGGGATGAAAATATGTGTGTATATTATAGACATCAGTGAAGGACTGGAGGGTATGACAGACAGCTAAGTAAAAGTGACAGCTCCTATGTCCCTGGGGGATGCAGCTCAGTCATTTTTCCATAGTCCAAAGAGTATACTTGGTGTTAACTGTTTCTTCTTTCCTGGTCATTCACACTGCCTTTCAGAGCCTTGTGTGCCCTCCTAGGCCCTGGGTACTGTGAGAAATGGATTCCCACCTCGAGAATGACAGGTTCTAGCTCTGTTCACCAGGGACAGACCCATCCTCAGAGTCCTGTGGATTTGTCTGGGCCCAGAAATGACAAGAACTCCTCTGTTCCTGGTAGCTTTTGTCACTCTGTTTTCTTGTGTGCTTGGTGGCTTGCTCCTAACTCACAGCCAATCACCGCACTGCCAGATGGTGTGAAAGACTTACCGGAATTTCGTTTTCAAATAAACCACAAGCTTGGATGAGCTAACGCTGTTCCACATAAAAAAGCCACAAAACTGGACAAATTAACGTTGTTTCAAGAAAGGAAACTTGTCGAAGCCATCAGCTTTGCCTGTCTCAAATGACTGCCCAGAGACCTACAAACTAGAGGGCCTTCCTGTAGAAGCCCAGTACACAAAGAGACCAGGAAGCCCCTTTCTGTCACCACTACCTCCACAGAAAACGTGAATGTGCTGCCCAGCTAAAAATGTTTCTGTCAAGTTTACATCCCCACACCAAGCACCCGCGGGTGGCAATATTCCATTCCATTCTGTTAGCACCACAGGTCTCTCTATAAATTCTGAGTGCCTGGGACACAGGCTCCAATCCAGAAAGTCCTCCATGGCGGCTCAGCAGAAGTGCCCAGTGAAGGAAGACTAGCCAGCCCTGACCCTCAGCAGCAGTGGCAAGACAGCCTCTTGGACAGGGCTCTCAAGACCAGAGTCCTAGACTTCACTGCTTCACAGTGTTGATATCACATTCAGGTTGCAAGCCTGTCAAGAACAGGTTCTTTCAGTTTCAAGATGGAGACAACAGTAAACCAAAGGTGTCATTATAAGATGAAGTCCAAGCAAATGGAGAGAGTCTTATATCACTGTACCCAGTGCTCAGTGAGTATTCCTATATGTGAATGTTATGTGGAATGATAATTATGATGGTGGTGGTGGTGGTGGTGGTGGTGGTGGTGGTGGGGATGGTGGTGGTGGTGGTGGTGGTGATGGTGGTGGTGGTGGTGATGGTGGTGGTGGTGGTGGTGGTGATGGTGGTGGTGGTGATGGTGGTGGTGGTGGTGGTGGTGGTGGTGGTGGTGGTGATGGTGGTGGTGATGGTGGTGGTGATGGTGGTGATGGTGGTGGTGGTGGTGGTGGTGGTGATGGTGGTGGTGGTGGTGGTAGTGGTGATGGTGGTGGTGGTGGTGGTGGTGGTGAATTCTGGCACTCAGCTGCCCCAGCTTTTCCTATAGCACACATCACATCCAGCTAGAGCAGTGGTTCTCAACCTTCCTAATGTTTCAGCCTATTATGTCAGTTCCTCCTGTTGTGGTGACCACCAACCATAAAATTATTCTGTTGCTACTTCATAACTGTAATTTCACTACTATTATGAACATGGAATATCTGACGTGCAGGACCCATAGGTTAAGAAGCACTGATCTAATGCTAGGGCTAAAGGGCCAGTCTGGGAAGTACTTTTGTAGTCAGCTGAACAGAGATCGGTCACCGCGGTGAAAGCTAAATGGGCTCCCAGTAAAGAATCTAAGGACAGCCCCACCTTTTCTCCTTCCTTCCCACCCAACACCAGGATAGGTGGGTTTACGAAGTTTGTGACAGATTAGAACCTGTGAACTCAACTACTTGCTCTTATTTTACATCATCAGAATTAGTAGATGTCTGTGATCTGGGGGTTGGAACTTGGCCACACATGGGATAAGGAACTCCAGAATTCATTCAGCACATGGAATTGGTACTTATAGTCCAAAGGCCTACTACTCTCTGGTCACCTTCTGTAGTCAGCAGACTTTGTTGCACCTCCATAGTAATTAATATTATATTGCTCCCCCACTCTGTGATGAAGAAAATTTTTGGTAGCTCTAAAAAGCTTTTTCTGACGACTCATAAACATGCTTGTGTATTCTAACACATTTGCTAGTGGCGAAAACTAAGTTGACAGTAAATGTGGTGACAGAGAGGGACAGTTAAAAAGTGTCACCAATCCTAAATACCTTACAAGTTTTACCTTGGTCTTTGTGATGGTTTGTATATGCTTGGCCCAGGGAGCGGCACTATTAGAAGGTGTGGTCCTGTTCAAGTAGGTGTGGCCTTTTTTGGATCAGGTTGTCACTGTGGATGTGGGCTTTAAGGCCCTCATCCTAGCAGCCTTCAGATGAAGATGTAGAACTCTCAGCTCCTCCTGCTCCATGCCTGCCTGGTTGCTGCCATGTTCCTACCTTGATGATAATGGACTGAATCTCTGATCCTGTAAGCCAGCCCCAATTAAATGTTGTCCTTATAAGAGTTGCCTTGGTCATGAAGTCTGTTTATAGCAATAAAACCCTAACTAAGACAGTCTTCAAATTTACCCTGTGTGGGAGGGACTCTCAGTGTCCCATGTCACAGACAAGGACTCACACAAAAGTGCTAACTGCAACCCAGGAGCAGAGTCAGTGTAAGTAGCCAATCAGAGATCCTCTCCAGGCACTTGGGCCTTGACCTCTCTCTGGCTATGCTGCTTCCAGGAGGGAGGGTTTAGCTTTCAGAAAATTGGTACACTGGATAAAATATTTCTGATTATTTAGTTTCTTTTCTTATTACCGGAACCAAAAGCTTGACAAAGGCATCTTAAAGGAGGAAGGGTTTGTTTTGGCTCGCTGTTTGAAGATAAGAGTCCATGGCTATAGGAGATCAAGGCAGCAGCCGAAAGGGCGCCTGCAGTCAGGAATCACAGAAAGATGGAAGCTGGCGCTCGCTCACTTTCTCCTTTTTATTCCGTCTGGGCCGCAGCCCACAGGATGGTTCTGCTCAGCTGAGGTAGAACTTTCCTCCTCAATGAACCCCCCTGGAAACTTCCTCACTGCATGCCCAGGGGTTTGTCTCCTATGTGATTTTATAGCTTGTCCCGTTGATAATATTAACCACCACACTGTTCATCAGGCAAGTCACCCAGAACATACCCACCTGTCACAACATCAAACAGATCTGACCAGCTTCCTAAGAGACCCCGCACACCCCTCCTGATTTGCAGGGGCTTACGGTGGAGAGACAACGGGAAAGGCGCTGGCTTCATGATGACACATGGGAAAGCATGATGGGGGGGGAGGGGCTGTCACAAGAAAGCGTTTGCTGACATAAAGTTATAACTTTTCAAAATGATACGTATTTACCTGTGTGTTCTGTAGGGTGCATGTGCCTCAGCGTACCCAGGAAGCAACTTTCAGGAACCAGTTCTCCCTTCCCGCCATGATGGTTAATACTAGCAACCGGATTGGCTGTGGAATTGCTTAGGAGACAAACCTCTGGGATTGAATTCTGTCTTTTGTTTATTTTTACCTCACAACAGTAACATAAGCTATCTCCCCACCCCTTAATAAAGCAAACCTTCTGACTTCTTAGACGGTATTAACGGGTCCCTTTTCCCACCCACGCTAGGACGCACCTTACCTTCTTAGGGTTGAATGATGTTCGGCAAAAATTCTCTCTCATTCGGAAGGCTTTTCCTTCACCTCCACTCTCCTGGACCTTGGCGGGGCCTGGTAAAGCCCTGAGGCTCTAAGGACAGGATCCCTTAGCAGGTCAGACACAGTTCAAATGGGGTCCTCATCAAGTGCCCAGCTGGGCTTCCCACCGGCCAGGCCAGTGGGGAGTCCCAGGGGACCTGCATTTCAGACCCCAGGGTAGTGCCTCCCCTGCCCCACTAGCTTTCCACGTTTTACTACAGATTTGGATGAAGCAATACAAGAGAGAAATCCATTCTTTCTGCTCCCTCACTCTGACTGTGACTCATTACTTAGCACAGACCAAATGGTTCCCCACCTCCCAGGGAGGAGGCTCGAGCCCCGTTACATAAGTGGCTTCCACAGCTGCTGGTGGTAATTGAAAGTGAAGCCCTTCTGATGTGGGGCCTGCTGGGAGTGGTGTGACTCTTTCCTCACCCCGTGATACCATCTTTATGGGAGAGGCTCCCAGAGCCAGGGTGTGGTGTGTGTCAGGAGTGTTCTGCACAGTAGGCCTTACTTCTGAATAGTTTGTGCTTCCTGCCTTGTTAAAACGTGGCCCTTCCACGTAGTCTCTGATCTTAATCTCCCAAATGAGCTAGAGCTGAGCTTGCATGAGGCAGGATTTGCCTGGCTCTGCAAAGCCCAGGAGGAAATGTGGCTTGGTGTTTCTATGCCCAGAGACCCACCCAAGAAGGACCACCCAGGAACACTGTCTCTAGGCAAGGAGTTGCAAGAGCTATGCTTATGTAAAAATCTCAGAAGAGGGATCCTGGACATCAGAGCTGACTTGCAAGGCCCAGGGCAAAGGAGACTGGGTTAATCTGGTTCTGGAGGGAAGTGACTAAATGGCTCTTGAAAAAAACCTAGGGGATCCTGTCTAGACCCCACCATCCTGGCTTCCCTACTGTCATTGCCAGGGGATTGCTTTTAAGGAGCTATGGGAAACCAAACAAACCTCCACATATGTCCACTTCCAGGACTTATTTAATGCAGAGACAATGGGGCTGTAAGACCCTTACATGGAAATGCATGCCCACCAGGGAAGTCGGCCTGCTGGGATGCCCAGACTGAAGGTTAGTTAATGCCAGGTGCCATTTCCAGTTCCCTAGCAAGACCCTGTTTTACTGGGCCTCAGTGTACACTTGAGCTGAACTTCAGGATAGCCAGGGGAGGCAATTTCAGATGAAGAAGCACATTGAACACGGGCTTGTCAATGCTGGGGATTCCAAGTAGGCTGTTCCAGAACACAACCCAGCACACAGGGACTGAAGTCCTAGAGATGGCTGCTCTGTGACTCTCAGAAAAGCTGGTAAAATGGGTAATTTTGTAAATAAAAAAAGGGGGGGAGGGGCACTACTGGATCAGCTGTTGCCTGAGACTGCAGGATAAGGAAAGATCCCAGCCTTCTGACAGCAGTTGACACAGAGCTCTGACCTCACCAATTCCCTTCGTGATTCGTTTGTTGACATCTGACTCTACGATGCCACAGACTCAGTTTCTTTAGAGAAACAATGGAGTTAAAAGAAGGCCAGGAAGGAACCCTCATGCAATGATTGGAGGAGCCCTTATAGGAGAAGATATCAAAGAAGGAAGACTGTGCAGAGAAACAGGGTGCAGCTGCCATCTGCAAGCCAGGCGGAGGGGTTGCCAAAGAAACCAGCAGGCTGGCATCTGAATCTCAGACTCACAGCCTACAGAGCTGTGAGGAATCAGGTCTAATTTCTGGTATGAGCCACTGGTGTAGGGCTCTTCATTTGGGGCAGCAGAGCAGACAGTGACACTCAGAGATGCTGTATCCACCCTAAGGCTGGGGCATGGGGTCACTGGCTATTCTTCCTGGCACAAAGCCTAGGCCTCCCTTGGTTGTTCTCAGAAGACATAAGAGGCCTGTGGATAGAGTCTTCCTCCTAGCTGTGATCCCCAAGGCAGGAAGAAGGCCAAGACTGCTTTACTCAACTTGATGGGGAAAAGAAAGAGACAGCAAGGCCTGGGAGGAAGCGTGGGTCTTCCGGAAGCCCCCAGCTGGAAACAGTTGGGTGAGCTTTCAGTGTTCTTTGGGGTCTACCTTCCCTAGAGCAGCGTCATCCTGGGAGTCCTCCTATGGGAAAAAGAGTCTGAGTTCAAGATGTCTTTCAAAATGTGCATGGTAAAATGCCCTGGGTCTCTCAGGACACACCTGAAATACTCTGACCTAAGCCCTATCACATGTGGTAGGGCCCAAGAGAAACTTTTAGTATTGTCATCTCCTTGGGGGGGGGGACATAAAACAGAAAAATAATAAGAAAACAGAGCCACCACCCTTGATTTAGCGAGTACACCAATATCGAGGTAAAAATGCTCTGGAAAGAAACAATTAGATCCTAAGCCTGTAGATACCAGCTAAATCCAGCTGTAACTGCCTCATAAACTTGGAACTTCCGACACAGCCTCAAGAACCCACTCTCTCCCACACGCTGACGGTGTGCCTGGCCTTCTGCCAGTTGTGAAGCTGGAAACTCCCCGACTTTAACAACATCTGGATGTTTCTGCTTCCTATGAGCTGGAGATGAAAGTTTAATAAGTGTTTGCTTCTCTCGGTCTGGGTATCTGTGTCTTAATCTCCCTCTCCATGTCTCTTATACGTGTGTCATAAATAAAAAGCAGGGGCTATAAACAAATACAGACTATGGGAGTGGTAGCTTCGCGGTTCTGTCTGTGGGCGGCATTTCTGTCTGCCGTTGGGCAGCATTTCTGTCTGCCGTTGGGCGGTGTGCTTGCGTCCCCGTGTGCCACGGTCCTTTCCCACTTCCCCATCTGTCCAGTACAGGCCTGGTCCTGCTTTCTAGGAGTTTACAACTCTGTTAGAACACCAAGCATCGCTTCAAAGACATGTTCCCGAGTCTCATTTCCTTCTTACGTTTGCTACCTTATCCTTCCCCATCCTAGCCATCCATTTGCCCCTCCCCCTCCTGCCCCACCTCTCGGGACTAGAGAGAAGAGCATGTGGCTATTCTTTCTTGGCCTTTGGGGAGCAAGGGAAAAGGAAGGCGATTCTGCCTTGTCCAGCAAGACCTCTTCCCTTCCAGCAGATCTTGTGCTAGCTGAGGTTAGCTTGGAGGAGGCGACTCTGAGGAAGGGAAACACAGTTGCAAGAGTATGGCTTTCAAAGGGATTGGGAGCCACTGTGGTGTAGCTCACACCTGGAAACCCACTCAGGCGCAGGTAGCAGAACGTGGCGCTCGAAGCTGGTCTGAACACAATAGCAAAACTCCACTGTTTGGAGACACAAGCCAACAGCAGTTGCAAGCAGAGAAGAGCATGGGGGGCAAACGTGAAAAGTGCTAAGGTGTGGAGGTCTAGAACTTGAATAGAGCTGTGGGTGTTTGTAAGCGGGTGCCCTCACGTTACAGAGATACAGAGTTACATTATAGCATCCGAGACGGCTGCCCGCTTCCTCGAGGATCCGGAAACCAAGCAAAGGTTTAGATGTGGTCCTTCTTCTTACCATAGCATTGCCTCTGATAGAGCAATGTGTATGTATTGTGTAAGTACGTATACGTGTGTATGTATGTGTGAGTATGCATATATGTATGTATGTATTTTGTATGTATTATTTAAGGATGTATATGTGTGTATGTATATATTGTGTAAGTATGTATTGTGTGTAATATGTGTGTGTATATGTGTGTATATGTGTGTATGCATGTATGTATGTATATGTGTGTGTGAGAAGGTTTTGTATCAGTGAGATGGAAGATGATCAGCCTAAGGATCAATCATTTGCTTCTGCTTCAAGCCAGGTAATTCTAGACTTCATTGTTTTACATATCTATCAGACTTCATGTATGATCTTGTTGAAAGAACTGGTTCATGGCTTAATAAAGATACTGACAACCCCTGTACAACCTAACCTGAAACTGTATTGGTAACATCAGTGTAGACACTGGTATGCCTCATCAAGGAGAAAAGTCACCTGCAGAGATCACAGAGCCAGGTGACAAGCATGGGGATGCCCCATTCTCTGGGGTCTGTAAAGGACATACTGCTCTGTGGTCACACCTATGAATTAGTGAATCATCCACAAAAGATCTCCAACGACCTGGTCAGGTCACTGCTTAACTGTGGGCAGTATGGTAGGATCTGAGCCTGACCTAGGTCTGCAGCCTTTTCCACAAGTCAGAGCACGTCCATATGGATGGGAATGGTACACAACAGTCAGTTCTGCATGAAGCAGTCTTGGCTCTCTTGCTAAGTGTTCTGACAAGAGCACACACTGCCCGGTAGGGTTCTCTATGTGTCTCTGTGCATTTTTCCATGCTCTCTTAGCTTGAAGTGGAAACGGACGACACACATAAGCAGTTTGACAGCTGCAAGATTTAGATGGCTGCATCAGTGGAGGATGAAGCTGTCAAAGGGTATCATTAAATCCAGGTTCTAGTGTAGCTGCCAGCACACCCATTCATGTGCCAGGGCCAAGTCAGTGTGAGACAGACCTCATGGCTGCAGGCCTCAGAAGCCCAACTACTGGGGAAAGGCATACATTTTGGTTCAATTATTAACTTCATCTAATGAGTTTTGACGCAGCCTACGGTATTCAGTTAGACATGTGGTCCTCGCTCTTCTGGAATTTGAAAACTATTTTGGTAAAATGAAGATGCCTTCCTCATGAGTTGGCTAAGAGTTCCTGTGGCTTAGGCAAACTAAAGACTAGTGGAACATATATCAAACTATATAGCTTCCTGACATGTTTACATTGCCAGGGGCACAAAACCACAGCTGTGTGCTTTGAGCTATACAACATTCTTCTCTCTCTTTGGATGGTTTCTGATTCTTTGGGCTGTGTGTTGTGATGTCACCATATAATAAATACATATTTTAGTCTCCACGAACAGTTACTAAGCACCTGAAACACTGAACAATTCCTAAATGCTAAGAGTTTACGTGTCTTTTGTTATTCGTAATAAGCTCATTTCTGAGCTTAGGATGATGATGAGAGTTTTGGAAAGTCCCTGAGGGTGGATGTGTGGTTGCCAGGGGAGTCAAGAATGTGGTTGGAGGCTTGGGACTTCTAGGATGTGGGAAGAGGCAGGAGATTGAGCTAATCACCAACAAGCGACAATTGAATCACACATACCTAAATCAGGAGGCCTCCACAAATACCAGACGAGATTGGGGTGCAGAGCTTCTGCATTCCCACACACCTATTTACTGGATAGAGTTCCCAGAGAGTTCAGACACCTCCGTCACTCTCTATGGCTTTCCATATATGTCTCGTCATCTGGCCGTTCAACTATGTCCTCTAGTATGGCATATAGTAATCTAGTATCTAGTGAGTCAATTGGCTTCTCTGAGCTTCTCCCACAAGGATTCAACCCAAGAAGGAGGTGAAAAGACCTCTGTCTGTTGCCAAGAGAAAGAGAAGCTGGGGTAACCCAGGGACCTAGATCTGTGCATGGCACCCAAAGTAGAAGGAGGTCTTGAAGAATGGCAGCCTTAATCTGAAGGGGATGTACCAATTCTGACTGGTGACAAGATGGCATTGACAGGTTAGCCAGCTGGTGAATAATCACCGAGAACTGGAGAATCTCTGTACACACACACACACACACACACACACACACACACACTCATTCTCATGACCAGGAATAAAGCATTTGGTGTGATGAGTCAGAACACAATGGGTAATAATTTGTTTTCCAGATCAGATAACAAGTAGAAACAAGTCCTCAGAGACAGCTCCAGCTCTTTCTCCAGGCCTAAGTGACAACACATAATTAAGAATGATGGCCTTCAAAACGTGCCCCACACAGACCCAAACACCTCCTGTGACATGTTGCTTCACTTAATTTCACAATCTTCACGAGCAGCACAAGATTTACAGAACAGAGATGTGTCTCTGTGGGGACAGGACACCCTCCCCACATCACCGTGCCAGAGAGACATAGACTGGATCCTCTCCCTTTGCCTGGAATTTTAATTTTTAAACTAAAGCTGCACCCAAACAATTAAGATATTAAATGATAATCATCCTTAGGTTCACCCAGCCTGAGGGATCTGCCACCCCTTCAGTGACATCGGAAAGTGTAATCCCCTCCTTCCCCTCAGTGCCCTGCATGACCTAACAGAACATGCTTAGGGAACATAGCTTAGGGAACATAACTTGTTAACAACTAACAGAAGGTCAGAGTCCATTCTCATCTTCCCAGCACTGTCCCTGCCCTTCCACCCCGCCCAACAAAGCCTTTTACGAGCTGCGGGATGGAACTGAGGATGTCATTACCCTTTGCTTTGCCATGGCAGGCCCTTGAACAAACCCAGTCTCTCTTCTACCCACTCTTATCATCGGAGGATGGCTTTTGAGTGGTGAGCAGACAACCTTGGGGCTAGGAGAATGAACTCATGCTTAAGGGATGCACCAGGACCTTGGGAATCTACTCTTTCACCCTGCTGAAGGTATCAGATCACTGTGCTTTTGAAAAAGGAAATTCTATAGAAATTCTTTTGTCGTCATGGTAGAAGAAAGGGCAAGTGACTATGTTCTTGCTCAATAATCATTACAGAAGAGGTATTAATTGAGTTATATATGCCTATGATTGGCAGACTCAGAAAAAGTACAACTACTCCCGTACTTAGCATATGCACAACCGCTGGTCTAGGGCAATCACTGCCCTCCTGATTATGTCTCTTTCCACCCAAATTCCTTGATTCCCACAAAGGGCCTCCTATTTTATTTGTCTTATTTCTAAGAGAAAAACCAAAGGAGACTAATAGTTTGATGAAGGATTATTCTGATTCACGGATTTAATCATACAAACCTTTGCAAACGGAAGGAAGTAAAATTTAGATTTCCCAAGAACAGCATCTTGACTCAAGGAATTGCTCTCAGCTGGCCTACTTCTTGCTTAACCTGGTCCAGACACATCATGCAAACCAGCTAGGAGTACATGGACAGCTCGGTGTTTACATCCACATGACCTCCTGAAAGACAGAAACCCTTTTCTAGACCCAAGAAAGAGACTGGAATGATAGGCTGGACCATGGTTTGGACAAAGTTCTACATGATGACCCCATTTTTGGAAATGTTCATTTCACAACTTATCTCTCCTCAAAACTCCAGTACTTCTTTGTTCCTCCCTTAACTTCTGACCTTTGCCACTATTCACTGAGAAAACAGAAGCAGCAGGAGGAGACCTTCCACAAATGACCGCATCTCCCACATGAATGACCTCATCTACAGACAGCCGCCTCCCCCTTCCCCTCCTCTTCCTCCTCTGCTCAGGATGGACGTTCTCTGCTTCTACATGAAGCTAAGCCCTTGTTTTATGACCCCGTGTCTCCCATCAGCCCATGTTATCTCCTGCTCCCATTTCAATACATATTTTTGTCTTTTCTACTTGACCAATTTTATCTGCTCAGAAATACGATTTGATTTCACTTATCTACAAAACAAACTTTCTCAACCCTGCACTTTCTTCTGGATTCTGTTATATTTCTTTATATGGAAAAATTCCTTGAGCCAGATAATATAGCTTCTGTCTATAACCCTAGTATTCAAAAGGCTGAGGCAACAAGATTGCCAAGAGCTCAAGGTCAGCTTTAGCTATATAGTGATTTCCAGGTTACAGAATGAGATAGTGTCTCAAAAACAAGGAGGAGGAGGAGGAGGAGGAGGAGGGAGAGGAGGAGAGAGAAGAGAGAAAGGGCCTCGAGAGAATTTCATTTATTTATTGTTTTTATTGTTTCCTGATCTCTTTCTCTGGGTCCCCATTACACTCAAACCTTCACTTCTCTTTTAATGAAATGAAGTTTTTCAAGGCAGCCAGTAAGCTTTCTGATCGCTCTTATTTGACCAATCTATAGCATCTCATGCCTGCAAATATTCTCTCCTCCAAACTCTTTCTCAGCTTGGCCACCAAGATGCCAAGTCCTATAGCATTCCTGTGCCCTCTCTGAGCATTTGTCCTTTGTATTCAAATATTGCAAGGTTGGTTTTGATTGCTTTCTCTTTTGTGCCTATACTCCCTTAAAGATCTTGTCCAATTTCATGGTTTTTGATTCCACCCCAATACTGTACAACGACTGAGCACACATCTCCATCTCAGACCACGTTCCTCACTTCAGGCTTCTATCACCACATGCCGGCTTGATATCGCCGGGAAGCCAATTCAACCACTTCAGCCATAACATCAACCTCAATGTGCCACCCGAACCTCCTGTTCAACATCTCCTCTCTCTAAGTAAATGTCAACTCCACCCTCCTCGATTTTCAGAGCCGACACATCAAGGGAGGAAAATGAGGCAAAAATAGTGTCTATCTCACGGGCCATTGCCAAGATGAGATGATCAGTGATTTCCATGAACTTGGGACAGTGTCCAGCGTAGAATTACTACATTGACTCTTGCTAAATGATTAAAGTAATCATCTTTGGCTCTTCTGTGTCTCTCAATTCTCAGTATCTAATCGTCAGTAATCCTGCTGGCACTCCCTTAGAAACACATCCAGAGCATGGCTCCCTCTCATCTGTATTGGTCACACCTTGAATCGAGCCACCATCACCTCTGGCCTGGATTTTGGCATAGTGTCTTAACTGGGCTCCTTCCCTCAGCCTCTGCCCTGCTATAGTCAATATCAGTTTGGCACCTGGAGTGGTCCCTTCTAAACAAGTCAGATCAAGTCATGTCATCTCCCTCTTGGTGTAATGCTCTCCTCCCCGTACCCCTCTGCCTGGTCCAGGGGCATCATGAACCACCTACACCCTTCTGCCACAGCCATGTTCTGCCTTCTTCTGTCTTGCTAGTGTACCAAGTGTACTCCTGCTTCCAGCCTTCTGTGTTTTCTGTTCTTTCTGGCTCATTTCCTTCAGACATACTCTAATTTTACCTTGTTAGAGAAGTCATGACTGCTAGCATCCCGTTCCTTAATCCCCTTTCCTGCTTTTCAGGGAACCCCAAAGCCCATGTGGACAAAATATCAGTGCTTCCTTATCTGTGAACTGTTTCTTCCCGGCTGTGAAGCAGAGAGCTTGCTCTGGGTGCCACGGTCCCTGCAAAGCCTTGAATAGTCTCAGCACACAGAGAAGAAGCTGAATAAAGCACTGATTGACAGATGTGTGAGTATAACCCCATTACTTGTGTAGACCTCATTTCCTCCCCGATAAGGTTGGCTCTTAAGTGTACACCCCACAGAAATTCTATTTAGGAAAAGTTCTAAGTCACAAGGTCCTTTATAGTTAACTTTTAAAGAAGAGACCAGAGAAGAGAAGAGATCCTCTAAGTGTAAGTAAAAACTGTCCCTGTCCGGCAAAAGCCCCCCTCAGCTCCTCACGCCCTAGCTGCCAAAGGCCTGTTCATTATATGGGTCTGCTCTTCCAACTACCCTGAAGTCATTCTGAACAGCAGCCAAGCCACACATGCCGAAAATCCCACCTCCGACTGGAGTTCAGTGTGAGCAAAGGCTAAGGGGATGGAAAGCTGCTTTAGGGAAAGTGAGAACTAAAGAGATTTAGTCACGGTGCCACACGACAGGCCACACGACAGGCTGTAGGTTGTACCACCACGGTTGGACCCATGGAACATTATTCTTCTTTGTTTTTAAGTCAGTAGAGTAATTCATTACAAATAGATTGAGCAACCATTAATTCATTCATTTGGATGAGCAACCATCCAAAGAACATCACACATGGCTCTCATCTCCAGTGCTGTCCTGATAAGGCTTCGGCATCTTAGCCTCTCTCCACTTTAATGAAAGCCACAGTGAGGTGAAGCCTACACCTACAAAATCAACAGTAGCACACTAAATCTTTGTATAAAATTTAGAGACTCGCCGGGCAGTGGTGGCACACGCCTTTAATCCCAGCACTTGGGAGGCAGAGGCAGGTGGATTTCTGAGTTCGAGGCCAGCCTGGTCTACAGAGTGAGTTCCAGGACAGCCAGGGCTACACAGAGAAACCCTGTCTCGAAAAACCAAAGGGAAAAAAAAATTTTAGAGACTCGTGAGATCAACACGGATTGACAGAAAGTTCTTTTCTATTCACCTGGGGAAGAAAATGTGTTCATCTGTGCAGAAGCGTGTAGTTCGTGTGTATGTGGTTACAGATGTGTAAATACAGGATGTGTTGTTAGCCAGAGGCCAACCCCAGGTGGTGCTGTCCACACCCCAATCCTAACCCTAGCCCTTGTGTGTTTGTTTTGTTGTTGTTTCCTTTTTTAAATACACAGGTCTCATTATGTAGTCCTGGATAGCTTGGAACTCACAGTATAGACAGGTCTCAAATTCATGGAGATCCACCTGCCTCTGCCTCTCAAGTCCTAGGACTCAAGACATGCACCACCAACTCTAACCACATTGGTTTTTATTTGTTTGTTTTTATTAATTAATTAGTTAATTAATTTAACATCCTGAGTTCAGCTTCCCTTCCCTTCTCCTCCTTGTCCCTTCACCATCTTCCCCTCTTCTCCCTTTCTCTTCAGAAAAGGGGAGGCCTCCTACGGATATTAACCAGCCTTGGCATATCAAGTTGCAGTAGGATTAAGTGCATCTTCTATTGAGACTAGACAAGTCCAGCCCAGTTAGAGAAAAGGGATCCAAAGGCAGGCAGCAGAGTCAGAAATAGCCCTGCTCCTGCTGTTAGGGGTCCTACACGAAGACCAAGCTGCACCTCTTGGCCTCTGTTACACAGGGCCAGATGGTTCTACCACAGAACTTTACCAGACCTTCAAAGAAGAGCTAACACCAATACTCCTCAAACTATTCCACAAAACAGAACCAGAAGGAACACTGCTAACCTCATTCTGTGAGGCCGCAGTCCCTTTGATATCTAAACCACACAAAGACTCAGCAAGGAAAGAAAATCTCAGACCAATTTCCCTTATAAACATTGATGCAAGAATACTCAATAAAATACTCTAAAACTGAATCAAAGAACACATCAAAAATATCATCTACCATGATCAAGTAGGCTTCATCCCAAGGATGCTGGTGTAGTTCAATATATGAAAATCCATCAACATAAGCCACCCTATAAACAAACTGAAAGAAAAAAAATCACATGATCATCTTAGAAGATGCTGGAAAGGCCTTTAACAAAATCCAACCCCCCTTCATGTTAAAAGAGATTAAGGATACAAGGCACATACTAAACACAATAAAGGCACTACACAGCAAGCCAATAGCCAACATCAAATTAAATGGAGAGAAACTTGAAGCCACTTTATTAAAATCAGAGACAAGACAAGGCTGTCCACTCTCTCCATATCTATTCAGTATAGACTTGAAGTTTTAGCTAGAACAATCAGACAACTAAAGGAGATCAAGGTGATACAAATTAGAAAAGAAGTCACATTATATTTATTTATAGATGATATGATAGTATACAAGTGACCCAAAAATTTCTACTAGAGAACTCCTGCAGCTGATAAACACTTGCAGCAAAGTAGCTGGATACAAAATTAACTAAAAAATGAAATCAATAGCCCTCCTTTATATAATCAATACACAGGCTGAGAAAGAAATTAGAGAGACGATGCCACAAATAATCTAAAATATCTTGGTATAACTCTAACCAAGCAAGTGAAATACCTGTATGACAAGAATTTCAAGTCTTTGAAGAAAGAAATTGAAGATTTCAGAAGAGAGATATATGTCTTACGCTCACGGATCGGTTGGAGTAACATAGTAAAAATGGCCAAGCCTTACCAAAAGCAGTCTATAGATTCCACGCAATTCCCATCAAAATTCCAACACAATTCTTTACAGACTTTGAAAGAACCTCATTGTTTCTGAGACAAAAGTCTCTCCCTACGACCTGAAGCTTGCTAATACAGTAGGCTGAGCCATTTCTCCAGCTCCTGTGAACAGTTTAAAATCACGAATGGATCTTAGATTTTGTCAAGTACTTTTGTCTATTGAGATGATCTTATTATTTGCTCCCATATTATTATTATTATTATTATTATTATTATTAATATCTTCAGCAAGCTTTATATTCTGGGGTATATCATGATTTGTCTTAGTGTACACTTCATCTTACATATGCTAACTTTAGTTTGCCAGTGTTGCGGTAGTGATTACTAGGCCTGTGTTCATGAAGGTTATTAATTGGTAACTTCCTTTCCTTGTGATGTTTCTATTCAGCTTTATTATCAGGATAAAGTTGACTTCAGAACTGGAAAGCATTCACTCCTACACTTTCTGGGGGAAACAAATAAGAGACTAGTGCCTACTTCTTTAAATATAGAGAGAATTTGGCATCTAGGCCTAAGCTTCCCTTAGAAAACTTTTAACTTAAATCTTTAAGTTAATTAAGTATTTATTCAGATACTTCATTTCTTCCTAAATCAAATTAGTTTGAAGTTGTTGGCATGGGATTGCTCATTGCCTTTTCTTAGAATGCTCTCGGTTTCTGTAGGGTTGGTAGTGATGCTCCCCAAGCTCCAGGATCTTGTGCCTCACTTTTTCCAGGTTCCTGCCTTGAGTTCTGTTCTGACTTCCCTTCAGGGTAGACCATAAGCTGTAAGATGACATAAACCCTTTCTTCCTCAAGTTGCTTTTAGTCGTGGTGTTCATCACAACCACAAAAAGCTAAGACAGTCAATACGGCTTACAACTTAATTTCCTTGATCACTAAAAATTTTTTTTTTATAATTTCTTTAAATAAAAGGTAATCTTACTGATTCAAAGCTTTCTTCTTATTAGAGTAGGTACAGAGTCTGCAGTCCTGAGTCTGCAGACTAGAGTACAGCTTGTGCTCAGAGTGTTGGCTTCAAAAGTGTAAGAACCTGTGTGTGCTCCCCAGGACTGGAAAACCACACCTGTAACAACAGATTCAGGTTTTCCTGTAAATATGGCTTGTCTCTGCCATTATGGATTGTTATGCTGTATTCCAGTTTCCCTTTGTTAATAACATTTTCTGGTTTTCTTTGTGATTTGTTGAGAGTATTTTTAATTTCTCAATATTTGGAAAAGTCTCTGATTTCTGTTTCTTGCTCTTATCTGACATTATTAGAGGGTGTCCTTAAACTTGATCTTAATCTTCAAAGCCTACTGAGACTTATCAAGAGTCCTACCTACCATGGTGGTCCTTGTGTGCCTGAAAAAAAATATATGTTCTCTGGTAGTTGGGTGACTTCCTTCACACCAAGAACAGTGAGTGAGGCAGCCTTATGGAGCTCTCAAATCTCCCTGCTCTTGATGCTTTAGTCCAGGGTTTCTGTTCATTGCTGAGGATGGTTCTGAAATCTCCGACCATAATTCTTCAGCTGCAAAATTTCCTTTCTGTTCTGGCCTATTTGTTTCACTAGCTTTTAGGCTCCTGTTAGTAGGAATTGTTAGGATGATTATAACTTCCTGGTGTCATGACAAGGAAGGATCCTGGTTTTGAGGTCATCTTTTGTCACCTTCCCAGCTGTTTTTCCCCTCAAATTCCTCATAATTCAAATAAAGTTACTGATACCGATGGGGATCAGGACACATCATGCGAAAATATGAGCATAGGAGATTTTAATATGCCACCTGCAATACACTTCAGTGTGAAATCTTCCTCCTTCTTACAGAGTATTTAAAATTTTTAAGTGCTTCTTTGGGACCTCCTTTAGACTTATTTATTCCTCTGGGTCTCTTCAGAGCTGACACGAAACACGCACTGTAGTCAGCTTCTTTTTGTGTTTCTCATGTTGATCTATCTTCTGTTATGGAGAGACATAGTTAAGAATTATTCAGAGAGGAAAATGTTAGTTCATTGTAACGATTAATAAATAAGAGGGAAAACCCTCTACACAGTGCCAAGCCTTAGAAGGGCAGTGTAAGCCTTTCCCTGCTCCTTGGCTCTTCTGGATGAGAGCGCACTGCTGGCCTTGAAAGCAATTCTAAAAGGAGAAATTTCTTGCATTACTTTTGTTTTTGTAAATATTATTCTACTCCATAGGTGATATAAAGAACATGAGGCAGGTAGGAAGGTGGGAGCAAGCCTCAGTTCTCCAGCCCTGTAAGCCACTGGGGAGCAAGCAGCTGCCCTTCCCTCAGTCCCTGCCTCCCAACTTTCTGGACAAATTAGAACTCAATCCTGCAAACCTGCTTGGGTGACTGAGCTCCCAAGTCTGGACAGAACCATTCTTCTCCTGTGACTGAATTAGAATCAGAGCAAGGAAATATTTGCCATGTATGTTAAGAGAATTAAAAATTAAACAGCAATTACCCTTAATATGCAAAGAAATGTTTCTGATGGGGAGGGGGAAAAGGGGTTCTGGGGGGCAGGGTAGCAAGGGCTTCTGCATGTTAGCAACCAGATCGGACATCTGGGTTTTCAATCTGTGAATTCTTTTATCAATTAGACATTCATACTGTGTATAGATGGTTTTTCTATGGGTTTTCTGCTCTGGGAAATAATAGTCGATTAAATACTGAAAGAATAGCGTTAGAGAGATGGCCCATCAATGAAGAGAACTGACTGCTCTTGTAGGGGACCCAGGTTCCATTCCTGGCATCTACACGGTGGTTCACAACCATCTGTGACTCTAGTTGCAAGGGATTTGACATCCACTTCTGGCTTCCAAGTAAACCAGGCGTATACAGTGCACAAACATGAATGCAGGCAAAACACTCATAAAGTAATAACAAATAATAAAATCTAAATACTGAGAGGGTGATCAGCTACAGTTATTATTTTTTATGGGCTCAGGAAGTTGAAGCAGTGCTCTCCCACATGCTAAGCATGGGCTCAAGGCTGAACTGGTCCCTCCTCCCCTCACCCCAGCTGCAGTTTCTAAACAAGGTTCATGTTTCACAGTGAACCCATACCACAAGGAAGAGTCAAGTTCACTCATTCACAGGGTCTCATACAGGATCACCAGCCTTGGACTGTTATCAGCTCTGAAGATAAGGACACAGGCCCAGGGACAGTTAGTCATTCAACTTACCTAATCACTCATGGGAACTCTCAGGGAATCGGTTATGAAGAAGTCAGGGTTAGAATTCAGGGTCCTTCTATTGTGAAGCTGGTTCTTTTACTCAGTAGACTGTCCATGATTAGAATACAATTGAATTTTCCAACTCCATGCAACAGTCTCTGGTTTATTTTTGCTAACAAGCAGGTAAAAATAAGTGTTCAGATATTGCCTGTAAATGTACTTTCATTTGCCTGATGTAATTGTCTTCTTGAAGGCTTACTGACTCTGTCTGCTAGCCTAGGCCTAGTCTTAGAAGCTTCTAGCATCTAAACAATCTTATCTAGGCCTAGAATGTTTTCAGCCTCTGAGACTCAATGCTGAATAAGCTTGCCCTTTTTAGCTCTTCCTGGTCTCTGGCTAGCTGGTTAACTCAGCTGTTCTGTCTCAAAGTCCTCTCCAAGCTGACCAATTCAATCTGGCTTCTCTCTTGGCCTCTGAATGCTCTGCTTGGCCTCAAACTAATTCTGGCAATCTGTTCTAATTTTCTGGCTCCTTCTCATTCTGTGGCTTGTTCTGTCTTCACCTGTGACTAGTTTGTTCTCTCTCTGCAACCTGTCTCTGTACAACTGTCCTGGTAAAAATTGCCCCCTGCCCTCTCTCTGACCTGCTCTCTCAAGTCACCTCTCCTTCCTGTCTCTTCTTGTGAGACTTGGATGTATCCTATCTCTGACTCATTCTGCCAAATCTTTCTCTGATTCATCACCTTTTCTGCCCCTCAATTAGAAGTCACTTTCAAACACGGCTGTTTCTTTCTACCAACTAACTTTACTTCCACTGCCTGGAAGTAAAGATATGTACTAAGGGTATGTCTATGTACAGCTAGAGCTGTCGTGTGACTGGATTAAAATTCCTCTATAATTTTCTTCCTCTAAGATTTTTCTCTTAAAGGGAAGCAGAATGTCACACAAGGAAAGTGAAGTGTTTTTAAGCATTTCACGGTCAACACCCCAGAACACTCAGTTGCTTTGAGTCCTTTCAAAGAGTAGGTCTTCTAGGGTGTCACTACTCTCCCAGAACAGAGAGAGATTGTGGTTAGATAAGCCAATAGAATGGGGTGCTTCTCTGGCTCTCTGAGGGAGACCTGTTCCCTTAGCAAACATCGATAGCCATGGCAATGGTGATTCCAGGGTTTTGCTACTCCAAGTCAAGCTTGAGTGTGTGTGTGTGTGTGTGTGTGTGTGTGTGTGTGTGTGTGTGTGTTGCATTAATGGGAAAGCATACCAGATTTTTTTTCACTATCATGACCCATGACACTATGTCTTAAAGGTTGGCATTGAAAGGTCAGTGTCAAGTATGGTACGTGCAATGCTGTTCCTTCCATTTTAAGCATTAATTTTATTAAAGAGATTCAAAGAAATGCTCACATGTTTTCCAACCCAACCCTTCCTTTCATACTTCTGTGAAATGCTTGGAGGTAGACTTGGGGGGAGTGATTAGATCATGGGTGCTCTGACAAAGTCAGAGGAACAACCCGTCATGGACTCACACCGTTGGTGGCCTTATTGGGAAACAGTAGAAATAGGAAGCTGGGCCTGAATGGAGGAAATGTGGCACTGGTGTATGCCTAATGTATCTTGTGCCTGGCCCCTGCCTCTCAGCTCTCTGCCTCTCCGTCACCATGAGGTGAGCAGCCCCACCTTACTCCATACTCCTTGCCGTGATGTTTTACCTAAAAGCAACCAAGACAGAGGCTAGAGAGAGCACTCAGTCGCGAAGAGCACAAGCTACCCTAAAAGCAACCAAGACAGAAGCTAGAGAGAGCACTCAGTCGCGAAGAGCACAAGCTACCCTCCAGAAAACCCGAATGTGATTCCCACGCCCAAATGATGGCTCACAACCTCCTGTAAGTTCCATTCCAGAGGCTCCAGTGCCCTCTTACTACCTCCATGAGCAGTACAAGGAGATGCACAGACACACCTGCAGGCAAAGCGCCCATATACACAAAATAATCAAGTTTTATAGAAAAGAAATAGATAGTGGGCCATAGGCAGACACCTCTGAAATCATGAACTAAAATCAACCTTTTCTCCACCAAGCTGCTTATAGCATGTATTTTTTAATCACAGTGATACAAAGCTAACACAATCAATTATGTACAAAGCTAACACAATCAATT